>VXBC01007695.1:612148-820818 GCA_013399945.1 Ploceus nigricollis
GAACTGTGGAAGAAAAAAAATGCTTTATTTTTCCTCTTCCCTTGACTTGTTAAGATTTGTGTGGTTGTTTGTTGCCATCGAGGAGTATCAAGTAAAACTTTTGATCCTAGTGACATGATGGCAAAGGAAATGAATTGGAGCTGGATAGGTCAATGGGGAAAGGGAGGGGGGCTTAACAGTTGTTTCCAGTAGGCCAAAAGAATGTGGATACTGTCTCTTCAAGGTGCAATTTCTTACTTCAACAAACTGTTCACCTATGAGAAACAGGGATAAAAGTGTTCAATTTGGGACCTAAGGAGTTTATATGGAAATTCTTGGATTTCTTCCAAACACACATACATGTTGAAATTAAATTGTGAATCCTACTTTGGAGACTGAGCCTTCCTGCTCAGACAGAAGCGTGCGTGTATGCGTGTGTTTGTGAGTGTGTGTTGATGCTGTGTCTCTTTTGGATCTCTTGACACTTTTTGGTGCATTTTTGTACTTCTTTGAATGTGCATATGCGGATTACCGACGGTGTATTGACGGCATTCTAAAGGCCCTCAACAGCCTGAGATAGAGCAAAAATCTAAATTTCTACCCTGGTTGAAACATTTTCTGTGCAGCACACAGACCATTAGGGGCATGGTCATCTAGAAAGAGGAGCTGCTTGGCTGTGGAGACTGCACTTGGAATTTACCTCCTGGAAGCTGTTTTCTCTGCTCATTTCAGACCTCTAAACTTCAACATAGTTGTTGAGCTGGTCCTAGCAAATGAGAGCGGTCAGGTCATAAAGGCATCAAGATGTGATTTGTTAAACTAGTGATAACTTGATTACAAAGAACCAAATTAAAGACTCTTTTGTGTTTTCATTTCTTTTCCTGGCCTTCTCCGTCATGGGAGAGGATGCCTTCACACATGGCCTTAGAATGCCGTACTGGAGTCAGAATGCAACAACAGTCAAATGAAAATAAGATGTATTGCAGCTTACTTAAAGAATGAAAACTGTATCACACAAATGTTTACAAGTCCAAGTAGACAGCGAACCCCTGTACAATATGTAATTTATGCAAGGGATTGCATCTTTTTTTTGTAATGAATGCACTACGCAACCCTGTATATATTTTACAATGTCTTTACAGAGAAAAAAAAAAAAGAATCATTTACTGTAGTGTTGTAAAATAATGCACTTTTCTAATTTTTTCATTAAAAATCCTATGGCACGTTTTCAAATGTATATTGTTTCTTTTATATTGAATGTGGAAATGTTAACTTCCTGTAAAATTGCACTACAGAAGTAAAATCCACTGATGGAACTTATTTTGTTAAAGAAAAGTCCCTTGACAACCAACAGATGTTTATGATTATACAATATGTATGTGTGTGCATATATGTGTATATAGTGTATATGTAATGTGTGTATATGTATATGCACACACACACATATATCCAGTGATATGTGTATATATAAAATGATATAGGTCCAGATTTATATATGATTGTATTAATATAATATCTATAGATTGATAGATATATAGATATGTATATATATTCATACATACACACAAGAATCACAATGTACAAACCCAGAAAGGATTACTCATTAAATTTAAGGGGGTTGGGGGGCAGAAAGATGTCATATACAGAAGATATTTTGCATTGCAATAAAAGCTTTTTTGACAAAAGTACGTGCAGAGTGAAGTATGAACCTTCATCAAATACCCAACGATGCTGTTCCCAAATGACTGCAGTTCAGAATAAGCAAAAACAAACTGCTCAGAGGAGGCATAAGGGCAGAGTCAGTGCATGGTGGGCTGGAGTCAGCTGTTGAGACTCCCCCCATCTTAACTTTGTGGAGCTAAAGAGCAGGATCTTAGGATATCAAACTGAAAAGCGTGACTTCTCCTGACTTGAGGAGATCAGTGTTCCACTCACGAAACAATTAATCCTGTGCTGCCTAATAAAAGAGGGGAAGTGGGTCTCAGTGCTAATTTTAGCTGGCAGATATTGCCTTGAGGCACAAGCATGACTCCTTGTTTGGGATGGAGCATTGGGCAGCTCCTGCTGTTGTTGCCATCCAGGTAAGTCACAAGGGAAGCCAGGGCCAGACCCTCACTTTGTCCTAATGATTTTGTCGTAAATAAATGTTTTAAGATCACTTAAAGAATCACCATCAAAGCTATCAGTAAATACAGGATTGATATAACATGATAGCAAAATAAAGTTCATTGGCAAGATTCACTCTGCCACTTCCTAGCTGGTTAAGGCACACCGAGGGAAAGCAAACAAAAAACCAGAGTTAATCAATCCAAATCAAAATAAACCCAAAACTATCCTTGTGGAGGTGGGTGGGGGTGACACAAAAGGATAGAAAGGGTAAGGGTAAAAAGGAATATGCCTGAAGGCCCAACAGCACCTAACAGTATTTAAGCTTAACAGTACTTAATGAAACTTAACAGCACCTTAACACCTTAACTTTTAACTTAAACGACTCAGCAAAGGATTCACATAGGATTTACTGAGCCACAACAGTAACTTACTTACAGGCCTCACCTACAAATCCAAAGTGTCGAAGAATCCAGGAGAGCAGCATTTCTCCCACATTTGCTATGGCACATGCACACTTGCATGCAGACAGACATGAAGAGCCTGTACAAGGTACCTGTGAAAAATTCCCCTTGAAGGGAGCAAAATCCTCACTTCAGATTACTTTTTCTGTTCTCAGCAGGTGAAGGGTTGAGGAATTGGGGTATCAGGCCAAGATCTGTCATTGTTCTGTAATCCCCCAAGTGCAGCAAACTTGAGAGGTCTCTGTTTCAGAGAGGTGTCCACTCAGAGGGAGGTGCTGGTCACAGCCCTGTGTGGGCCAGGAGAGCTCAGAGGGTCTCACTTTGGGCCGCTGTTTATTTCGGAGGCTTTCTTTGAAAGTCTGACAACAAAAATATCATCCCACTTGGGTTGTTATTTAGGCAGAAAAATGTTTCCAAGGCTGTTCATTAAGAAAAAAGCAAAAAGCAGGGGCTCATTAGACAGCACAAGTTCCTGGGAGCACACAGTGTTCCTGATAGACTCAAGAGGGGCTCATCCCAGTTACTGTTCATCAATACTGTGGCCTAATGAGCTTTTCTCAGATTATAATGTGGTCTGGGGGAGGAGGCACCACCACAACTGCTCCTACACGGTCTTCACCACACCCTGCTACTAATGGAAGGATTTTTAAAGTTGCCAGAGTTAATATTTCACATTTAAAAAACATGTCATTAATGGGAAGAATCCCCTCATTTTTCCTTCTTGCTGATGCTGTGGCCAGAACTGATCTGAGCTGTACAGTGATAGAGAGTGAGAGGTTTTATTTCCTTCCAGCAGCCCTAATGAAAGGAAACATCTACATGAACAGTGAGAACAGTTAACCATTAGAATAAAAAGCTGGTTGTAGCAAATTTACCACGACATGCTGTGATAAAACACTGACCAGCTACGTGTTACGATATAATAATGGAATTGTTTGGATTGGAAGGGATCTTAAAGATCATCTCATTCCAGTCCCCTGCCATGGGCAGGGACACTTTTCACAGGACCAGGTTGCTCCAAGACTCATCCAGCCTGGCCTTGAACACTTCCAGTGATGGGGCAGCCACAGGTTCTCTGGGCAACCTGTGCCAGGGCCTCCCCACCAACCATAATGAGACATTACAGCGACAGTGAGATGAGTTTGTTGTCATAGCCTTCATCTGCCCTTGCTGTTTATGAGTCTCACTTACAAATGAGTGAAGAGCCAAGAAGTCCTGTGTGTTGGTACACAGTCAGTGTTCTACACATCTTTATTTAGTGCCTGGCCTACATTAAAACAATCAAAAAAAGATGCATGTGACATCTTTGTTTTTCTAGTGAAGACAGGAGTACTCATGGCACAGAAAGGAGAAAACCAGCAGTAACCAGAGACAGAAAGATACCCAAGCAATCTCACATTTTTTTTGGGCTGCATCAGATAACATTCTTTACTGGGAGAGTAGTGACTGGCACAGGTTGTCCAGAGAGGCTGTGGATGGCCCATCCCTGGAAATGTTCAAGGCCAGATTGGATGAGGCTCTGAGCAATCTGGTCTAGAGAGTGGCATCCTTGCCCATGGCAGGGGGTTGGAACTAGGTGACCTTTAAGGTCCTTTTCAAACGAAATTATTCTATAATTTCTGCGAACATCTCTATTTGCAGTTAAGATCAACTATTTCTTTCTTTTTGGAGTGCTATTTGAAAGCATATTTTATCATGCACAGAAAAGCTGAAGTGGAGTTGAACCCCATTTGCTCCTTTTCCAAAAAACTTTCAGAGTAATTAATTAAGCAATCAATAATATAGACTAGAAGACAACATTTTAAAAGGCTCCAGGTAGTGCAGAAGAATTTGAAGAAGACTTTGCATGTTGAGATTAACAACTACAGGAATGTCAGACTTGAGGGGATGGGAGTAAAAATGAAGGAAAAAACCCTCAATCTTTAATCTATAGGCTATAGATATCTTTATAAATTTAAATAAAAGTCTGATTTTTTAGCGTTTGGCTGCTGCCATGTGTGTGGGTCCTGTCTCAGAGGAGGAAAGGAATTAAGCACCCTGCAGCAAAATGCATGAGCCTGCCCAGTTCATATTTTTCTTGGTTGACAGCAAACCACACATTTCAGTCACTGAAAACAGGTTTGTGTCTGTAATCATGCTGTGACCAAATCTCTGCATCTTTCTCACCTAAGGCAATATCTTTAGTTCAGCTTGTCCATTGTAAAAACAGTGACTTTTGAGAGGGAACAAATGAGGGAATTGTGCTGGAAATATACAAAATAATGAGTAGTACAGAAGAGGTAAATGAGCTCTTCCTGTTGTGCTCTCTCACTCTCCCAGGACAAAGCAGTATCCAATTGAACAGAAACTAAAACATTTAGAACTGAAAGAAGAAAATATTTTTATTTCTGTTATTTAAAAAAAAAAAGATTAGGAGTTAAAAAAAACCCAAACAAACATATTTCTAGGATCTTCAGAGCCAGGAAAAAAACTGTTATTTGATTAAAAGGCAGAGTACAAAAGCTCTGGAAGACCTGGAATCAGTGTGTCAGTCCAAATTCAGCCACTGAAAGAGGTATAAAAGACTGTTTTGCTGCTGGGACATGATTCTGCCCCTGTACTCTGCTCTCATGGACCCCACCCAGAGCACTGTGTCCAGCTCTGGAGACCACAACATAAGAAGGACATGGACCTGCTGGAGTGAGTCCAGAGGAGGACACAAAGATGATCAAAGGGCTGGAGCACCTCTGCTGTGAATTCAGGTTAAGGACTTTTCTTGAGAAGAAAAGGCTCCTGGGAGACTTTAGTGCCTCTTCCAGAGCTAAAGGGGCTACCAGGAGAGCTGGAGAGGAGCAAGGGGTGGTAGGACCAGGAGGAATGACTTTAAATTGACAGAGATTTAAACTGATATCAGGAAGAAATTTTTTACCACGAGGGTGGTGAGGCCCTAGCAGAGGTTGTGTCAGAGACTGAATGTTATAATGTGTGGCTTAAATATCTTCATGAAGGACCTTTGCCTATTATAGCAAAACTGTATTACAAAAGCTGCAGAGAACACCACCACACCCTGAACAGGCCTTCTGACTGAGAACTGCTGGTTGATGGAGATAAGATAAAGCAACAGCTCAGGGCTGGGGGAGAAGAATGCATAGAATTCACAGAGCACAATCTGAGCACCCTCATGGTGGAGACTGCTTTTTAATTTTACAGCCAGGGCTAGCAGTTGCCAGGCTTGCACAGACCCTCCACCAAAGGGTGGGGGGAAGAGGTTTGGGGTGTGTGGTGGAAAAGCCTCTGGTCAGAGGCCCAGAGGCTTCTCATCCTCTGCTGTGCAGACCAGCTCAGCTGCAGGGGTCCCTTCCCCCCAGGGAAAAGCTTATCCACAGCAGAGGAGGTGTCATGGCCCATCAAAGGCCCCTCCAAAGGGATCCCCAGGCCCTGCATCAGAGCACTGCAGATGATGAAACAGACCCTCAGCGTTGCAAGGGACAGTGTCAAACCCAGCCCCCTTAAGGGAGGCACCTGGGTGTTCCCACCTGCCCAAAATGAATATTAATCCATGGGATTCTGTACTTCACAGCGTGGTGCAGCAGTGGTGACAGGGGACCCTCACCACCACCAAGACCAGAGGGGAGCAACAAGAGGTTTCTGGGACCCTCAGATGGGTGACATGCTTCCNAGAGCACAATCTGAGCACCCCCATGGTGGAGACTGCTTTTTAATTTTACAGCCAGGGCTAGCAGTTGCCAGGCTTGCACAGACCCTCCACCAAAGGGTGGGGGGAAGAGGTTTGGGGTGTGTGGTGGAAAAGCCTCTGGTCAGAGGCCCAGAGGCTTCTCATCCTCTGCTGTGCAGACCAGCTCAGCTGCAGGGGTCCCTTCCCCCCAGGGAAAAGCTTATCCACAGCAGAGGAGGTGTCATGGCCCATCAAAGGCCCCTCCAAAG
Organism: Ploceus nigricollis; assembly: GCA_013399945.1. Lineage (NCBI taxonomy): Eukaryota > Metazoa > Chordata > Aves > Passeriformes > Ploceidae > Ploceus > Ploceus nigricollis. Next base: position 618,622 of record VXBC01007695.1, read on the forward strand.
GGATCCCCAGGCCCTGCATCAGAGCACTGCAGATGATGAAACAGACCCTCAGCGTTGCAAGGGACAGTGTCAAACCCAGCCCCCTTAAGGGAGGCACCTGGGTGTTCCCACCTGCCCAAAATGAATATTAATCCATGGGATTCTGTACTTCACAGCGTGGTGCAGCAGTGGTGACAGGGGGCCCTCACCACCACCAAGACCAGAGGGGAGCAACAAGAGGTTTCTGGGACCCTCAGATGGGTGACATGCTTCCACCTAACCCCTGTCACCCTCTCCTTGTCCCCCCACACCCCATGCACGCTTCTTTCCCAATTTCTTTCTTTATTTCTTTTCTATTTCTTTCTCTTTGCCTCTTTTACTATTAAATCAAATATATCAAATTTTTGGCACCAACATCTAACCTCATTTGGTTTTAATCACATTTTTTGGGTATATTTCAAACCTTTCTGGGTCTGATCCATTTTATTCACAGAGGGTCTGATCCATTTTATTTACAGAGGGTCTGATCCATTTTATTCACAGAGGCTTAGCTTTCTTTGCTCTTCTGGGTTTAAACCAGTTCATAACAGGTTGCCCAGAGAAGATCTGGGTGTCCCATCCCTGGAAGTGTTCAAGACCAGGTTGGATGGGACTTGGAGGAGCCTGGTCTAGTGGAAGGTGTCCCTGCCCATGTCAGGGGGGGATGGAATTAGATGATCTTTAGGGTGCCTTCAAACCCAACCATTTCATGACTTTACATTCAGACTATCCTGGCCTCCAGTATTTTACTGTTGGGAAATGCTGACTGTTGAAGAAAAGGAAGAAAATGTCCTTGTACATGAAGCCAATGCACTGTGCCACTCATAGTGGCTGTTGATGAAAACTCTTGGCTTTAACTCTTGCCATGGATTCAGATGACCTGTCCTGACTTAGGTCTAGGGTTATTTCTCCCAGGTTTGGCTAAGGTAGGAATGTGTCACTTGGTTTCTAGGAAGGTGGAAATAGAGATAGAAATACTAGAGATAGAAACTACTAACCTATACCACCCCAGTCCACATTGAGTTTATCTTTCTCTTCTACCTTCTAGTCAAGGTTGAGAGGCAGGAGAAAACCCTCTACTTTAATATCAATTTTGCTCCTACATACCTCCTACAGTTATGGTCTTGTGTCACAATAGACCCCAATTTCACTCTGGAAATTCAGGTCCTATGAATGAACTCGGTATTTCCAAAGGGAGCAACCAACAGCTGCAATATTCAAACTTAGGTTTGAATAAAAGGAGAACATATGGTATGTCATGGTCCTTCTCTCCACAAAAGCCAGCAGCTGATTTTTCAAGGAAGAAGAGTTTACTCCATCCTGTGGTGTCCCGTGCTGCCCAGTGGATTGGGAGCAACAGCTTTTATCTGTTTCACTGCTGTAGTGTCTGGTGAGTGTTACCAGCTGCATTTTGAATAGTTGGATGCAGAGGCAAACTGCAAGATGCTGACATCTGTGGAGTTTTAGGACAGAGGTTTGCTCTGTTATACACAGAAGTGAGAAGGGAAAAGTCCAACTCACTACCCAAGTGACTTTGAGCACAAACTATGAGTTATGTCTCTTGATGGCTCATATTTAGTGAGCACAACTATTGCTGTGCTTTTCTTTTGTTATTTCTACTTCATAACGTGTAAGAAATTCCATGTATAAAAAGGGAGCTGCTAAGACAGTTGAAATAATTTTACCAAGAGATAAAAGGAGACAAGGAGCAGAGCTGAAGCAGGAAGGCAATGTCCCTCAATTCTAGATTCATGTTGCCATTGTGAAACACTGCACAGTAGAAGTGATCCCAGTTTGTATTTGTCTGTTAGTCTGTCTCTGTGCTGTGCTTGGGCTCTGACTGCTATGGTGTGGGCTCTGCATGTCACAATTATTCTGATAGCAACTCATTGAATTTATTTTACTGTAAACAAGAGGAATATTTGGACTGATGGGTTAAAATAATCCATATTTTGGTGCAAGAGCCTGTGGGGTGCTATGGGACAAATGGATGGGTGGTAGTGTAAAAGCCAACACCACTGAGATAGAACTCAGCTGAATACAGATGTGGTAAAAATAAAGGGAAGGTAGGGCAGCAATTAACAGAGTCTGATTCTCTTCTCCTTGGCTCTGACTCCATGCTCACGACACACTTCTCTTCATAATGTTAATACAATTTTCCCTATCCCTATTCTTTTTTCCTTCCAGAAATGTCTTCAGAAAAGTCTTTTCTACTCACGTTGTAAATTGACCTGTCCAGAAGTTGTGGTCACCAAGGAAGAACCCTCCTGCAACTATAAAATATGTAGATAGTGGATGTGGATGCTAATATCTTCTGGATCATTAGCACAAGAGCAAGTATCTGTGGGAGGTAATTGCTGTAAGGGTAATAATGTAGGAAACAGCCAAAACATCCATCTCTGTGTGAAGGTTAATCCCCAGGTGCTAAATCATTTAAATTAATCACCCAGAGCTGCAGGCAATGATTAGTGTCTGCTCCCCCAAGGGAGAGGGATGGAGAGAGAGAGGGAGGAATCTAGAACACAAATCACGAAGTGTTTGTTGTTCCTTTGGACATTCTCCACCTGCTTGCAACAGCCTTTAGGCCAAAAGGGCTTTGCCAGACTTGGTCTTGTCAGGAGTCCTAATGTAAACAAGTCAATCAAGTCTGGCAGATCTGCTAACAAGAAGAGCAAGAGGTGACCAGATGCTGTTTAAGTGAAAGACGGAGCTCTGGGAGGCCCCTTGGGCAGTGGCACCCCAAGCACAATTGATTGCACTTGGATAATTTCACGATGATTTTAGCCTGCCTTTGATCATTTAAATCCATCCCATGTTGACAGTGGGAGCAAGGGTCTCACCTTTGAGTGACCATGTAGTTTCTCTTAGCAGATGAATTTTCAAATTTGCCATTTCTTCCCTGTGCTTCATTAGATAATCTGACATCGTCCAGGGCTGAATGAGTTGGAGAGACAGAAGGATTCAGTCATCTTGCTGTACAAAAAAAAACCATCATATTTTGTATATCTTGGCCTTTAGTGGAACAGCTAAGGAAGCGATGATCTGGAGATGTTCCTGAGCTCCCTCCAGATGTCCCACAGCCAGAGAGACAGCACAAGGGCTCACATCCACCATGAGGTCAGGGTTCTACCAAGCTGGATGAGCTGTAAACCTGGGACTCAGGCCTCTCCTCAGCCCATGGCCATGCTGTATGGAGTTTGCAGTCAGTTCTGATGGAGTGTGTGTTTCTGGACATATACATAGAGGCATTTATTGTACCTCAGATTTACTAGGGAGCTACATGGCCTGCTCTACTCCAGCTAATCCTCTGTAGGAAATTGGTGTATAAGAAATTATATTGCCTCAAAGACCTTTTCACAGTGTCCATCCTTACACAGGTTGAAAACCCAAAGACAGTTTAGCCAACTCAGCAGGTTTCTAGCAGGGAGATGTGAGGAGTGAAGGGTGACTAAAAGGGGCTGTGAAGGGCTGACCTCAACCTCATTCCCATTCCTCTCCTCAGGAGCAGGGAATGAAGAGGTGAAGGCAGGACTGCGAAAGGTATGGGGGAAAGGTGCTGTTTCAGTTTGTTTCTCATAATCCAAATTTAATTTAACTTGCAATAAATTAGTTACCTTGGTTTGAGTCTACTTTGCCCATGACAGTAATAGATAAGTGATCTCCCTGTCTTCATCTCAATCCACAAGATTTCTGGATCTTGGTTTTGGCTTTTTTTTCCCCCCATTGTGTCGTGTTGAGAAGTGGAAGAGCAGCTGAGTGGGAGTTTTTCTCTTAGTCAAGGTTAACCCACCACAGTACCCATGTGGGAACAGCTGTGAACAACTTGGTCTGACTTTAGTGTTGTTCCAGTTTTAAGCAGGAGTCTGGGCTAGAGACCTCTTGAAGTACCTCCCAGCCTGAGCAAGACTGCAACTCTGTGTTTGAATCAGTGTAACACAGAGCAGACACCTGCAATCAAGACTTACCCCATAGATATAATAGCAGTGACTTAAATATAGTCTCTCAGTANAAGCAGACACCTGCAATCAAGATATAATAGCATAGATAGATGCCATAGATATAATAGCAATGACTTAAATATAGTCTCTCAGTATCAACAACACTTCACCAGACACAATGGACACAGTGGAAGATTTGACCTGGTGTCTGTGAATGAGGAGGACACTTTAACAAAGCATAATCTAAGCACACTTAAAATAAATCTTGTGTAAACCTTAGTCATTTATGGACATTTTCATATCACCCTGGACTTACCTAGTAATGATCCTTCATACCCATCTTCCAGTGGGCCCAAAACATTGCAAATGCAGCAGCTTCAGTGGCTCCCAGGGAGAGCTGTGCAGGCTCAGGTAGGGAGACATTAATCACTGAGGATGGCCAGGTGATGGATGGCTGAGTGAACAGGGCACAGCAGGCTTTCCTTCCCAGACAAGCCCGTGATAAGCAGGAGCCAGCGTTGTAAGGACATGATTATTGGTGTAGCTGTCTGATTACCAGAGAAACAGCAACAGAAGACACAGTCTGGTTGCAACTGCTTCCTTTTCCCTGAACAGCTCTGGGAGAGGCAAAGTCAGACAGGAGATGGATGGCCCTGCAAAGGCTGCAGCCCCATGAGCTGCTTGTGAAGCAGAATTACGTGCAGAGTGCAAGACCTAGGAGGCTGTGCTGCTCCCTCTGCTTCTAGAGGAAGTGGTGATCCTGTACCTAAAGAAAAGTTGTAAGTCAGCCTGTCCTGGCCAACCTGAGCCCGTGGAAATTCATAAGGAGATATAAGCCTTATATCTTTAACCACTTATATAACTTTACAACTTTAACCACTTATTGGAGAAAGAGCTGTTGAGATCAGGAGCAAAGAAACAACTGCACTCATCAGCATTGCCACATCTTTTCTCTCCCCTGGAAAGCTGTCAGAGGTTCAGTGGTGTGTCTGGACTATCTCCCCCAGTGACAGGAAGGTTCCTTGTATAGCAAAACACTGATGACAGTGCAGAGAGCAAAACCCCACCTCAGAGAGACAGGTTGTTGACAGGCAAGGGTCTGGGACGTAAAACCAATATGCAAAATTTTGACAAAAGTTTTCTTCAGCAAAAATCTCAATACAAGAAGAGAGATCAAGAATGTGAAAAGAGATGATCTTCCTTCTAGCCACCTCCTAACACAGACTTAGGTCTCTGCTGTGGCACTAACATGAAGGGGATCTGAGATCCTGTACAGATGTCAGCAGGAAGAAATGGTGCCTTACACAGACCCATCATCTTCTCCAGCTGGCTGAATTAAATGTTACAGCTCCTTATCTCCATTGACTTTATCAAGAACCATACTCTGGTGCCCCTTATTAGAAGGCAGTGTGAATAAATCACAATCACAAGAGCTGAGAGCCTCATGCTGCTGCAAACAGAGGACTCAGCCCTCCAGTTCAGTGGTGCTTGTCTCAGTGGATCCACAGAAAAAAATGACCACAGAAGGAAAAATGATACTGGTGTGTTTGTGAAGACTGTCCTACATAGTCCTATCATACACAAAAAATTACCTTTCCCCAAAAATAGCTGGGAGGTTGTGTGACTTACAGAGCCTAAATTCTGTTCCAGCAGCTGGTTTCACAGTTCTGCTTGTCTCCAGTACATGTTGCCTTCCATTTGGGTTCAGTCTGTTCTTTATCTGTTCCATCCCTGGCTGAAGGACAAGGATGTTTCTTATCCCCTTAACTTCTGCACAGGAAGTTACACAAAAACTCATCACCACCTCTAGGGATACTTCTGGGGAGATACACCGTGGCAGTGATTTATTGCTCTAGGAGAAAGAAAAGAAATATTTGCATTCAATTTTCAATAAGCAGATGGCACACGGCTTTTTTTATACTGCAGTAAATTTTGAAGTCCCTACTGAAAAATAAGAAAAGTGAGTGTATTCGCTTTTATTTCAAACTTCCCCTGTTTCCATGGCAATATCCCAGTGAGGTACCAAGAGTAGATGCTGGGATATGAGGTATTAAACAGTTCTTTCTCTCTGCATCATGAAAGGCAATGCTGAGATCCATGCATAAAGAAAAGCGAGCTGGGAATGACATGGGGACACTGTAGAATTATTACAGAGGGGAGGAGAAAATTTCAACACCCTGTGAATCCACAGAAGGAAAAGGTAGATTTGTCCCTTTATTTTAGCCCAGGGCAATTCAATTGATTTTCAGCAGAGCTGTACCAGCACTAAAAAGATGGGACCATTCCCACATGGAATGGGTGGCTGGATGGAGCCAGACTCAGCTGGAGTGTGCAGCAAAAGGAGGAGCAGCAACAGACACGAACAGCAGAAAGTGAAATCCAGGGAAAAAGGCATCACAAGGAGAATGGCCAAGTCCTGGAACAGGTTGCACTAGTGCTAACCTTGAAATAATCAAAGTCTGACTGGAAAAGCTCTTCAGCAGCTTGATCTAATTTTGAAGTTGGCTCTGCTTTATTCAGAGGTTAGATGATCGAGCTCCATTTCCACTCTAAATTGTTCCATTATTTTATGTTTCCCTGTCATGGGCACTTCAAGAAGCTTCCTTTCACACTGTATATTTTGCCTAGTCTGTAGGAAAGGTAAATTAAATGATCCTACTTTTGTTGCATCCTTTTGCAGATCATTCTGTTTCATAGATTTTTTTAATAATGAGTAGGAAAGCCAAATTTCTCCACTGCTCCCTCTTCCTCAGATTTAACGTTGCTCTTGTCTGACACATCAGAATGCACCTGACTGAGCTCTGTATTTACTGTTTACTTCAGTAATTGGAGGCTTTTGATACCCCAACAACCAGAAATGTGTCACCTCTTCAGATAAAATGTGTAACCCAAGCATCATTAGCCAGTTGAGCAATATAACAGGATCATATGATAATTCACTTTGGAAGGGACCTTAGGAGATCATCCAGTCCAGCTTGTGCCTGGAACAGGACATGGTGAAAGTTGATTTATACAGACTCACTGATTCAGGGAAGGGTGCAGAATAGAATCAATGAATCAGAGGATCAGAGTTATAACAGGCATTAGATTGTTTTTTCTAATAACAGTGAAAATATATGTGGTGATCTGGTGGTGGTGGTGGTAGTAGTAGTATGCATTGAAGTCTAAGCTTTTAGATAGAAAAATATTTCCTTGTTATAATCTAGGTGGAAAAAGAAACAAAATGGACATTAAAATAAGTATATTGGAATAATAATTTTACAAAATCACAAATTACATTACATTTCTGAAAGATGCATCCCTATCACACAGCTGGGAAACATTCACAGTACCCTCAATCCCCAGCCAGTTCCTTACAGCTAAGACCACTCTTCTCTCTAATGATAGCTTTTGTTCTCTGAGGGGCAGGTTTGCCCCAGCAGCATTCACAGAAGCTTAGGATCCTTCAGTGGGGAAGATGATAAGAAGAGGATTTTGCCTGTGACTTGGGAAAGAAATTGAGATCTCTTTTTGACTTGTTGCAGGTGGGAAACGTGAAGGTTATTCTTTAAGTGGGTCAAACCCATGAATAGAGGTTTTTTTTTCCAACTTTCAAGTTGGGCCAAGATTTCAAGGGGCCAAGACTTCAGCAACACTGTCCCTGCTGTTTATGTGGGGGCAAATGAATGAATGAAAATCTCCACAGCACAATGTGAAGCCATCTGTAGCTCTCTCCTCACAGTAAGGTCCTTGGATCAGATCTTACTCAGCCCTTACAAGTTCACCTATAGTGATAGCCACCTTTTGTACTAACCCTGAACTGGCTACCAAGAGGAAAAGTAGCTGATTTTCTGAATTCTACAAGTCAAAGTCTGTCCTGCTATGGGTCCCAAGAAGTCTGGTGCATTCCCTTTGTTCTTGTTCTTACTGTACTTAATTTATTACTTTCATGTTTTCCTTGCTGTATTCCCATCAGTCCCTCAGGGAACAGCCACTGCTTTGTGCTTTGAACAGTGACTCTGATCACTGAGCTTGTTTCCTTCTTTAGTTACTCCTGGAAGAAGCTGGTTGGGATGCTCCCACCTCCCCTGTGCTTCTACCTAAAGGTTGACACAGGCTGGGAATGCTTCCTTTTGTGAGGGGTGCCTAAAACAAATGACATTGATTACAGTGAGTAGTTTAAGTATAATCTGAGCTTACTTTTCCAGAGAGGGAGGCACTAGCTGGGGTTTGAGGTCCTGCTAAGCCTTTTAACCCCTCACTAAAGGATCCCCATGGGTCTAAAGCTCAGGGAGGGCAAAACAAATTCTTGGTCTGCAGAATGACCCATCAGAAAAGTGAGACTGAAACCCACTTGGCACAGCTCCATCTCATGATAAAGGAGCTGTGTCTTCATCTCTAGGGCAAAAGAAAACCACAGCTTTTGAAGTGGGCAGCGATCCTTGTCACTGGCAATATCTGAGTTCTGCAAATGATTTGGTTGAGGCCAGTTTAGTTGAAAAGCTGAGACCACTTTAGTTGAAAAGAAATTTAGAAAGAGCCAAGGTTTGTTCTGATTTCAGGAAAGACATCTGTAGATTCAGCTGACATTCACTGTAATCCATCCAGGTCTGGAGGCTGGGTGTGTTTTAGAAAAAAGACTGGAAGTATCTGCCTAGACAGGTCGTGTTTGAACACTGACCACCCTCCAGGAGTACCCCAAACACCAGACAGCACCAACTGTTCTGTAACTATTTAGGAAAAGAAATGCTTGCAGCAAACACTTTCTTCTGCAGCAACAGATGGCTTGAAGCTGCCACGAGTAAGAATTCCTAATGAGGTCCTTCCAGAGGAGCTCCTGCAAAGGGCAGAGGAGGAAGAGAAATGTGTCCTAGATTCACAAAAGTGCTCATGTGCCCTCATGCTGTCCTCCAGCTGTGAAGGGAGAAACAGAATCTCACTTCCTCCTTTCAGAGATTAATCTCACTCAGTGAGCCAAGCCAATTAGACAATTACAAAACCAGAGGTTTTTTTAAAAGACATGAGCTGCAAGGTGGCTTGTTTTCAAAGTTAATTGTTGGTATACTTTTGTGGCATGTGGAGGACTGGGATGGAGCTTTCATATTTGCAGAAGCAATGACGTGTGAGTGGAGGGCTGTGCAGAGAGTGTGAGGCAGAGAGAGACCTTTGCCATCTCTGCTGAAATCTCAGACTTTCAATATTAATAATATTAACACACACAGAGGCTGAAATAAAATCTATGCACCAAGGCTTTGATATTTAAATATGATCTTTTCAGTGAGGAGTGGAGGATAATGAGATATGACAGGGAGAGCAGTTCTCAGAACCACAACTAATAAGGAATTTAGACCCCTGAAGTTACATTGTGGGATATCTAATTTTCACTCTTGGCTCTAAGAGTAGAACTGAGAAGTCCTGCTTGAGATATACAAGTGTCCTACATTATGCAGGACTATATTATCAACAAAATTTTGAGTTGAATTTGAGAGAACAGAGGGTTCTGCTGCCTTTTAGAGTGACCTCAGCAGGCTGAAGAAATGGGCTGACAGAGCTTCATGAATTTCAACAAAGGGAACACCAAGTCCTACCCCTCGGGGAGGAATAACCTCAGGCACCAGGAGCAAGTGGCTGGAAAGCAGCTTTGCAGAAAAAACCACAGAGGTCCTGGTGCACAAGTTGCACAGGAGCTGGAAAAGTGCCCTTACAGCAAACAGAAAAGGCCAACAGCCTCCAGTGCTGTGTTAGGCAGTGGCTGCCAGCAGATCAAGGGAGGTGGCTCTTCACCTCCATCCAGCACTGGTGGGAGCCCCAGGAATGCTGTGCCAGTGCTGGGCTCCTCAGCAGAGCAGAGACATGGACATGCTGGAGTGAGTCCAGTAAAGGGCCACAATGATGGGTCAGGTGTTGGAGCACCTGACATATAAGCAGAAAGAGAGACATATTCATCCTTGAGAAGAGAAGGTTCAGGGGAATCTTGCCCATGTGTATAAATATTTGATGAAATGAAGTAAAAAAGATGGAGCCATCTTGCAGTGTCCAAGGTGTCCTCAGTGGTGTCTAGTGACAGGACAAATGGAAATGACAGAAACTGAAATAGAGGAAATTCCATTTAAATTTAAGAGAAAATATTCCTCTTGGAAGGAGGGAAGTTGAGGGATCACAGACTCTGGAACAGGTCACCCAGTGAGTCTGTGGAGTCTCCATCCTTGGAGGTATTCAAAATCTGAAGGGACATGGCCCTGAGCAAAGTCCTTTAGCATCATGATGCTGTAAGTTCATAAAGTTCTTATGGACTTAGAGAAACGAGCTTTTGAAAATGCACATGGACAACAATGTCCAAGATTTTAGAGAATAAATACACTTTTAAAGAGGTGAGATATAAACTGTCCATTTGCAAATTATATGCCAAAGGAAGGAGTAATGCTCACAGAGACAGTAATGGGCTACCTGCACTCAATGTTTAAAGAACTGAATGTCTGTCCAGGGAGAGTCCTGGTCAGAGTTTCTCTTCAGACACAGTAGTTTCTGATGGCATTCTCATATCTGCCATAAAGAATGTCACCAGCTGGGCTGCCATGTGATTGGAGGGCGGGGGGGCAGGGTAGGGACCAGAATGGTTCTCCTGATTTCCCTCAAAACTAGAATTCATGGATCATTTAATCACAAATTCCCTAACAGCTCAGCGCAGTCCTGATCAGAATGCAACCGTAGGCCACACACATCAGTAACATTTATTTAGCTGGATAAAATGTGGTCCTCAATTTACACGGCCCCGTGGGGTCTAGAGGGGAATGATGAGGCTTCACTCTGGCATTTGACTATAGCTGTTGTGGGAGAGGGAGATAATTTTCTTCTACACTGACTTAATAATTTATCCCCTGACCAGAGGAATATTCATTAAATAACTGTGTTGTCCATCTGGGCAAACAGAAGTCACACTAGGCTATATCCAAAAGACATTAGTCTGTCAAATGCTGGTGGGGCCAGGCCATGGTGTGGGGGTGGGATGCTGCAAGACTGCTCTTGATTGAGTAAGAACTTGTTGGATCTGAAGAAACAGGAAACTTAAATTATGAAAGAGCAAGGGGATCTATGCATGGGTTGCCTTTTGTGAGGCAGCCAGATGGTGAATGGGTTGTGCAAGTCCTTGAATAAGAAGCCTGAGAAGCATCTTTCAGCTTATTAGCTGAATCACAGAGTGTGAAAGAAACTTTGAAACCTGCTAGACTAGAAAGTAGCATATTTATAGAAATGTCTCTGTGAACTGCATTATCTATTCCTGCACTGCACACTATGTCTGGTATTACTACTATTTGTTCTTACCTTAGTGCAGCTTGAAATGAAGAGATTTAGAGATAATGGGCTAATACCAAGACTTTCCATCCTTTTGTCATGCCAGGCCTTAAAATGAAGATACTGAGATGGTCTAACAGTACTCAATTCATGGCAAATCCCAAGAAAATGGGAATATAGCCCCCCTCACCTGCCACAGGCTGCCTGGCAGCATTGTACACAGGAGAAAGGAGAATCTTCTCATGGCCACCAGTGAGCCACAAGGTCTTTGATGTGCAGCAGACCCGGGAGCTTTGTGTTGGGACCACTGAGTCTGCAAGGGCTCCAGGGTCACACTGCAGAGACAGAAAACAGGCTGACACAGCAGGAAGAGACTCACTCCACTAAAACAGTGTCCTGAGAACATGGTCCTCTCCTGGGAAGAGTAGCTTGGCCCAGAGCCCAAGGAGCAGGAGCAGCCCATGAATAGTCTGGGTTTAGGGAGGCTGCAGTTCATTTGTTTCAATTTGCCTGAGAAAAAATGTCAGTGAGTGCAGCACCTGCCACAGAGACAGTCTTGCTTTTCCATAAGGCAGTTCTGGAGCAGATTCTGTTACCACTAAAACAAAAGTAGTTGGATGTATCAGGCCTGATTATGGATGCATATGCTATGAGACTTTTAGCTCTTTCCCTGAGTGTCTCTGTACATTTCTTGGTGCCAAGGCTGAGAAGGTTGAGGACAGTGTGAGAAACAATTACATCCTTAATCAGTCAAAGCCAATTCAGTGAGAAACAGATCAGTGCAGTGCAGAGGATTAGTCCTAGCAAAGGTCCACAGCCCTGCAGAATAGAGAAACCAGCTCCCATGGTCTTCAGGAGATGTGCAGATACCTGTCCCTGGAGTGAGCCAAATCTGCACAGAGAATAATTCCCTTGAGCAGCATTCCCCAGGGAAATGGAGCACTGGAGAGGCTATGAGCTGGCTCCATGTCTGTCTCTCCTCACACAGGCCAGGGAGGGTGGGAATCAGCACACAGGGTGATGAGTGGGAGTGGGACAAGGAAGGGATCTACCAGACCCAGAGCATTCCCCTTTCTGGGTGGGGAGCAGCTCACTGCCAGTGCAGCTGGGTGGGCTCTGCTCAGGAAGGTCCTTGGTGAACAACCCAGCCTTGCTCTGCCCTGCTGGGATGGAAGGAGAAGGAACAGGGGAGAGGTCCCTTTGTGCAAGGGCTGGATCCATCACTGAAAAGCCTTTACCTCCAGCCTTTTCTTAGTGTGGGTATCAATTAACACTTACCTGTGCCTCTGGCAAAAGGGTTCCTGCTCTTCTCCCCACATCCCACACCCACCAGCTGCTTTCAAAGTCACTGCTTTTACCACCAAATTACTGCCATGTGGAGGAAGGGAATCAGCATAAAACATGTAACCTTTGTAAATGTTTTAAAACAAGTCTGTCTTGTGGCCACATCTTATTGGGCAGGGAGGATTTGGGAGGATTGTTGTGTTTCAGCACAGCAGCACATTATGACACAGTATCGTGAGTGACTGCTTGGGGTGATGCTCTACTGCTGTCTTCAGCCACCACTCAGGGCTGGAGAATGAGTTTTATGAAGAATTAAGATCTGCTGTGGAAGTAGGAAGTATCTGGCCACTGTAGAGAAATAATACTCTGTGGGGTTTTTTGAGGTTTGTTCATTTAAAAGCAGTTGTGGTGTTTAAAATCAAGACAAAACCTACTCCTTTGAGGAAAAAAGGCTAGATAAAATAAACTACTTTAAAAGTCAGAACAGGGGGGATAAATCTCTACCTTACAGGCTTCCCCTGAAACCACATGGGACCCTGGTCCTTTGGTCCTGAAGACAAAAGCCAGAGCCAGATCTCCTGGGGTACAGGCAATGCTCACATAACCCAGCATTGCTGAGCTGAGGGTCACCACCCACCCCAAACACCAGCTGCAGATTCATTGGACAGAGGCATTCCTTGGTGTCAGGGAACTTCCAAGTCACAAATTCTAGGTCTGACATGATTTTTGTACATCTCTACAGGAACTAACACCTCCTGATCCATCCCTGTGTTTCAAGTCACCTATACCCATGCAAATAGCAGAGGAGATTCAGCAGCCTGTTCTCTGGAGTTGGGTCTGACTCCAAACCACTGAATGCCAGGGTTGGCAGCACTGGATACCATCCCTCCTCAGTTTCCCCACTTTATTATGTGGTGCAAAGGGGGTTTAGAGAGGTGTTTTACCTTTAGTGCTTGTCAAATTACTGAAGCAGCTGAGGTTTAGCTGCCTGAGAGGAGTAAAATGCAACACTCAAAATCATTAAAGCACTTTAAGTTAATAATTCAAGCAAGTAAGCAGAGGGAAGACCTCATACCCAAACTCAAATTTTGGGTGTCTGGGCACTTAGAATTCTGGACTATGTCAGATTTTGCTCCCTCAGTGAGTATTTTATGGGTAGGGCTGAGTTTTCTGCCTAAAAATTATTTTTTACCCAGCCAGGATTTGGTCTAGTTTGTTAAGTGCAATACAGGGTGTCCAAGGAGTATCACGTGCCTCACCCAGACTTGTGCATTTTTACCTTGTTTATCTCACTTCTGCAAGATAAATATTCAGCTTTTGCACTAAATTTTGGGATAAATTTTCCCCAAAGAGCCAAACTCAGCTCTGGGAAATGGGCTTGCAGCAACATCCCAGCATAGGGCTGACAGGGATGGGGAGGATGAGACCTTTCTGACTGAGTAGGTGTTTGAGTTATTGGGGAATTTAATTTCTTTCCCCTAAGCACTCCCTTCCCTTCTGTGGAAGTTATTTTTTCACTTGCTATTTAAACTGATGCAAAGTGCCTAACATAGATATCAGTATCCAAGCCTGCTGCAAGTATTAATGGATACTTGAAGCAGTAATGCAAGTGAATGAGAGCATCCTCCAGCATGTAATTGACTGATGTCCTCAATTCTGCAGAAATTCCCAGATCACCAGCTGGTCCAAGGTCTACTGGGGAGGAGGAAAACCCACCTACATACACAAACATAGATTCCTCCTTGTTTTAGGGCTTCCTGGAGCTTACAGTGACATTTGAATGAAAAATATTATTTCTGAAAATAATAACTTCAGTAGTTAAAAAGAAATATAGGAAGGCAATGCAATATCCCTGCAGGTGCAGATAACCTTCTGGGACTTGCACCCAGGACAGAGAAGGTAAAGCATAACTCACGGACAATGGAGAAAGGATGAAAAGAAAAATTCTGAAGAGCTTTCATCAAAGAAAATTGAATTTGGGGGATGAATTTGCCCCATAAATCTAGGAGTAAAAATAGCTGAGGCTGACAGATAGTGGTCTGAAAAATGAGTTCAGTTAGAACGGTCACAGCTGTGATGGATAGGGGAGCTGCTTCTTATCAGGTCAGGCCAGTAATGGAAAGGCAATGGGATAATCATCAAATAATTCTTTTTACTACCTATCAGTTACACATAAGTGGTTGCCTTACAGAACCAGTTAACTGGTGACAGTGAATCTGAGCAGAGTCTGCACGCTTCCAATGAGGGTCTCCTGGTGCTCCTCCCTTGCTCATTGGAGTGCAATTTGTTTTTCCATCTCTGATGTTGCTGGGTTAGCTCTGGCTAAGTGCTGTTGCTGTTTGATAGTGTCCTGGTACCTGTGAGAAATATGCCAGGGATGCCACAGTAGTTTCAAGCAGACATGCATCACCAGCAAGCCCCCCTCCCCAGACTGGACTGGCTTTGCCGGTGCAACTGAACTGAGATCGCTTAAGAGATTTATTTTTCAGATAAAAGCTGAGCTCATGGCTCTGCCTACTAAGAATAAGGCTTCTTTTACTATTGTTAATGTTCCTTTTACCATTGTTACTACTGCCAATACCACCACTACTACAAGTGATACAGCATAACCAGTAGTGCTAGTGGTAAAGCAACAAGGAATAATCATAGTAAAGGCATTTCCCACCTTATTCCTGAGCACTGGAACTCCCCTGGCAAGAATAAAAAAAATGGCACTGACTGCCCAGCACCATCTTTGATGGTGATGATGACCCACCACCTTTGATGGCTGTGGTTTATCCGTGCAGGGGTTTCTGGGGGTGTCACTTTGGAGCTTTGCTGTGGGGTTGCCTTTAAAATGAGGTTGAAGAGTGTGGAGTGGGGGGTGTGTGAAGATAAATATCCTGATGGGACAGGTGGTGCTGGGGCTGTAAGCAATTGCATCAAAGCATTACAGTTTGTGATGAAATTGTGACCATAGCCATGTTCACAAAGATGTGGAATGTGTCTCTGAAGATCACTTAAAATTTTCAGAGCAGAAATGATGCCCATATAGGCAATTACTTGGTAGCTCCTTGTGTTTCCAAGTTGAAATATACTCCTGTTTTGTAAAACATTGCCCTTTACAGTATTGTGAGTCACCTGCTGTGCTGAGACATGGTGCATACTTAGAGCAGCCAGGTCAGGATCTTTTCTGACCCCTGACACTTTATGTTTTCACTTTAAAGGAGATAACCCCAGAACTGGGCAGTAATGGTAGCTACTGGTATGGCACAGTCCCAGTTGTTTCTGTTATTTAGGAAAGTCTTCAGAAAATTTTAGAGTAATGAGGTGTTCTTGGTCATGAGAGGGTTTCATCCAACAAGTTACCAGGTATCTGTGAAGCAAATGGAAACCTGCAGCCATGTTCTCTTCAGCTGCAGAGTGAAGGTACTGACTTCCTACTGAAAAGGGGCTGGGTGTTTTTTATTGCTTAGTAAATTCTTCAGTGGAATCCTAATTTTATTTAGGGATTTTCATGAAAGGGAAATCTTGATTTCTTTGTGACTCCTCTTTTTGACACACACAAAAAATTTGCTGGAAGAAAAATACTCACCATTTGCTTCCTAGTGATGTTGTCTTTCTACTCTTCATGAGTCAATCCTCACATTCAGAGTTTCAGCTATTCACAAAGCTTTGCACCATTCCTTCCAAAACACCACACTACTCAGTGAAGCTTGAGATATCTCATGAGTTTAATTAGTTATGTGACTTAAAGGAAAACACAGTTGCAGTTTCCCACATGCCATGTC
Organism: Ploceus nigricollis; assembly: GCA_013399945.1. Classification (NCBI taxonomy): domain Eukaryota; kingdom Metazoa; phylum Chordata; class Aves; order Passeriformes; family Ploceidae; genus Ploceus; species Ploceus nigricollis. The sequence continues at coordinate 634,904 of VXBC01007695.1, forward strand.
ACACTGTGCATCTGTCAAAGAGGCAGTGGGAGTCTTCCAAGAAATGCTTGCCCTATTATTCAGAAAGCCAAGGCCTTTTGTTCCCTTCAATGGCAGCTTGACTTAATAATTAATGCCTAGCACTATGTAAACATGAGCTAATGAACCCTCACCTACCCTAAGGCTAAGGATTAGCATTTCCTTCACACAGAGGGGGAGACTTGGCCCAGCAAACCCCTTTGTGTCTTCTTTTCTGCTTAGGATGGCCCAGGAAACTTCAGGACTCTGATGCCCCTGTAGAAGAAACTGGCTTTAGGCAATGAACAGAAACAGGAGGTTTTTTCAATTCAGGAACAATATGAAGAAACACTGAATACAGTGGATCTGTGCTTCTGGACTCTGTGCTTGCTGGTGGTCCAGAAGGCCAGAAACTGAAACAGGCAGGAATTCAAGCTGCTGTAAGTGGGGTGGGCTAATAGAAATTCAGTTTTTATGTCAAAATCCTTCTTAGGGGACCATGACTCTCATGGGCTCCTTGACCTTTCTGAAAGTTTGATGTTGCAGACTGAGATACACAGTGATTAGTCAGGCTTGTCACTCCCTCTCATCTCACAAATCAATAGAGAAATGGAGAATCCTTGAAAAATTCAATAGTCAAGTGCAGGTGCCAAAGTGAAATGGTCAAGGAAAAGAATCCTGGCTCAAATAATAATAAAAGATCCCACTTAGTCAGATAATAAGCCCTTGAGCATTTCCTCTTAGGAATGCAAGATAGCAGGAGTCTCCTGCTCCACAGAATAACTCCATGGAGTTCAGAAAAATGCAGATGATGCAAATTATGTTTCTTTTCTCTCCCCTTTGTACCTACAAAAAGCCCTAAACATTCACCAGTGTTCCTGTGCTGTAAGACTTTCAAAAAGATAATTCCATAACCAGACTTCAAACCTACTGATAAGATGAGCAGGACAAATCTGGTTTCAGACACCAGTTCCATAGCCTTGCTTAGGCCTGGCTCTGTGGATGTTCACCAGCTGAAGCTGATGGACAAATACTGGGTTTTTAGGACCATGTCTCTTGAGGAAACTTACATTCCCAAGGCACATAGGTTGGGTGATGCCTGATCAGTGGTTTTCAGTATGCTGGTGATTGAACAGGAGTTAAAAGTGCTTGCAAGGATACAGGGAAATATCTCCTGTCTTCTACAGCTTTGTTTCTGTGCCTGATCCCAGGAGTTTTATTTCCCTGGTTCACAGAGCATCAGAGCTGCAGTCTTTGTCATCAAATCATTGCTGACATTGACATCTCAGAGTTCAAAGCTCTACCCAGCTCTGGTGTCTCTGCAAGCAACATTCAGCCAGGGGGGTTTTTGAATGGAAAGAATTTTATCACAGTCATAAAACCAGGAGTCTTCTCTATTACAGGGGTATTTTTCAGTATTTTCTGCAAAATGGTGTTCTCATCCATTAATGGGAGTCATGCAGACCTCTGTAAACATGTTCCATAGCCTGGAGAAAAGGAGACTCAGGAGAGACCTTCTGACTCTCTACAACCACCTGAAAGGAGGTTGTAGCCATGTGGTGTTGGCCTCTTCTCCCAGAAAATTAGTGACAGGATAAGAGGACGTGGCCTCAAGCTGCACCAGGAGAGCTTCATGTTGGACATCAGGAAGAATTTCTTTATGGAAAGAGTTGTCAAGCATTGGAATGGGCTGCTCAGGGTGGTGATGAAGTCACCAACCCTCCAGGTGTTCAAGAAATGACTGAATGTGGTACTTAGTGCCACGGTTTAGTTGACAAGGTCTTTTTAAATTTTAATGTTTCTGTGATTCTCAGTCTAAGAAGAAGTGAGTGCCATTGGTTTAACCTAGTCAATCAAAGCTCTGGTAGACCCAATAACTGGATCCAAATCTCCCAATATCTTCCTGTGTTTGCACTTCTGGCTGGACATAAAACTGAACCAGGATTGTGAGTCTGTGCACCTTCATCCTGCTTTTTCAATGACATCAGAAGCTTAAATGCCACAGTCAAAACTCTCCTCTCTTATCAGACTGTGGATGCAAAACTTGGCAAGGAAAGGCCTACAGGGGAAGGGGAGACCTCTTCTTCAAAGCAGCTTAATCCTAGCAGGGAATTGCTTCTGAGCCCAGTGCTGGATGCCATCCTGCCCTGCCCACCTCAGCACTCTGGTGAGGAGTAACTCCATGGCTTAAGCTTCTCCCTGTGACTGGGGATTCTCCCCAGTGATTACAGTGATGACGCAGCAGCAGCAGCAGCTCATCACTGACTCATTCATCAACGTCTCTGAGAGAAGCAGGGGCAGGAGGGAGACCTGCATTTCTTTCATTAATATTCCAGAATTTCTGTGAAGCTGATGAGGAATGCCTGAGACCGCCTGCATGTCTTGCGAGAGAAACATTCACCTTTGCTTCCTGTGGGAAGCTGCCTGTGGCATCCCCCACCCCTCTGAGTCAGAGCTGGCAGCTCTTCACTTTATTTGTTCTCCTGGACACAGGCAAATGCTTCATGTGGGAAAATGGGAAATGAAAATATGTTCAAAGGACAGTCACTGGCAGAGTGGAGAATGGCGTAGCTTTCCACACAGCACAAGGGAAAATAAAAATAGCAGCATTAATAATGTATATGTGTGCCAAAGCAGCATGAGCAACCATGAAGAGCTGCATGTTGCACAGCTTTCCCCATCTCTCTGTGGCAATTGCCTTGGGAGTTCTAATAGCTCACCTTTGTCTCCAGCTGAATTAAAAAGGGCCTATTTTGTCAGTTCATGTGTCACTACAATGCTCCCAGTACCCTGGTTCCTTGTCTGCAAAGCTACCATGCAGCAGAGCCTCCTGGAGTACTTATCTTGGTGTCTGACATGGTTTTGCCCTGAACATGTTGTGCCTCTGCAAATTATAATCCGATTTGAAAGTGATGCTTATCTAAAGTGGGCTAAATGACTTGCCATTCATAATCCTGGGCTTCAATAAAAGAGAAGGCATCAGATGCACAATATCTCTGTCTATAATGTAGGGTTACAGTCTGTCAAGGGCCCTTATTTGGGAGAAAGGATTGAGTGCCTTGTGTGTAGCACAGACATCATCGCTTGCATGATCCCCAGGCTTTCAAGTCATTACACTACTGACTGCTCTGCTTCTCAAGCAACTTCTCAGCTTCATTTCTATGCCTGATCCCAGGAGGTTTATTTCCCTGGTTCACAGAGCATCACAGCTGCAGACTTCGTCATCAAACCATTGCTGACGTCGATCGATATCTCAGAGTTCAAAGCTCTGTCCAGCTCTGGTGTCTCTGCAAACAAAATTCAGCCAGGGGTTTTTTGAATAGAAAGGATATTGTCACATTCATAAAAACAGGAGGCTTCTTGACTGCAGGGTTTTTGTTTCAGTATTTTCTGCAAAGTGGTGTTCTCATTCATTAATGGGAATCATTCAGGCATCCATACACACACTTTTGTTAGTACAGTGGTCAGACATCTGGAAGACAGCCTCAGTGTGCTGGTGATGACCTGCACTGTCTCTTGCTGTCAGCAGGTGGATGATGCAGTGCCTGGGAGGGAATGTGTTGCTGGTGGAGAGTTTCTGATCACTGAGAAGCAAGACCAGGCTGGATGAGGGTCTAGGCAACTTCATCTAGGGGAAAGTGTTCCTGCCCATGGCAGAGGGGTTGGAATGAGATGATCCTTAAGGTCCCTTCCAACCCAAATCATTCTATGGTTCTATGACCCTTGGTGCTCTACAAGCTCCTATGGTAACAGCAACCCTGGGAACAATCTGGAAGGGCAGCAGGTAAATTGTGGCTAAGTCTGTCTACACAGACATGCCCTGGCACTGCACATATCTTTCAGTTCTCAAAGGAGTTTTCTCCAGGGCAAGGAAATGCAAAATCTGTATTGTATATACAGGAAGCAATGCTTAGCACTGCAAGGCAGCACCAAATGTATTTGGCCATAAAGGCCTCGTGACTATAAAGCAGGGGGAGAGCAACATCAGGCAGGAGCAGACAGATGAAGAATGACTGAGGCTGCTCTGGAGATTTGGGTTGAATGTGAGCTTTGCTGCACCCAGCAATCCTAGGACTGTATGAGGCCCTGCAGGAGCTCAGGGCTCCCTCACATTACTGAGTGCAGTCACCTGCAGACACTGCTGAGCTGAGTTCGGCGACTGCCTTGGCTTCAGGTCGACACTGGATTAGCTGCTGAGGACTATTGCAATATTTTGCATAAACAGCCTCCTTCTCCAAAGCTGGACAACCTTGAATAACCTTTCCCAGGCTGCTCTCTGCCCGCTTTTGAGTCTTTTCATTTTGCAATCTGAAAAGAAGACAAGTGTTTCTAGTTCTAGGCTGATGCTGTCCAGATGCATAATGGAAACCACGTGCTTTGTTTTTGCTCCTCTGGTTGTGGCCCATAAAATATATTGAAACATATCTCAAAAAAGCTGCATCGAGGAGGAGAAGAACAGAATGAATATTTTTTTGCCTCAAGTGCACTCCTGACATGAATTTGTCTTCCTTTGCTTTGGGCACTGCCGTTGTGGCATTCATGGGGTGTTTATACTCCACTGCTTCAGGACATGGGAATGACATATTCTGCTTGTGAGACCAAATTTATTCATATTATCCACAACTGTATGAATCCCTCCAAGGATGACTTCCCACCTCCTGCAGATCCCACCTCTGTCTCCTAGTGTTAGTGCTGTGCAAGACATCAGACTTCAAACTACCTCTTGCAGAAAGTCTTGTCCAACAATAGGTAACAATGGGATGAAATCCCAAATTTTATGGGGTTTAATTTTTATAGCAAGCAGAATTGATTCGTCCAAAGATATTTGCTTGACAATGATAAAATAGAATTTTGGAAATAAATTACCTGGAGATTAACTCATTGTTTAAAGGCAGAATGAGGTGAAAATATCAAACCTGAAGTAAGGCTGTCTCTGGAGATAGGAGATGTGAAGTCTGTATCTGGAGGAAGATTTGGAGATTCCATTTAACCCAGTAAAGGTTTCATGGAGAATAGCTGTATTATTCATGAATGGCACTTACTCTCCTGGTTTGTTTATGTACAGATTCTTACAGAAATATTATGAGTTAGAGAGTTATAAAAGACTTTATGGTCTGCACATCCCACTATAAATCCAGGTTGCCTTAGTTACCATCTGGCTAACTGCACAGGTGAGGGGAAAGAGAGAGTCTGGAAGGGAAAGAGAGAGATTAGTACTAATACATTTTTTAAATCTAGAAAGATCTTGTGAATTCTAATGCTGTGATACGACAGAAAGCTTTCAAGACCTGCATAATACAAGAGGACTATGAAAGCAAGGATTTGGACTGGCAGCTCTTTGACAAGAACACACTGATGGGTCTTTTTGCTAAGAACATCATGAATTGCCTAATCAAAAGCTTCAGCAGAGCTAACATGCAGTCACTTCCTGAATATTTTCTGTATTTGGGTTGAGGAGCTGTGTCTTCCTTGGTAATAAAATGTGCTTCAGGCATGGGGTAACCCAGTGACCAAATTGTAAAGACTGGATGCAGAATGGATTGATCTGGTCCTTGTCTGGTCTAGTTTAGGGTAAATGGAGGCACAAGGAGAAAAAACATCTTCCCAATGTCTTCAAAAAAGGCCTGTCTACTTGAACAAAGCAGGCTGGAAGGGCAGCACTGGTATTCCTGAGAAGTTTTGTCACACAGTTGTGAGTCACATATTAGTTGACTTTTCTTAGAGCAAGTCCCAGCTGACAGAATCAACAGCAAAGACCTGACATCCTCAGCCTTCAACTGAAAAGGCAAAAGAGAAGATGAAATCAAATACTCCTAGCACATGCTGTTGTGAAGGAAAGTTTACATGAATGGAGGTCCCTTCCTTTGGGAAGAGGGGCCAGCACTTCATAAAAGCTGTTATTAAAAGCCAAGCTCATAATCTTGTGAGAACAGAATCATTTCTTTGTGAGGAGCACTGCTAGTAGGGTAGATGGCTGAGTCCTAGTGCCTTCCTCATTCCACTGCCCTATGCATACAAACCAAATTTGCTGCTGTTTTGTTTTCTTTTTTGGGGATTTTTTTGTTTGTTGGTTTGTTTTGGTTTTTTTTTGATTTTGTTTTTGTTTTTTTTTTTTTTTGGTATAAGGCAAAATGCACCTAAGCTGGAAGAAGTTTGTAAACAAAACCAGAAGTGTCTGTCCCGTGGCTGTTCTTCCCACACAATTTGGAACAGTGTTCATGGCTCATTAGGCCCACGGCTTGCCTTTGTGTTTAACTTCTAATGAGTAATATGATCACACAGACTGAGAGCTGGGTGTTGACTTTTGTGGGACTCTAAGCCTCCAGGGATGCCAAATACAGATGTTTGCAATCACTCTTCCCTGAAAGATACCCTGGGGATCTTGGATATTAGTGATGATAGCTTCTGTGTCCTGACAAAAATAGTTTCTCTAAATTAGAATGAGGAAAATGGGTAGAAATCATGACACCTTTTTTAAATTTTTAGTCTGAATCTATACAGAAATGAGTAGGAAAGATGGTTGTGTGGGCATGCTGACTGTTAGCATCCTCTAACCCCTATAACTTTTAACCTGATAGCCAAATTCTCTTCTTCTGTGCTGGTGTGGCCTCACCTCGAGTCCTGTGTGCAGTTTTGGGCACCACAATATAAAAAAGACATTAAGCTGTTAGAGAGTGTCCAAAGGAGAGCAACGAGGATGGTGAAGGATCTGGAAGAGAAGCCATATGAGGAGTGGTTGGAATTCCTTGGTCTTTTCAGCCTGGAGGAGACTGGGGGGAGACCTCATTATGGTCTTCAACATCCTCACAAGGGGACGTGGAGGGGCAGGGAGTGATTACCTCACTCTCTTGACCAGTGACAAGACTGGAGGAACAGCATGAAGCTGAGTCAGGGGAGTTCAGGTTGGATGGCAGGAAAATTTTCACCCAGAGGGCTGGGCACTGGAACAAGCTCCCCAAAGAAGTGCCAGCCCAGAGCCTGGCAGAATTTGAGAAGTGTTTGGACAATTCTCTCAGGCACATGGTGTGACCCCTGGGCTGTCCTGCATAGGGCCAGGAGTTGGACTTGATCCTGATGGGTCCCTTCCAGCTCAGCATATTCTGTGATTCCATGGCTCTAAGATTCTTCTGTCTGCTGCTGCTTGCTGAGCATGAAGCCATGGGGTGTGGGACACTCCTTTGGTCACCTGTTGTCCACTATCCTGGCTGTGTCCCATCCCAGCTTCCCTTGCACTCCAGCCTACTCAATGGCAGGACAACAGGAGAAGCAGAAAAATCCTTGATGTTGTGTAATCACTACTCAGCAACAGCTGAAATATCTCTGTGTTATTGACAGCATTTTCATCATAAATATATCACCACATGAGCTACTATGAAGAAAATTAACTTTATTCTAGCCCGAATCAACGTAATCATTAAGGAACTTGAATTTTGTGTGTTGACTAAAAAATGCCCCAGATCTCTTTCTACACTGGTAGTCATAGTAATGATCCATAAGAAATAAGAAAAGCAGGAATGCTAAGTTGATGTGTTTCAAGGAAGGAAGCAGGAACCTCCATTCAGATCACAAAAGAAGATGAAAGGAAGATTTTGGCACACACTTGCTCTTCCTGCAGTAGCTCTGACTGTTTGGTGATATTACTTTTCAACATAATGCTCTTTCACAAAACCTGCACTTGGTCAAGCATGTGCTTCTTGGGATAATAAGAGTAAACCAGTTCTTCTGGCTTATTGAAGTGCATATTGAAGGCAGAGTTATTGAGCTTCACCCACAGGCAGAACACTTGGACATCAATCTTTATTCTCAATTGTGGCATTGGCAATGTGGCTCCCCAGGGCTTCTTTTTACCCTTCTCCATGGTGAGTGCAATCATAACTTATACCCATCTCAGGCCTTGAGATTTCAAAGTGTAACTAAGAAATCTTTATTCTCACTGGTCACTGAACTAGGTGGGATCAAATATTAGATTGAAATACAGAGTGGAGTACAAAATAGTACTCATTACTTTCTCTATGGTGCTCAGTTTCCTTTTTAGACTTGATGTCTGAAATATACTGGACAGATAATTTTTCTAGCAGTGCTAACTATAGATGAGTAATTCTGATGGTCTTTAAAAATAGCTCAGGCAAAAGACTCCCCATCTACACAAGTAATGCACTTACAATCACCACATCTTGAAATTCTCTGGTTTCTTTTAAGGGGTCCCTATTCCAGTATTTGAAGTCTACTGCAACAATATGGCAACACTGCCATTTCTGATGGGGTGAGGAGCTCAGGACTGGCTAGTGTTAATTTACTTCTTGAGGTGGTTTAAATTTTGACAAAAAATGTGTTTTGCTGTTTCTGTTTCAGTTTGCTGGCTGAGCATTTTTTTTAATGCCTACTGCCTCTGCTCAGCAGTATAAAAGCATGATTGCTTTTTATTGCCATTCTCTCCCAGCACAAGATTGTGTCTGTGTCTCTTACAGACTTGTCAATCTGAAAACTTCATTTGTAATTTTCCAGAAGCCCTCAGGGCATATTTCTTGCAGTAGTCTACCCTCTGTCTCACAGGAGAAGAGAGAGATTCACCTTTGGCTGTGTGGAATGGCAGAGAACCAGCCTGCATCCTCTTGTGAGAGTTCTGCAGGGGCTGGTGATGATGTGGTAGGTGGGCTGCATGTTTTCCCTTCTGTCCCATTTTCAGTGGGACTATGACAGCAAGCTGCAGGATCCCAGGGCAATCCTATGGCTCAGGGAATTGTATTTACTGTTCTGGGGACTGTGGCACTGCCTGAAATCAATCCTTTGCTCATCCCAGTGCTTTTCCCGTTTCCTTCCTCACAGTCCTCTGGCACCTCATCACATTTTCACTCCTAGCTGGGTTCTGGGCCCTTCTGCTCCTCTTGGCTGCCTGGGTGCCAACCTATTTTCGGTCCCATAATTGTCCCTACCAGCCAAAAGAAGCAACCTCAGGAAAAATTTGGCTCAAAATCTGGGATGGAGTGTCCTTGCTAGACTGAAAGTTCTAGAAGGACCAAAAGACTTTGTGCAATACACTCTGATGAAACTGCAGCTCACCAGGCACAAGGAGAGAGGACAGGACACTGCTGCTAAGTGAAGTGTGGAGGTGAGCATGAGGGTGCTAGAGAAGTGCCATGAAAACAGTGAAATAATTTAAGTCTATGGAAGATTTACTTCCCTGGATTTACTTTAAAATACTTAATATCTGCTTCTTCCCTTTGTGTTATTCCTTCAAACACCAGAAGCAATTTTGCTGAAATTTCCTAAGGACCCTGTTTTTCCACAATCAGAACACACATTTAAGGGAAAATGTTCAAACGTTCCAAGCTTGCTGTTTGCAAATAACAGGGTGTGCTAAGAGACTTTCTGTTGATTTCAGTGGAAGTTGAGGACAAAGAGAGAAGGCTAAGGCAGAAACACAAGGGACAAAGAGATCAGTCAAAATGTGCAAGATCAGTGAACATGTCCTGTCCTGCATCAATGGCTCACTTTTGCTTGCTTTCCTCCAGAAAACGAAGGGTGCCTTTTTCTGCTCTGCAAGTACAGCCTGTGTCTCACTGAAGATGTTGAGATGGGGGAAGGGAAGGTTCCTAGAGGAGCTGAGAAATGAAGGGAAAATTCTGCTCATTATTCATTTCCATGCTTCAAACTTGAAATCCAAGGTTCAAATGTCATTTAAAAGATTGTGATTAAAGCTTGGGGTGTTTCTTAAGGGATTTTGGCATACAGACAAGAGTAAGGATGCCACACAGCACTTGCAAAAGGACTAAAGAAGGATGGGTGCCTAATCCTTTACAATTATCTTTTTAGGTTCTTTTGGAGCTCATACTGAGTACCTATCCCACACTAAATATGCCTTTGTAGGCCTTATGCAATCCTGTATTCACCAAATTCCTTTCCTTGGTTACAAAGCAAGCAGTTATTTTCAGCAATAAGCAATGAGGACAGCAGATGTTTTTGATCAATATTTCCCCAGAAGAATTTTCATTCTATAAACTGCTTTATCATCCCACTAATGCCAGCAGGCCTTTAGGGAAAGCAGAGCACCAGGGCATTGCTAATACTGAGCATTCCCTGTGTATGTTCTGTTCTGGGGTCAGTGAGGTATGAGCTGTCTCTCACTTTATCCAACACAATTCCAAGCTGATACCCAGCCACTGAAGCCTCTTTCTATAACATCTTCTCATCACACCACTTCTATTCCTCACTTCCCTTAAAAAATGTACACTTCAGAACTCAGCTGTTCTCTACTTTTGAGAAGTCTGAATCCAGAAATCATGTAAGTGCATCCTTTTTTTTTTCCCTCCCAGATGCATTATTTGAAACACCAGAATATATTTTTTTCTGAAGCTTTAGATGTATCTGTGCATCTGTATATCTATATATTTGTATCTTTCCCCATTCTGTGGGCTATTTTTGGACGCTACTGCTGAGTACCAAGAGCTACTGCATGTGAGCAGGTAGATATATATTGCCTTTCCTTGTTTCTCATCTTCTACTGCAGCTGTAAAGAAGAATGTGGCTTGAAATAAATCTGAGTTACTCATATTATGATTACTTGGTAGAGCCAATCAGTTTTCCAAAAAAGTTTTGATTCATTTTATTCAAGAAAGCAACTCTATAGATAGAAGACTAAGTGAAGAGAAGTCAGATTTATTATTGTATTTGTCTGTATCTCTTTATGGAGCTGCCTGAGTCTCAGACACTGAAAAAAACCAAAGCAAACCCAAGCAAAATAATTGAAAACAATGCAAAAAAAAGGTCTTTAGAAGCTACCTAATTACACCTTTGAAGAAAATAAAGGCTAGTAGATGTTTCTTTAGCCTAATGATTCTCAAGTATTAAGTTATAAGTAAAGAACCTGGTTCCTCTTGTGCTCTATGGGATGTGTAGAGACCTTCGGTGATGAAAGTCTATGTGGGTTTTGCATTTTTACTGCACTTTTTTTTTCTGTTTACCTCCCTCAAAACTTCTTCCTCTTCCACACCCATGTAACATCTGTGACACTTAATTGGGAAGATAGGCTGAAACCTCATTATTCTGCTCTGTGCTGTTTTGGAGTTAGTTTTCTTCACAGGAGCTGGTTTGGTGTCATGTTTTTGATTTGCGATGACAAGAGTGTAGGTTACACAGTGATGTGTAAGATATTGAACTTCCAGGACAGATTAACTCAACTATCACTTTTTACAATCACCTGAAAGGGGTGGGGGTGGGCTCTTTACCAGGCAGCAAGTGAGAGAATGAGGAGGTGGCCTCAAACTGAACCAGAAGAGGTTCAGGTTGGACAGGAAATTTTTTTTTCGCTGGAAGAATGGTCAAACATTGGAATGGGTTGCCCAGGGAGGTGGTGGAATCACTGTCCCTGGAGGTGTGTAAAGAAAGACTGGATGTGGCACTCAATTCTCTGGTCTGGTTGATGAGGTGGTGTTTGGACTTGATGACCTTGAAGATCTTTTCCAACCTGAACGATTCCATGATTTTAAGAATTGTCCAAAGGAATATTCCATACCATGTGGCATCATGCTCAGCATATAAAGGTGGAAAGAAGAAGGAGGAAGGAAGGGTCGTTTGGAGTTATGACATTTGTCTTCCTCAGTCACCATTATGTGAGATGAAGCTGTGCTCTCCTAGAACTGGCTGAGGTGAGCTCAGCTGGCCAGAGCCTGGTGCTCATAACACCAAGGTTGTGGGTTTGATCCCTTTGTGGGCCATTCACTTAAGAGCTGGACTCGATGATCCTTGTGGGTTCTTGTGAGTCCCCTTCCAACTCAGAATATTATGTGATTTGGAAATTCAAAAATCTGCCTGCTGATGGGTCTTAGAGAAAAAATTCCTTATTTTGCTCTGCCTGTGCACACAGTTTTTGTCTGTTTGTCTGTCAAGCTGTCTTTATCTCAACCAATGAATTTTCTTACTTTCACCCTTCTGATTCCCTCCTCCATCCCACTGGAAGGGAGTGGCTGAGTGTCTCTGTGGTGCTCAGTTAAGATATTCTTCCCATTTCCATCTTCTTTTACCCCTGTGCAGCTGAGCAAGCTCAGCTTGGCAAGAGTGCCCTGATGGCTCTGAAGGTGGGAAGTGAAGAAAGGTTGGACAGCTGTAAGAGGAGTGAAGGGCCACAGGAATTCTTGCTGGATGTTGCACTGGAACTTGAGTGTGGCTGTGAGTGTGTTAGCAGAGGCTATTTTGTAAGAAGCTGGGCTGAAAGTCTTTTTGGGGAGGAAATAAACAAATCACATGATCACAAGAAGATAAATGGCTGAAGGACAGAAGGTCTGGAGCAACCAGAGGGTGCAAGTTACTTGTGTGGAAGAAAGTGGAACTGGATGTTCCCAAGTTACTAGAGAAAGAAAGTGGGAGATGTTGATATGAAGCAGAGGTAAAAGAAGGTGGGATGAGTCTTCATGTAACTTGTACAGAAGCCTCTCCTGACTTCCAAGCCCACCCTAGATGTTCTCTTGTGGTGTTTCTCCATGTACTATCTGTCAGCCCCTGTTCTAGTTATCCTAGAATGCAGATGAGAAAACTGCACTCAGCACTGCAGTAGTGGTTCCTCCAGGGTTAGTAAAAAATACGCAATTCTTCACTTCTACTGCTATTTATGTTCTCATATGAGTACATCTCATATCTGAGCGGGAGGGAAAAAAAGATACACCAAGAAGACCATTGTAATCTCTCAGCAAAGTTCTTAATGAGTGTTCCTTGCAAAGAAAGAAAAAAATGAAACCCACTATGTTTTCTTTCTTTGTTTCCTTCTGCAATTTTCCAAGAAGCATTGCTCTACACATTATCAGCACTATAAATCTAATACTCCTTAGAAACACTTGTTTAAGAGATAAGAGCCAGGGACAAAAATATATAAAAACTTGATGCTGGGTCTGCAACCACTGCTTTACAACAGATCATAGGAGGGGTTTGTTTTTCTGTATTTCTCCTCTCAGGGAACTCATAACTTTTGCTATGACAGATAAAAATATTTTTAATAATCTTGCGACAAGGAATTTGGTGTGTGATCCTTAAAACTAAGGCAAGACAAAATCTTCTCTGCTTCAGGAGCATGACTGATCAAAGAACGCATCCGAAACACCTCCGGTGCTGCCGGGTACAATTCCACTCATTGGAGGCTCACTCTTTTCATATGAGTGCAGAAAACCAAGCAACATTAAATATAGCATTCATATCCCATCCCTTTTTTTACACTTTGTTTCCTGGTCTTATTATGAAGCATTGTCAGACAATTGGATCTCTGAACTTCATGATTCATTAGCCCCCTTGCCAAACCACTCACAGGATTACCAAGAGCTGAGGCAGATTCACTATTTGCACAAACACACACACACATGTACACAGGCTATTTAGATGGAATTATTATTCATAAATTACTCTTAATTAGACTGTTCATCAGTCTGAGTGATGGTTCTCCCCTGTTATAAGTAGCACTAAATTACTTATTGAAATTCATCACCACTGCTTGTTTTTCCATGTGTGTTTCTCCCCACAGTTTCAAAATAACATTCTCTTACTGCTGGAACAGTCGATAAGATTTTGGTGTTGCTCAGCCTGGTGTTAACTCCATAATCCTGACTGCTGCCCCAGTCAGGGCTCTTCACCTTTCATAAGAGGGGAACAGTATGGGACAAGATCATATTGAAAAAAAATGGCTCACAGGGAAATAAAATTTTTGGGATCCACCTTGGCTTGCATTCCCAGAGGTTACACAAATGGGGTTCCACATCTGCATTCCAGGCTGAGCCTTGCACTTCCAGCAGTCTCTTTGAAAGGTGGCTCCTATCTTAAGGAGGGTGGTTATGTCAGTATTGCACTTAGACAGATGCTGAAGATGAGAGGGATTAATCTGCCTTTGGCATTTCCCATCTCCTGGCATGCGTGCTCTTGGCTTTCATGTGTGGCTTTTATCGATCCCTTTCAGAAAAATCCTTTCCCTGTGCTGACACCCTGAGCACTTTCCCAAGTGCAAGGTTTCTACTATAAAACCACCCACCAAAATGGAATTTGCCATTCTGAATCTCACAGTGGCTGAATGAGCCTTTGGGAGGTCTTGGCTGCAGACAGAGGGTCAGTGCAGAGGGTGGGGGGAGTAATTTGTTTTTCCTGTGAGCTGCCTCATAGAATTTAATGCCTTCTCTTCACAATGCAGTCTCTGCAAGCAGTCCAGGCTCCTGTGTCTGGAAATGAGTCTTTGGATCTGGCACGTGCAGAGGCAGCTGGATCTTTCCCACTTTTTTCACTAGAAAGTGCCTATCTGTGATGCCTTTACCCAGGCAGTCAGTTTGCCCTCTTCTCCATCTTCCTTAAGAGACCACACCATAAAATGTTGTATTGTTTTTTTTTTGCTTGTGACATGGTAAGGAAAGAAGCAAGAAATCTCAGGAAAAAAAAAATAATACAAGAAGCCAAGAAAAAGAAAAGACAAAACAAATCCTCCCACCAAAGCAGAGATCTCAGAGCTCATTTATTTCAACTTTCAACTTACACTGAAATTTTCCAATTTGCTGATGTTGAAAAGTACATTGAATCTTGGCTGAAGTACAAGTTCTAAAACACTTATTATTTTTTTTTAAGCAGAATTTATATCCACTGTTGCACGGGAGACAGATAATAGAGCAGGCAGATGAAGCCTGCCCTATCCAGGGCGGGGAATTTGCAAGCACTGTGATAAATTTCAGAGGAGAGTTGTTTTCTTTGAGTTTCAGTCATATTGTGGTATTGAAAACCTTCAAAGCTAATTTCCTTGTTGTCAGAACTGAGGGAAGAAGGAGACATTGCTGGGCTATTTACTCCATTGCTACATTTTCCTTCCTTCTGCTTTCAGCATCTGGAATCTTTCTTGATGACACCCAGTTTGTCTAACTTTGATATTAAAGCGTTCTGCCAATCTATTACCTTGCATCAAATAGGGCTTCCAGGTGCAATGAGAACCACAGATTGACTGTCAAAAGTGTATTCTTCACTCTGCTGTGTTTTAAACTTGCTTTTTCTCCACTTGAGAACTACTTCAGCCACTTGCCATGCATCCGACTCAGCTGAGCCCCAGCAACACAGCAGGAACCAAACACTGGGCAAACCAAATTAAGGGTCTGACTCAGTTCTCTGAGGAACAAGCTGAGAGGTTATGACTGATCCTTGTGGCTTGGTTCAAGCAGTCTTTGTCCACATAAGGAGAAGGACTTGCTGTGCAGTGGTTGCCTACCTTGCCTCATTGCCATACTCTGATACTGGACTGGGGTTAGTGAAGAGCAGCAGGCTCATTTTCCAGTTAAGAAGAAAATTTATACTTATTTGTGTTTGCTTAAAGCTCTCATGGATTTTTCCTGACCTTCACCCACTGAAGATGATCAGAGCTCTGCCACTGCCCTTCCTACTCAACGAGGCACCTCTGGAATTCATCTCTGTGAGACCACAGTTTGAAGAGATGAAGCTGAACTTACCCTACAGTCCTGTCTTTAAACAACGAAGTTATGAATATCCTGTAAGACCCACAAAATGTAAATTTTCTTTGCTTATATAATTTTCTTTCAATTTGTTCTGCTACTATCATATTCTTATAATTGTTTTTTAAGCTCAACCAGAGTTCTCCTTAAACTTGAAATGTCTTAGCTCTATTTTAAGATTTTTCTTCTCATGTGTACAAGGTGCACAAGCCCAGGTGCGGGCTCTGGGGCTGCAGGGGGGTCTCTGTGAGGAGAGCTCAGGGCTGCCCTGTATCGTATGCAGATGGTCCCACAGGGCTCCAGTGGTTCCACCTCTGCCAGTCTGGGAGTGCTGGGGGGAAAACAAGTTCTGGAAAGGGCCAAAGGCAGCAGTGGCAGAGCAGGAGTGAGCAACAGGGTGGAATTTCAGCCCTTAGCTAGGGCTAATCTGACAGATCATGATAAATCTATCATGTAAATAAAAGCACCTATTAATTTTCTTTGCTTGTTAGACAATATCTTTCCTTATGATTGCGTGTGCATAACTCCAGTAGAATTGCTCAGTGTTGGCTCTCCTGTTGGCAGCAAAACCCCATTTCCACAGTGCTGTAAGATGGAATGACTGAAGATTGTTGCTGTATTAAGGTAAAACCCTCAGGAAAAGTGAAAGTTTGCTGGTAAAGCAGCTTGTGTAGAGAGACACTCAGATCTCTTGAGAAATGTTTAGCATCATGAATGCTTTTGCAAACATGAGTGACTGACACAGCCCTGAGGACCTGACTGGTCTGACTGTCTCTGGGAACTCTTACAAATTCTATGATGTCATCAGAGTTCCCTTTCATGGCAATATTCCCAATAGGAGAGCACATTTAGCATTACTGTGACCCTCTAAGGACTGGAACAGGTTAACTGCTGCAGCTCTCTCTGTTTCATGCTAATGCAATTTCTTTACCTGACTGCTTGTGCTTTCAAGATCAAGGGACCACATCATTATACTGGCCATTTATCTTGCTAATTTCTCCCTACAAGCCAGAAAAGGATCTGTGATGGCCAGAATTTCTCCTGAAAAGCCTAGAAAACATTCTGTCAGAACAGGTTTTTCTTGCTCAGATCTCTACCCCAGCTGGCTGTAGGGATTAAAGAAGATGTTTTAAGATGCTGAATTGTTGCTCCTCTTCTGCAGCAGAAGTAAAGAGCAACTGAGGATCTAAGGGGCAGAGGGGTCTCAGTGATGTCAGTTTGTTCCCTGCCAGCTACGCCGGAGATAACAGACTGGGAAATGTGATAAGCCAAGCTTGAAATTGTGCCCTGCTACACTCCTATTTTAGCCTCAGCTCAGGAAAGGGGCCACCATGCCTGATGAAAGACATCTAGGACCACTTCAGAGTTCCTAACTCATCTTGCCTGTCCAGTAGCTCCTGGGGCATAGCTGTGCAGCAATCCTGGATGTCAATGGCATCTTAAAAGCCACTATGCACTTTTTGGGCAACGGAATTGAGCCCAACAATTCAAAATGTAAAAAAGAAACATATATCTTCCACTCATGCTTTCCCCAGACACTTTTACACTTCAAAATTTTAGTGTAAAAGAAGTAATTGTCTAAGCTTTTGCTAATATTGTGATTAACAGAAGAGGTTAGTATTGTTCAATACACAAATTCTTAGCAATCTCAATAATTGAAATATCTTCATGACATTGCCATGAATGGGATTTGAGAGGAGCCTGACTGGAGTTGCATATTTCATGGAAAGACGATGGTATCAACAGATGACAAAGGCCTAATGCTGAGCAATATGCTCAAAGGAATGATTGGACAGTCTGTTTGAAATCAAGATAAACAGAGAGTTGGAGCAAATACTGTGGAAAGGGTCATGCATTGACAGTGGAGTGACTGTGCTATGCTGTCTGTCTGGAATTTTGCCAGTCTCATACTGGTGGTTCATTCCTTGGTTGTGCTCTGGACAAGAATGGTCAAGAGCAGCTGGAGATACACAAACTCTAAAGAAAATGTGAGGAAATGAAATCCAAAGTATTATTTTCACTGGGGGCCAGTAGCAGGAAAATACTTTAGTGAAGCAGAGAATAAGGTAGAAGAGCATGCAGTCCAGGAAATGTCCCTAGGAGTGAGAGAAATGCCCAGGTAAAAAGGGAATAGTATACAATAGGAATGAATATGGAAGACAGGTGAGTTCAGGGAGAAAAAGACTAGTGGACATGGAGGCAGGATTAGTGGACATGGAGCTAAGTTTTATGTCAGGACACCTAAGATCTGTCACCAGTTCAGCCATAATTTCCTCTCAAGTAAATTACTTGCCTTCTCTGGACATCTAATTCTTTTTCTGCTCTTTATTTAAGGGCCTTTAGGTGTGAGATTCACTACAGCAAGGCTCCTCTTGTGTAGAAGTTTGAGGACTGGCCCATCAGAGTCCTGATCAGTGACATAAATAGCAAGGACAGAGCACACCTGAAGGAAAGCCTGTTTCTTGGAGTGATCTGGAATCCAAAACAAGCAGGAGGAGGGTGGGAGTGAACAAGAACAGCTTGTCATAAATAGAGTCCCTACCTTGTTCAGTGCACCAAGATCCCTATGACTTCATGGATCAGGAGTTGTCTGGGGTTAGCAAATGCATCTGTGGCCCTTGGCAAAAACCCAAGAGGGGTTCAGTTCTGCAGAGTGGCTTCAGAAGGTCAGGAGGAAGACGTCCTACTCTTCATTTTCTTAGTGTTACTCCAACGTGATTACTATCCAAGAATCTGCAGTAAAGACATCAGAAAGTCCCTGGATAAGGAGCAGCACCTCTGTCAGAAGGAGTGGTGGAACCTTACCTGTGGAGAAGTCTGAGTAGGTGTGATTACAGACTTTTCTCCCATCTCTACTTGTTCTGTTTTCTGAGTCCTTCGGGCTGGAACTTGCTGCCCACCTGTATTCTAGACATGCTCTGCCTGCCTGGATCATGAGGTTATTGAAAACATTACAGGCCATAATTTTAATAAATGTTGGCTCCTGTCACTATGTTCTCTAGTATTTATAGTTTTATATACTGCCAACAGATCCAAGTGTTTTGTCTTTTTGACAAACATTTCATGCAATCATAAATTAACTCATTTCTCAGCAAAATCTGACATCAGCAGTTAAGCTGTCAGTATATAGAAGTACTAGGGCTGGCAAATCCTCATCTCATAAAGAAAACAAAGAGCCTAAATGCATCCCAGACAGTGAGCTAAGTGTGCCTGAGCTGAGTCTGCTATCAGGGGCCACATTGGTCACGGAGCTGACAGGTGGTGATTCTGCAGCTCAGGCATCAGCTGAAATGGCTCTGGACATGTTGGCCCCATTAATAACCCTGCCCAGGTATGCAGGAGCAGCTCCTGGGCTTTCAATGGAGCCACGGACCTTAAAACCTCTCCATTTTTTTCTTTCTGGCTTGTGTTGAGCTCCATGCATTACTGGTTTAGATCTTAAGAGAAGTTCTGCTCCTGGTGTTTTTTCAGGTGTTTTTCAGATACAGTGCTGATAAAAACAAAATATAGACCAATAGAAAATTAATTTATCCCCTTGATGCTGGAATTTACCCCCTTTCTAATTGAATAGGACACTTTGAGCAGATAATCTGCTGCCATGTCTTTTGAAGGAACTGCAGAGGAGTCAGATCTGCCCTGAGCTCTGCACAAGCTCAGGAAGAGCTCTGTTTATAGCTATAATCTATATGCATCTTTCATTCTGAGCAGAGATGCATGCTTTAAAAACCCTGTAGTGAGTCTTACCAGCTTTTCTGTTTCTCACACTTCCTTGGTGGGACACCCTTCCTGTGGAAACCTGTCTAAACACAGTGCTGTTAAGGCACTCTTCAAAAAAGGGGGAACAATTCACCCTTCTGCAAAACACATCTCTTATTTGCATAAAGAGCAGATAAATGAAATTAAAGCAATGAGTGACTCCTTGGAGGAGTGGGGGTGGAAGGCAAGAGCAAGGAAAAGAACCCAGGCCACTCATGTACAGTTGTAGTTGACATGGAGATACAGAGGCTGCTGAAAGAGCACCCAGCAAGCTTGAGACATTTGTGTGCCTCCAGATCCACCTAAGTTCTTCCAGAAGCCTTGATATTAAAAGGTATCACCCAAGCTCAGAATTGAAGTTCTGAGATTAAAGGGGAGCAGGAATTTATTCTCTGCTCCAGGCAGGCAGCTCTTAACAGAAAATGTCTCCTGTTAATACCAGGGAGTGATGTAGAGGGAGAGTCCAGCTGACACTGGCTGGGCATCAAAGTGGCCACATGTGTGTCAGATCCAGGATCTATGAACATGTTAATGGATTTATTGGGAGACTGATTTTCCTGCTGTAGCACTGTACCAGCACAGCTGCACATCTTTGCCTGGCAACAGATTTGTATCAAGGTAACTGTGAGCAGGACAGAGCAAATTTTGTTTGCTGCTATATGATGGAAGGAGCTGCTTTTTATTTGGAATGGGCACTGCGAAGGGATCGTGACAAAACTCTGCTTGTAATTCACTTAATGCCCACTGCTTAAACTTCAGCACTTAGCTCCATCTTAGAGTTTTCGGCACATCCCACCTGGTCTCTATTGGGTTGTGAGTCTCCCCCAGGACCCATGTCATCTCTGAATGTCAAGGACATGGTGGGGTATTTCACAATGTTTGCAGAACTGAAAAAAACCTGAAGTTCTATGAAAACATCACCAAAAAACTTTGCTGTGCTTTGGAGCCGAGTTTCGAATGACTAAGGGATTTGTGACCCAGGAAAATTGTCTAGTGAGGAAGAAGTTTCCATTACCCTCTCTTGACTGCAGATTTCAGCTTGCATGGGGAAGAAGAAAATGTTGGCTTCCTGTTTTGGGAGCCAGTATGGAGCAACTCCCTTGTGCATCTCAGGAACCAACCAACAACAACCCCTGTATCTTTTGTGGTTTCCAGCCTGTTTGTTTGGGGACTGGTGTGACAGCGATAGACATTTAATTAAAAATAGCCAGCATCCAGTCTATACAGAATTAAGTATTAAATAAATAAATTAAAGATCTTTTAACCAGTGGCAGCCTTCAGATTCTCTAGTGACAATGAAAACAGTATCATGCCGGTGCCTGGCATTTTTTGTTCAGTGCTCCTGCTTCAGCTAATGTCTCCACTCATTCATCATATCTTTTCAACATTTTGGCTTTCCTCCCAGGCAGGATATGTTTGATTTTTTTTTTTTTCTGAAAGGAATAGAATATAATAGGAACCATTTTTAGTTGCAGGGAAATATACATGGAGATAAATAGCCCCTGAATGAATAAAAGGTGAGACCACAGGTCTTACTGTTTAAAGCTTTAAACATCACTTATTTATCCATTCTTCCAAAGTGAAAAAATTGTGATTCTTTAATCATTTGACAATGGTTATTGACATATGTTCAGATATGGCCTTTGTTTGTTTATCAGTGTCTAGTGTGATGTGTTCCTCTTGTCTTCACTTATTTAATACAAAGCCTTTCAAGATCTCTTCTCTCAGCTGCTTTGTTGAGGAGTGCGTGGACTACTTAATACAGTATAATTCTCAAAGTGCCATTGACATCTTGCTTATGCAATTATAAATGAAGAACTTTGATTTTTTTTTGCTTAGGGAACCAAAGGGAAGCCAGATGGAAAGCAGGGTGTAAGGGCAGGTAATAATTTCCTGTAGGAGAGCTAGGCTCAGCACAGATTTGGCAGATCTTTGCAGCTTTGGCTCCAGTGATTCTGGATCTTTTTTGACTTCAGACCCTGCTGAGAAATCTTCTTATCACCTGACTTGCACTCTGGGCTTCTGCTGTTGACCATCCAAGAGGAAATAAAGAGGAGCATGAGAAAGATGCGACCAAGAACAACATTTTGGCAGTAAAGGAGTATAAAAAGGTTAGTCTGGCTTGCGCCTTGTCTGCTTCTTAATAATTTCTGTTTTCTGGTAAAGTGAGCTACAGCTCATTCTAATAATGCAGTGGATTCAAACCTCCCACTGGCCAGATGTTGCCCAGGTATTAACCTAGTACCTTAAAGGGTTAAAACCAGTGTAAAAATCTTAGCAGAAACCAAGAAAAATGCCTGGTATATTAATTTCCATTTCCCCTCCACAATATATGAAGTGTGGGAGTATTTAGAAACAAAAGTGACTTTTACTCTTACAAACTGCTTTGTTTTTACCACAGCTTGGTGGTGGGTAGAGTTTTGTGCTATTTCATAGTGTAGAAAAATAGAACAGAAAGAAACTAAGAGACTTGCCATGGTATCACACAGTGGGGAAAAATAAGACCATCCTCCAAGCCGCTGGACCTTTAGCATTATGGAACCCGTAGAAATTAAAAGATCTTCTTTCAGAATGAGTCTGAAAAACCCCAACGCAGCTGGAAATGACCATGGGGTGGGGCCAGATCCATCTGTGCTGTAAATCCATCAAATCAGATGGTCAGCTAGAGTTACACCACGGCCAGGAGTGTAGAATGCTTTCTAAGGTAGTGCTTTTCCTTTTCCACCTGGTAAATCTGTGCCTGACTGCTTAATGAGTTCATTACGTTCTGATGCATCTGAGAGGAATTTTGGTCACACAGATCCTTGGTGCTCCATTAACTGTAAACATGGGAGGCCTTGGCTGCATTATCCCAGTGTCCTGTTTGTCTTGGAAATCCTTGCAAATCCATCATAATCCCAGTCATCTCAAGCAATTATTCTGTGTGTTTAAATGCTCCCTGAAATGGGATTGTTTCTACAGCTGGACTCAAGTGGCTTAGCTAAGTGCAGACTGTACTGCAAGTTCACCACTTCGGCAAGTGGTTACCACTTGGACTTGTCCAGATTGTTGTATTTGCTCACAAATCAATTGCAGGAGAGTTGAAAAATCCATTGGAAGTGTTTGTCTGATTAAAGACTGGTCACATCAAAGTGAACATGCAAACGCTGGACTGGATTAGTTGGTTCAACAAGTTCATTTCCTTACAATTATTAGCAAGTGTATAATAAATGTGTAGTACAGAAAAGTCTATAAAAATTTATTCCACATGCCTTCACAGGCCAATAAAGCATTTATAACAGTCTGTGATAAGACTTATACTAAAAAATCAATTGCCAGTGCTGTAATACGGCATGCAAAGAAGACCAAAGGTTTTGCCATGACATTCTCCAGTACTTATAGGGGGCAGGGAGCGCAAAATTATATGGACAAAAGCAAAAATCCCACTCCAGCACTCTGCACCACTTTGACGCATGGGGCATTCTGAACATGAGCCAGGGTGTGCCCAGGTGAGCAAGGAGCCCAGTGGCCTCCTGGCCTTCTGTGTCAGCACTAGTGTGGCCAGCAGGACCAGGGCAGGGACTGTCCCTCTGTGCTGGGCACTGGGGAGGCCACACCTCCAACCATGTGTCCAGTTCTGGGCCCCTCAATTCAGGAAGGACATGAGGTGCTGGAACACGTCCAGAGAAGGGCAACAGAGTTGGGGAAGGGTCTGGAGCACAAGTCTGATGAGGAGAAGCTGAGGGAGCTGGGGGGGGCCTCAGCCTGGAGAAAAGGATGATTAGGGGAGACCTTATTGCTCTCTACAACTCCCTGACAGGAGCTGGGTGGGGGTCGGTCTCTTCTCCCAAGCAATCAGTGACAGGACCAGAGGAAATGGCCTCAAGCTGTGCCTGGGGAGGTTCAGGTTGGACATCAGGAGGAATTTCTTCACAGAAAGGGTTGTCAAACATTTGGATGGGCTGCTCAGAGAGGTGGTGGAGTTTCCATCGCTGGATGTGGCACTCAGTGCTATGGTCTAGTGACACGGTGGTGTTCAGTCAAAGTTTGGACTTGTTGATCTTAGAGATCTTTTCCAACCTAATTGATTCTATGATTCTGTGATTCTGTGATTCTGAGATCACTTATCATCTATGTCTGTAGCAATCTGGAGTGATTCAGAGAGAGGCAAAATCTTCCTCTAAACATCCCAAGGGACAAATTATACCTTAGAAGGAAGGAGTTCTTTCATCACCTCTCTAGGCAACTGGAAGAAACCCTGAAGAATGATAATTATATTATATTTAACAATTTAGTTTTCATGCTCTAAAATGCTCTAAACCAGTGATATCACCTCAAAGCATCAGGTATTTCAGAGGAAGTTGAAAGGAATGAAGCTGACATGTAAACAGAAATGAGAGGATAAGAGGAGTGGGGAAAGCCACATTTGACATGTAGGTCCACATCCCCTCCAGTCCTCCTATAATATGAAAATACTATGTCAGATGATCCATGAAATAGGGAGCAAATAAAAGAAAGGAAAAGACAACATTCTGTCTGTTTTATGAGGAGATAAAATCACTTCATGATTCCACAGAGGTAAGAGTATGGCATGGACATTTGAAATGTTTATATATATGCATGTATGTTTGCAATTGCAAATATGCACAAAAGACATTTAATCAGAGCAGAGGCAGTCTCAGAAAGTTCCCATTAGTGAAGTATCTTCTGATTGCAGAGGCTTATAATAAAGTTAATGAGAATAGCAATTTAATGGATAGCTGCTGCTATGGAGAGTATAATAGCCACATTATTTAGGCTGAATTTTTCCTCTGAAAAACACAAATTTAGATCATAATGGTCAGAGGTTTGGTTCCCAATTCTCAACTGAGTCAATTAAAAGTAGAGAGAGTAGGAGGGCTCTTGCTGAGAGATGAATGGACACAAACTCCTTTGAAAGACAAATCTTTTTTGTTCACATCTCTATATATTGATTTAGGAACTTAACATTGGCTACTGAATTTAAATTAGGAGCCAAAAGATACTGTTCTGCTTTCTGAACACAGTTAATGAATTAATCTTCCCAATATGCCCTCAAGGTAAGTAACAATCATTATTTGAATTTTAGAAATGCAGACAGCTAAGGACAAGTAATTTCTGGAGTATCCATCAAAGTACCTACTTCAGAATACCTGCCTTTTGGTTTTTCAGAGTATGACAGCAATGTAAATTGAAGCTGTAAGAGGAAAATTTGAGGAGAAATTTTAAAAATTTCCCAGGCCCATGCTTACTGTCTTCCTCTTGGACAAGTCAGCAGCTGCTGTCAACACAGCCCAGAGCTCACCTGAATGATGTCCACGGAAATGGGTTAAAACTCTAACAGAAGAAACTGGAAGGAAACGTTTTCTTGCTATTCACAAGGAGGACATGAAAACACTCATTCCTCAACTTGTTTTAATAGCAGCATCTGGTGGTTTTCTCTTGCCTAATTGATGAGGATACCGGACAGAGTTATCTTTCCAGGGCCCTTAATTCCCTAAGGCTAAGGTTAACAGCACTCCTTTAGTACCACAGACCATCCTAAGGACAGAAAATTTAATCCCTGTTAGATCTCATTACTTATATTTTCAAAATTATCTTTTAATTGTGCACATTACAGCTGCCCACCTTCTCCACACAAACTGCAATAAAAAACACTGACAAGTTTTCAAAATCTTCTTCCAAAAATATGCCATTACTTGGATGAGAGAGGTGAGCAATATGAAGGACTCAGTGGTCCTCCACATGTGTCTGGTTTTTGGCTTTAATTTTTGAGGTGACATCCAAATGTAAAGATCTTAATCTTGAAATTCAAGGTGAAAGTAAAACAGACACAAATAATTTCATCAGTAACTGCTTTAGAAGTGAAGCTCAAAATTAGCTTAGTTTAAAAAAAATATTTTCTCTACATTTCAGAAGAAGGTCAAAGAAGAAACAAACTTTCCTAAGATGATGTACTCAGAGCATTTGGAAAATGTTAAGGAGCATTTTAAGATGTCACTTTTTATCTTCAGCTACAACACACCTCTTTCCTGGTTTTGTGACTGCTAGACTTACATGCAGAATTTCTAATCAGATTGCAAGAGTCTTGAAAATAAATGTCAGTGAACTGGAATGGAAATCACAACCTCGCAAACAGATGTGTAATTAAATGCACAGCCACTACAATCATATTTTTAGCCATTACTGGAAAAACCTCAGCTTTCTCTTTCTGAGCAGAGATCCCTTTTGATTAAGTGCCTCTTTCAGGTCAGCGCGTCTGAGTGAAGCTTAAATTTCCATGATGAAAATATTGAAGTCCAAGTTCAGGTCTGTTTTGTCAGATGACCTCCTTAATGACTGCACACAAGAAGCAGTGACACATTACAAGCCCTGAAAGTTGGCTGAGAATATGCAGTGCTGGAGTTCTCATCATTGCTTCTCTGAGGGCAATTTTATGACACTGATGGCAATGATATACCTTTAGGTCTATGACTGCACTTTCTTTTTTAATATAGTGTTATGAGGAATTTAAAATTATGAGAAGATGAGTTAATTATTAGCCACGTATTATTTTAACCTCCCATTTTTGTGCAAGGTTCAGGTCTTTCTGAAAAATATCACCCTGGTGCTGGCCCTTGAAGAACAGCACAGAGGAAGCACAACCCAGTCACACAACACAAGTCATAGAAGAAAATTAAATGTGACCACAGATATTAGTGTTGAAACAGATTTATTGGTGATGGACCTGAACCGACATTTCCCCAAGCCCACTGGGGTTTGTGAATTTAACTGGTTTGCTCAGGGAACCTTTTTTCTGCAATAGACTATGCTGTATTTACACCCAAGTCTGACCCAGGTGTCACTTGGTCAATTAATTTGTTTATTCTCCTAGTCTAGTTCTATGGTTAGATGCCATCAAGGGGGTGGTGGGGGAAATCCCCAAAAACCTGTGCTGTGGCAAGTCAGTCAGGTGAGCAGTGCTGCCATCCCAGAGCAAGCTGAACTGGCCATCAAGAGGTCAGGGACATATTTTGTGAGCATCCTTGAAAAGGTGGGATGGATCTGGAGACAGAAATGGTGACTGCACACTTCAAAATGATGTTCTCTTTAGTAGAAAAATGTGGTTCAAGAGGAGAAACAGGTATGACTTGATCGGAGGATAGATGTGTACAGCACAAATACCTGTGCATTGATCACAGTGGGTATTTTCCCCCTCTTTGTTTTTTTCCATGGCCTGTGTGTGTAGTTCTCTCAATTCTTCAGAACCTGGTTGAGGTGCACTGATGCCATCTGCTCTGCTGACAGGTTTGAGGAGCCAGTGGAATCTATGGAGGAGGAGAGCTTGGATATGCAGGGGTGATAACCTTTATCCCTACCTGAGAGAGATGTCATTGAAGGCCGCAGGAGAACAGCAAAAACTTAAACTCCTTATGGCTTTCTTTATCCAGAGGAGTGATTCAAAAAACTATTTTTAGCTGTAAACAAGCATTTATATCTGTATCAACATCACCAGAACAAAAGTAAATGAAATGAACTTGAAATAAGCCTCATATGGTGTCCTGAATGCAGAAGGTCTGCAGTCTGTTGTCAATGGCCTTCCAGTTTGACAGCAACTATTGTTCTCATGTAAGTATTTCATCACTTACATAAGTCAAATTTCTACCAAGCTGGTGAGTCACTACTGGCTTCTCCTTTATGATTTGTACCAGATTAAAAATGCCTTAGTAATAAACACCTGATTTTAATC
This sequence comes from Ploceus nigricollis, assembly GCA_013399945.1. NCBI lineage: Eukaryota > Metazoa > Chordata > Aves > Passeriformes > Ploceidae > Ploceus > Ploceus nigricollis. The sequence goes on from VXBC01007695.1 coordinate 661,838, forward strand.
TCAGTGCTGCAATAACATATTGTGAACATATTAGAAACTATTGCACAATGTATTTACAACACCAAGCAGCTTTACAATAAATTATGGAACAGCCCTGTCATAAAACATATAAATAATGATTCTTCAGATGAATATGCCTTTGATATTTTGTCATTGTTCATTATGCTTTATAGCACAATACATGGTCATAAATATTGCTCAAAAGACTAGCACAGCACGTGACAGGTTGTAGAGTAATCTCATTGATATAATTCTTTTCCTGCACATGGATTAGAAAATATTATTTAGAAGCACTTGGGCTTGCAGGAGGTCAGTCCAAATAGGGAAGTCACTCTTATGTGAGCAGGGCTTTGGGTAGATGCCTGCTGAATAGGAAATTCCTGTGGGACAAAAAACCTTTGAAAGATGTGATGTGACTGCCTGTTTTTCCCAAGCCAGATGTAATGCAGTGTTCCAATTATGTGGTAATGGTGAATGTATATCACTGAGCAGTACACATTGTATATGTTGTGTGCAACGGGCAAAGCGAAGGTCAAGGCAGAAAAATCCCTTGGGCTTTCTGCAGGAACAGCTCTTGGCTGCTCTGTGCTGATGAAATTCCAAAGTTTTGTTACAAACAAGCAAGAGGAATGGAAAGTAGTTTCTGCAGCTTCCTAGCATTAAAGCATGCCTGTCCCCAGTATGACTCTCCCTAGGTACTGGCGTGTTTTCCTTCTGGTATGGCGTGCTCTGCATTATTAAAGGCTTCTTGTTTGACTTCATCATTAGGGTTTTATTTTACTTTTTGATTGTAGTGACTAAATATAACAGTAAATGATTTAAAGAGGAGACAGAAATAAGTGTTAGAGAAAACAAACAGCCTCCCCCCTGCCAAAATGCTGAGTGGAGTAGCAGCGAATGGTTGAAAGAATCAGATTTAATTAGGGTTCCTTTCAGCACTGAAAATTCCATTTATGCACACTATTAAAATAATCTTCTGCATTAATACTAATTTACATCATCAAAATAGCACTTCATCTATTATTCATAGGGCATTGTAATTTCTCCCGACTGAGAGGCTGAAGCGTGGTAAGACTCTTCTGCTAAATACTGAGCAGAAATTAAGATATCTGTAATGGCTTCAGTTTTCTTTCTACCACGTTAGATACCACAGTTTCCTCTCTTCTCTTCTATATGTGTAATGACCACTGAAAAGACCATAATAATTATTATGCTCTTTCTATGCCCCTTACAGCCCAGGATCTCCCTGTCACAGGCTTCATGTAAAATCAGTCTCCCCTTACCTGCTGTCCAAGTGCAGCCTCATTCAGGGGAGGCGAAGGAACTGCTTAATCAAGAGAACAGCTCTTGAAGGAGAACAAACAAAAATCTCCTTTTTCTCAAGTTTGAAGGGCGATGGGAAGAATTGATGTGCAGAGTGCAGCACAGCTGGAATTTCATGCATTCTCGCCTTGGAGATGGCAAACTCTTGCTTTCTGTACAAGAGAAAAGTGCTGGATGCTATTCTGCAGCTTTTATTCTCTGTGCCATGTTCTCCATGTCTCTGTGTGTGTAGGATGTTGGTGCAGCTCCCTGCTTCAAATGGGCATCATGGTCCCAGTACCTGCCAGCTGGGGCCTCTGGCTTTATGAGTACCAGGTCCTAATGGATGTCATGACAGTTTTAGATTTCCGAGCCTGACTCTTATTGTGCTAAAAAGACAGACCAAAACTGTCTTTGAGACTACCCTGGCAATACGTAAGGGTCTTTCATCACTGTATTTTTCATCTACTTGAAATCATGATTCTCTGAAATGCACATTTATCCATTTCTAGAAGTGAAAATGAGAGCTTCTAAATCACCAGTTAAGGAGAAAATTCCATGATAACTTGCCTATTAGTCTGAAAAAAAGAGGAGATAGAGAGATTTGAGCATCAAGAACTGGGCCAATTAGGCATAGGCTTATACCTTCTGCTCCAGTGGAGGGAAGGGCAGATGACCTAGCAGGACTTTCATGTTTGTTGGTGGAGTGAGTCACTCTGCTCCTACTGATTAATGTAAAGGAAGAAATAATTGTCTACAAAGACTGTTGTTAACCACTGAGTAGCAAGCTGGAGGGAGGGAGAGAGGGAGGGAGGTAGGTGGGATGTAATTTTTCTTTTGATAAAGAAAGGGGGCCTAAGCAGAAGTTTCACGTGCCAGTTGAAGACGGAAAAAATACCAACACATGGAATGTTGTGGTTTTGAGACTCCAGTGGCCTTTCAGCTGCTTGTTGGTTTAGAGTCTGCAGCAAAGCACAGTATGACTCTGCAATGTTTAAAGAACAGTAATCACGAAGGCTTGGAAATCAATAACTAAGACAAAGTAATTCCAGCCCCAATAACCCTAAATATCAGAAATGTTATAAAAGGAATTATTTTCCCATGAGTTGAAAGGTTTGACTTTATTACCCTTGTAGTTTTATTAATCTCTGTAAAGATCTTTTTGCACCTAGGCTGGTGATATTTAATAATTCCTGTTTTTCATATTCTTGGCTTTTTAGAATACATTAAGCACTGTAGATGAGATGTACAGCAAAGTTTGACTAAACTGGTCATCATGAAACTTGTGTGCTTGTGGGAAGGATGCTTTGATATAGATTTAAATGTTGAGGCACTCTAAACTTCTGGAAGCAGACTGAGTTTTCAATACACTTACAAAACCATTAACTAACGGGTGTTATGTACAGATTTACATCACTGATTTCATGCTGCTACATGTGATCATAATAACATAATAAAAGATCTCTGACAGAGTCAAAATTAGGCTTTAGAGGGGATTTATTTAAATGAATACTTTATGGAAAAAAGATATGTTAATGTGCTCTGCATTATTTCTCACAGTGTGAGTCCCGTGAACTTTGTTAAGTTACTGATACTTGGCAATAAAACAAAACAGCCATGTGCACTTGCAGCCCAGAAAGCCAACTGAATCCTGGGCTGCAGCAAAAGAAGGGTGACCAGCAGGTTGTGGGAAGTGATTCTCCCCCAGTATTCTGTCCTGGTGAGATTCCACCTGGCTCCTCAGCAAAGGAATGACATTGAACCACTGGAGCGAGTCCAGAGGAGGCCAGGAGATTATCAGAGGGCTGGAGAACTTCTCCTGCAAAGACAGGCTGAGAGAGCTGGGGTTATTCAGTCTGGAGAAAATAAGGCTCCAGGGAGAGCTTTTTGCATCCTGCCAGTACTTAAAGGGGGCCTACAAGATTTCTGGAGACACTTTTGGCAAGGGAATGTAATGTTAGGACAAGAGAGAATGGCTTTAAACTGAAAGAGGATAGACTTAGATTGGATATAAGGAAGAAATTCTTCCCTGTGAGAGTGGTGAGGCACTGGCAGAGGTTGCCCAGAAAAGTTGCAGATGTCCCATCCCTGGAAGAGTTCAAGGCCAGGCTGGATGATGCTTAAAGAAACCTGGTGTAGTGGAAGGTGTCCCTGCCCATCGTAGAGGGCTTGGAATGAAATTATCTTTAACATCCCCTCCAACTTATACAATTATGAGTCTATGAATTACTTATACAGTTATGAGTCTATGAATTACATCAGGGTCCTTACAAGAAGATATCCTGCATTGGTTGATTAATTTGTCTTTACAGCCAAGACCTTACCATTCCAATAGCAAAGATAAGCGGGTAGAAGCTGTGTGAAATGAGTTTGGATAAACAGCTGGGTATTTGTAGAGAATATACGATTACCTTTTCCTCATGGTCTCAGAGGATATTTGTGGAAATCAGAAGTGGCTTCTTGGGAAAGAGATCCAAATTGTATGGTAAGGATGAGTTAAACAACCAGGTTTCACAAGGTTTAGTTGGCTTGGAGTGGTAATGACTGGACAGCAGGGAGCTGTTTTGGAAAAGCAGAGCTGCCTTTAGCAAATGTCAATATCTGTAACAGAGAAAGCTTGAACAGATGGTTAAGCTTTCCCTCGACCGTTTTCACAATTTTCAAAGAGAAGCTGAAGGACCATGACTTCATGTTATAGTCAAGATTCTCTGTGAAACTAAGGATTCTGGTTTCCAGCCTTCAAAAAAATTCAGGATCAGGTTACTAATGTAAAATAAGCTTGAGCAGTGATAGATGTCCCTATCTAAACATACTGGAAACAGTAACTATGACAGAATTCACAAGTCACTGTCTCATCATGGACACCCAAGTCATCCACTCAAGTAAATAAGAAAATGCTAAATTCTAGCCCTCAAACCCTAGTTATAACTCTTGAATATCTTGGTTTTTTCCTACTGTAGCAGCTTTTAAAGCCAGAAGAAACTATAGTAATTATCCAGTGTAAAATGCATAAACCAAGCCATAGGACATGCTTTAAGTGATTCCTTTTTCAAGACCATTAACTCTCCTTGAATTGTGATGGAGCTTTCAGAAAAACATTCAATATTTATTTAAAATTTTCCAGGGATAGAAAATCCATCATAGCTGTTGATAAGTTGTTCTGATAGTTAAGCACCTTGCCTGTTGACAGCTCATGACTTATTTCTTGTCTGAGCTTTTTAGTCTAGGTTAGATCTTTCTGTGTGATTACCTGAAAGATAGAGGAATCTTTAAATCACCTTTCAGATCTGTATGTGATAACTGGTGGACAGTGTAAGTTACCCATGTGACCTTTCTAAAATTTTGATGACCACCCTGAAACGGATGAGTAGAGACCTGAACTAGAAGGAGCAATCCTACAGCTGTGATACTTTATCAAATCTAGAGCCTGTGTATTTTCTGTTCATGCACTCATAAATACTCAAATTTATGTATCCAACAGTCCTATTATCATTTCTGACTATATTACACTCAAAAATCATGATTTTTTCCAAAGTCACTAATTTCCAAGAGGACAGGGGCCAATACATTATTCTTTATTCTTTCATAAGTAGCTTGACAGTTGATAAAAGCACACTTTTTGTGTGTCTCAGTAACCTCTCTTTTCAGTATTTTCTGCTTAGAAACCCAACTAAATATACACTCTGTTTGCAATTTCATGTCAAAAACTATCAGTCAACGGGTGGTAAAAAGTTCAACATCTACATATTCGTTCCATATCCTCCTGGTTCTTGTACATGTTGTTTCTGGTGTAAAGTCAAATACCATAGTGATTTCTACTGTTTTGACATTATTGTCTTTCATCCAAGCCTGCTGTCTTAAGGAAAAAAATACACTATATTATTTTAAAGGATCTACTATCACTCTTAGAAAAGGTTCTTCCCCCAGAGGGTGGTTGGGCACTGGGACAGGCTCTTCAGGGCAGTGGTCACACCAAGCCTGACAGAGTTCAAGCAGAGTTTGGACAACTCTCTGGGGCACATGGTGTGACTCTTGGGGCTGTCCTGTGCAGGGCCAGGGGCTGGACTTGATAACCCTTGTGGGTCCCTTCCAACTCAGATTATGCTATGATTCTATGATGGAACTCTTATTTACATATTGCCATTTAAATTCCTGATTAATCAATTCACGTTTTGTTCAGGCTATTTTTTTCCCCTCCAGGCTAGATGTCAGACAAAAATTTAGTGCTGCAATTACTGTTACTCACATTTTTCTTTTAAAATATTGGGTCATAAGAATTTTACTCTAGTTCATTGGAATTTTCTCTGTGTCCTAAAATACTTTTGAAAATAAATAGAACAATGCTTGGCCAAACATATCTATTAAGAAGGTTGGAGGCAACAGATATGAACCAACAGATTGAAAATGTTTGAATTTCGTCGCTCACATTCCAAAAATCCACCCAAACCAATAATGCTTCTATGTATATGAAAAACTTGACCATTCATAGCTTCATAGCTTTTAAGTATAATATCTTTGGATGGATGAATTACCATAGGTATAATTCTTTAATGCCAAGGAAGATGGGTCATTATGGCATTAATAGTTTGTAATAATCATGGTTTAATGATCAGGTGTTCTGCTCTATTTCTCTTGCATTCCTAATGCTTTGTTCATTGGGAATAGGCTGCAGTTTGATGTACCTTCTTACTGCTATGGGGTAATAGGAAATTAATAGACATTTATGTGTTTTTTCATTGTTCATGTACTTTTTATTTTATTGATCGAGTATAAATCAGAATAAAGTAATAGGGTTTTAAATGGTAGGTGATGAATGTCTAGTTTGCAGGATGTACACTTTAATTTCTGAGAGAACACGGGGAACAGAGATCAGCTGGTCTAGGCACTAGCCCGAGTTTTTAATAGTTTGTATGTTCTAACTGCTGGGAGATGGAGGGTCAGATGCTCCTAAATGTAGTATTTCTTTTTTTACTTCAGCAAATCCATTTAATCATTTATTTTCTCTTTGGTTGCTTAGTATCTTGAAGACAGTCAGTGCCTTGTATAAGCAAAGAGAGATACACCCTTGATCAGAATAGGAGAAATATGGAACTGCGTGGGAGCTCCTGCATGATGTGACAGGGAATGTATTTGCTGAAGAGAAAATAAATAGGTACTATTAGACAAGTTCCTCTGATTGATTTAGACCAACTGAGCATTTGCCCTTGATTGTGTCTTTACAAACCAGCCCTCCTTCTCCTTCTCCTTCTCCTTCTCCTTCTCCCCTCCCTCCCTCTCTCTCTCTCTCTCTGTTTTTTTTCCTCCATTCTCTCTTTTCTCACAGAATCACTGATGTTGGAAGGGGCCTTTGACTATCATGTGGTCCAACTCCATAGCTCAAACAGCTCCCCCAAGATCTAGTTGCCCAGAAGGCAAACGTCCAATCAACTTTTGAATATCCCCAAGGGTGGAGACTCCACAGCCTGCCAGGGCATCTTGTGCCAGTGCTCAGTCACCCTCACAGTAAAAGCCATGTATCCTTACGTTCAGAGAGAACATCTGTTTCAATTTGTGCTCATTGTCCCTGAGTCTGACACTGGGCACCATTGAAAAGAGCCTGGCTAAATAATTTTTAGCACCCTTCCTTCAGGTATTTATACACATTAATAGGAAGCCTTCTCTTCTCCAGGTTAAAGAGTCACAGTTGCCTCTTCTTCTCTTGTCTTCCTTTGCTTTTTCTTTTTTTCGGATAAAAGTATCAAAAGGACTTAAGCACAATGGATCATCCCATGTTATGGAAGAGGTCAGGTACAGAGACTAGAACTACAGCTGTCATGACTAAATTACAAAATAATATTTACAGAGCTGTTAGAGCCTTGTGAAATTAAGGTACAACATTGCTATTTCAGGTGAAAAGGGATGCATTTTCCCAACGGTTCTTTCAGTCCCAGTAGTCAAACAGATTAATTACTGGCATAATTCCAGCACATTAGGGATTGATTTGCCTGATTTATTTGTGTGTGTGTGTTATTGAAGGGCTGCAATGAAGCACATAGTACTTCTAAAATAAAAAGCCCTAACCTGTGAGCTCTAGAGAATGTTTCAAATCTGCCTTCATTTACTAGACATTCACTGTCTGAAGCATGTCTTTGATCAGCATTCACCAGTGTTAAAAAATTACTGGAATATGATCTGTTGCAATGATCAGAAATTCCTGAGGGTTGTTATAAGGCAGAGGGCTGTCAGACAGGTTAAAATGCAGATATTTTTCTTTCTCACTATCACTGCCTTCTAGTATCAAAACTTAACTGAGGCATACACAAAAAAATGAGCAACATCTCCGGGCTATGCTGAAGACTTTACAAAGACACATTTGAATGATACCTGTTTAAACAAAGGGACTGTCACAACATTCAGAGGGACTCTGTTGTCCCATGCCCTGGCTAATGATGCCTCATTGGGTCCCAGCCTACACTCCCAGGTGAGGAGCACACCTCTGACATCTCTTGATCCGATACGGGGTGAAGGATTCATTCCCATTTCTGTTTTTGCAGATCTCTTTGGAAAACTTTCTCTGGCTAGCTTGGTTCTTGCAAACCCTCAAACCCAGAGAGCTATTACAGTAAAATTTGAGGATATATGTACTGATGGAATTCATAATTTACACAGTAACAATGTAGGAAATTAAGGTGTCCTTCTATGACTGTGCATATATTTATTCACCTTGAAGAGATTCACTCTATTTCAGCACACTTGCTCAGCTCTCCCAGCTGTGATAAAAACCCTCAGCAAGGCTGTAGTATTCTAAATTGCTTTCATTGATTGAAGTCTTGATTTTTTTTGTCTTTGGAGGAAAACATTTCCTTAAAAACTCATTTTGTGCTTGCGATTCTGCTCAAGTTCAAACCTTGCCCCTTAAGCACTTTCTATCACTCATAAAAATAATATATAATGGAGATATTACATATTCACTTGCCTTCTGATGGGTTTTTCCTGAACATAACTGCCTTCAGAGGTGCTGGTGTATTTTGGGTATAGATATCCAGGTAGATGGATCTTCTGGAAGACTAAACAAAATTTACTAATTACAGCTAACAGTAATATACTTTGTGAAGAAAACTCGGAATGTGCAGTGAGATTCAGACACAATAATGGTGCCTATAAAATACTGAAAAGTGTCTGAAAAACGCTGAAAAGTTGAAAACATTAACTGGAAAACACACTTATGAAAGCATGCATAGGAAAACAATGTCTGCAAGTGGTTATTTTGATTATAACTGTACACCACAGAAGCTAAGTATAAGTTTGCAGAGGGGCAGACACTCGCTGGCCTGCAGCTGTGTCAGGAGAGGTTTAGGTTGGACGTTAGAGAAAGGTTCTTCACCCAGAGGGTGGTTTGGCCCTGAACAGGCTCCCCAGGGAATGGTCACAGCACCAAGCCTGACAGAGCTCAAAGAGCATTTGGACAACTCTCTCAGGCACATGGTGGGGTTCCTGGGGTGTCCTGTGCAGTGCCAGAAGTTGGACTTGATGATTATTGTGGGTCACTTCTAACTCAGATTATACCATAGGGTTCTATGATATTTTGAACATATTGAAAGAGGTGATATTTGATAGACTTTGTTACCATCAGGTGGATGAGGCCCTGGCACAGGTTGCCCAGAGAAGTTGTGGATGTCCCATCTCTGCAAGTGGCCAAGGCCAGATTGAATGGGGCTCTGAGCATCCTGATCTAATGAAAAATGTCCCTGCCTACGCCAGGGTAGTTGGAATGAGATGATCTTTAAAGGTCCCATTCCAATCCAAACCATTCTGTATTTCCATTAGATACAGTTTAGGTAAATTATATAGATTTCTTCTAATACAACAGAACAGTAGTTCTCTCTCTCTTTCCTTATGCCCTTGCCTGACTACTCTTTATTTTATATTTGCAAGTAATCAGTATTTGATTTTTTCCCCTTCATATCCATTACTAGAAAATACTTAATCTTTAAGCTTGCCACATTGGTAGAAATGATCAGTGAGTTACAGTTACTTAGTTAAAGGCCTAAGGAAAAAGAAGAACTTGTCAAACACAGTAATATCACTGCCAAACTGAGTTTTGGCAGCTCTCTAAACTAAGCAAGGTTGAGCTAAACTAGTACAAAATGATAGACCACCAAAAAGCCTTGACTCGCTAAGCAGCGCTTCATCTTTTCAAGCAATTCAGTTCAGCTCTTACAACACAATGTCATTAGATTTTATGCTTTTTTTGAATGAATAGCTATTGGAAAATAATCATGCTCAATTTCTTGTTGCCTTTCTTTTGTGCTCATTTTTATACAAGGAAGACTTTTAGTTTCAGGAAAATTAAGAGCTGCTTCAATATCCCCAGTTCAATGAGTAGTTGTTAATGTCACTATGATACTGAAGTGGGTTTTTATGTCTACAGATTTTTATGTACCATCTCTTATTTAATCCTTACGAATATCTCCCTACTTAGAGAAATGGAATTCACAAGCAGAGAGTTGACTTCAGGTTGAGCACATATGAAAACCTGGTGTAGAGCTGTATCTTTTCTGGTGCTGAAGAAGAACGGAATTGGTCAGTATGAAATTTTTTTTTAATTGATCACTTTTGTTTTCCTTTCTTTTTTTTTTTTTTTTTTCCATAGAGATGGGGCTAAAGCCAAACCACTCCATTAAAAAAATGTTTAATTTTTTTGTACTAAAAGAGAAGAGCTCAGGTCATGGTTGAAACAAGTTAAGAGCTGAATAAAGAGTTTCCTTTTGTGATTCATTGTTTACAACTAAAAGGACTTCTAAAACACAGGCATATGCCAATTCTACAGAAGCAATCACCAGTGAGGAGGGATTTTCTTTGCTCCTCTGTCAGGGACTTTCCATCTCCCAGTAGGTTAAATAACAAGAGAACTAAAATGTGGAGAAGCTTTGTTGAAAGCCTGTCAGGTGACATTGTCCATTGACATCTCTGATGTCTGATCAGGCTCTGTGACCACAAGAGCATCCAAGGGTTTGGTCTGACTCGGTGGCTTCAGAAGCCCCAAGGGTGGTACAGTTTGTCTTCCCACTGATTTTATCCAAAAATGTTAAAATATTGTCCTCAAACAAAACGTTAGGATATTTAAGCATTGCGGCAATCAAGAGTGCCACATTCCTCAATTATTGTAGCTACTCCTGGGGAAACTTTACTAATAGGATTTAACAGTCTGTTGCACAAGGAAGCCAGTAGCATTTAAAAAAAGCCAAAAGCTTTGTTCTTCTCTCCTTCCTTTTGTTCAAAGCTGCCAGATTGTAGTTTAGTCTGTGAATATGCACAGACTTGAAATTACCTTTCAGTTAACATGTACTGGAATGGGAAAAATCTAATTTGCTGCCAGTATCAAGAGTGTCAATAGGAAAGAGTCATCAATATGACGTGCACATGGAAAATAATTCATTTCACTGTGCTCCCAGGTGGCTGTGGTGCAGATGCAGTGGTTGCTTGCATCCCATAATTAAGTCCCAACAGCTTTGCAATTGTATTATCTATTTCACGCATTATCCTCAAATCATCTCCTTTCCTGTGTTATATTTGACTGATACCCTGTGCTGCTAAACAGCTATGAGGATGATGGTGCAGCACTACCAAAATGAACTATCTTGCAGGCACTGGGGTTATATATAGCCCTATAATAGCTCTGTTTAAGCTGGGGAGAAAGAATTCAAGTGGGATGGGATGACACAGGTGGAGCCTTTTGTATAGTAGGGAACAATCTCCCCTTTAGGCTCCCTCTGCAGCACTGTTTCTTCTGGTTTTATAACAGTGGATTTCTAAACCTGTCTGACTTCCCTCTCTCCCTCTGTGTTTAAATAACAATATTTAACTTTTTATAGCACTGCAGTGGCAGGGATGAACAGTGACAATTGTTGCTGAAAATGAAGAGAAAGTACAACACAGCCCTGTTTAACAGAGGATGGCTGTCAGCCCCTGAATCAGCAGTCCAGCATATTAAACCTTCTTGTCACTCTCTTCAAAGCTCTGTAGAACTTTTTGCTTCCCTAACAAGTCCCCCATTGCTGGACTCTGACTTTCTCACCCCCAGGACCACTCTCCCTCTGCCAATTCTTCTGGTTTTGTCAGGCTGTTGAGCAGAACTCCCACTGTTGCCCATGAGCCCTACCAAATATCGGCCCTCTATACAAAGGGCCTAACTTCCACCCACACCTTAAAAACTCCTTTTTGTTGTATTACTTACTATCAAATGGTTTGAATGTGCTCTGCCCTGGCAAAGTCTTCAAAACTTGATAAAGTAGGTGATTTCTAACTTAGATATTAGGTGCAGCAAATATCTATTATTTGGTATAGAATATACCTCATTGAAATTTGCCAGGCTAAAAAGTCTGATCCTGTTCATATTTAGTCCAAAAACTTGGCATTAAGTACTGGTGTCTGCTCTCAAAAGTAGGCTAAAACTGGTTGTGTGCCTGGCTCTCTTTATCTCTTTTAAACTACATCCATCCTCAAATCATGAACTTCTGGGCATAAAACATCCCCATCGTCAAAAAAGCAAAAATTTGGTATAACTTCAGAGAAACTTTTGGCTTTTATACAAATGATACTCCATAATGCTTTACTGCTTTAAGGGAAGACAGCTGGTATTGAAAAAGAAAAAAAGTAAAAATTAGGGAAATTTAGAGTAGTGCTGGAAAGTATTTGTAGCTAAGATTTGAGGTGAAGGGTGACAGGGGACACATGGAGGTTTATATGGAATGGGACTGTTACAACCGAGTGTTTGAGATCATTTAAAAGATCATTGACAAGGGTATGAGCAAAAACCAGATTTAATACTAAAAAACAGCACAATAAAGTTCATTGACAAGATTCACTCAACAACTCACAGGACATTTAAGGCACAGTGAGGAAAAACAAGCAACAGCAAAACCAAATAAAATCCAGGCAATCAAAGCTGAACTGGGAACTGTCTAGGGGTGTGTGTGTGTTTAGGCAAAAGGACCGTGAGAACAAGGATAAAAAGGAATGCAGCCTAAAAGCTTAACAGCACCCAAACTTAACAGTACTTTAATTTAAGATAAACCTTAAGCCTAACAATTCAACAAAGAAACAACACTTAACTTATAATTTAACAATTTAACAAATGAATAGCACTTAACCTAACTTATGACTTCCAAGTCAAACTTAATACTTAACACCACTTAGCAGCACTTAACTTATAACTTATGTTGAACCCTACAACTTAGCAAAAGAAGGACGCCTAGCAGCATTTAAGTAAGGTTAAGTCATAAGACACAAGCTTTCTTACAGGCCTTACTTACTTCAATATCCAAGGTACTTAAATATCTAAGAAAACAGAATTTCTTCCAGATTTGCTATAACATATGCACAAGTTTATGCACACAGACATAAAGAGTCAGTGCAAGCAATGTATCTGTGGAAAATTCCCCTTGGAGGTCAGTGAAATACTCACTTCAGATATTTTGCATCTCCTCACAGGCAAAGGGCCTGACCTCGAGGAGTGAGGAGGACTCAGTATCAGCCCAGGACTCAGTATGAGTAGAAAATGCAAATTCCATAATAATTCTGGATGATGTGGAATCAATCTGTCTGTAGGTTTTTTGTGCACATGGTTAACTAAGACAAACTAAGATAAAATGATTGGCAATTTCCAAAAAACCCATCTATGTGACAATTACAAGGAAAGGTGGGCTCTTCCAAGGTGGGGAGTTCCCAGGTGTCTGATTCAATGTTTTTCTCATAGCAGCACTGTGGCAAAGAGTAAAGAAGAGGAATGAGGAGCACTTGAGGTCACTTGGTCTGTTCAGCCTGGAAAAGAGAAGACTGAGGGGAGACCTCACTGCAGGTACAACCTCCTCAGGAGGGAAGCAGAGGGGCAGCATTGACATCTTCTCTCTGGTGACCAGTGGCAGCACATGAAGGAACGCAAGCAGAAGCATCAAAGAAGGTTTAGGTTGGTTATTAGGAAGAGATTTTTCTCCAAGAGGGTGGATGGGCACTGAACAGGCTCCCCAGGATTGGTCACTGCACCAATCCTGACAGAGTTCAAGAAGTGTTTGGACAGTTCAGGCACACGGTGGGATTCTTGGGAATGGTGCTGTGCAGGGCAGGGAGTTGGACTTGATGAATCTTGTGGGTGCCTTCTAACTCAGGATATAAAAAAACCCAATAAACCTAAAAAAACCCCCAAATACCAACAAAATAAAACCCCAAGATTTGAGACTTCAGTGGGAATTATACTGGAACTGTGTTACTGTCTTTGGGATTTTTTTTCTTGTTCCATGATGTCTTTGGGCCCAATCCCAAAGCATGAAAAGTGAAATTGGACATTTTATGAATTTGACAGATTTTAAGTCATTCCTTCAATGTCACGGAAAAGGGATTTGGGATCACCTTCACTGCTGGATCATGGAATGAGGCTGAGGGAATGGCAGATTTCTGACCGTGTTCCCAAGGTCAGACTACAAGACACTGGCTCAAATTGAACCCAAAACTTCAGTGCCAGTACTTTGGTTTCTATGCTTTTTTGTTTGTTGGTTTATTTTTCTCTCTGGATTAGAAGGATCTGCAAGAAACTTAGGACAAGTCACTAAAAAAATGAAATGATTCATCCAATAAGGCAGTAAGAGATTTAATTAGATTCCAAAATGAGTAAATCTGGTTGGTTCATGGCAGTGTGGAGCAGGTGCCAAGCATGACAATCATCTTTGTGGGGGTGGAAAGCCCTTTCTGTTGGTACAGAACAAGGAGGTTGGGGGATGGAGAATGCCAAATATCTGTCGATAACTCTGTAGAGGGAACACATAAGGGGGGGCAGAGACGTGCCATCAATAACTACAGCTCACTGTGTCTGCCTGATCCCCAGAGAAGAAACTTGCTGTGAACGTCCCAGCATGCAGTGTACCTTGGGATCCTCCTCCAGGGCTAGTCATTTATCTTTCCCTGTGGCAACCAGTCAAAAAAGAAATTAAAATTTTTAAACAATGACACGTGGAAAATTCAGGGAACTGGAATGTTTGACAAATATCAGTTCAAAGACATTTAATGACCTGTGATTAATGCTTCAGTTAGGGCTTGAATGAAACAGAATCCAGGTCCACACAGAAGCTACCAGTGTCTTCAGTTCTGGTCCCTACCTTAACTTTTAGGTTTAATCTGTACTGTCTGCTGTGTAGGAAAGCTTCACACTGGGTTCTGACCTGGAGCTTTGCTAACTTTGTTTTGCACATTGGAGTCAGAGGAAGTGGAAAAAGAAAGGTTACATGGTGCCCTTCAGGCACTGCCTCTTGGTGGAAGGAACAGGTTTCCCATGGTTTGCTCATGCCAGGTCCTTCCTGATCCCTGAAACAAGTAATGAAACTGCAGGTTAATGTCCTAAAAAAAAATAGAGTGATTAGATGCAGGCTGGCACAATGGGGACCCTGATAAATTCTGTAAACTTAAACACACTTTTGGTTTACTTAATTCTTGCTTTGGTGAGAGGAGTGAATAGCTCCCCATTTCATTCAGCTTAGTTAAATCAATGTTTACAGCAGGGGCCACGTGAGGCTCACCCTACTCAGAGTCTCCTGCTTTGTTCCTCTCCCTTCCATGGCACTGAGGTGCATTTCATGACTGTTCTATTTCCATTACAGGCTTGATCAGCCTTTCACTTTGTGAAACAGCTGCCACCAGTTAAAATGAAATATCTGCACATATTGCGCCTTTTAAATTTTAGTCCTGTTCAGTTTGCAATATCTTTATTTCTAAAAAGCTATACTTTCAAAAATTACAAAATGTGTAAGAAATAAATTCAATGTAAAAGGAAAGTGATCTAAAGATTTCAGTATAATTTAATGTAATTCCAAACAATATTCTATATCGTTTTACCTATAATAGCTTCTTTGTGATGATGGGAAGTTTTCTGTAATTCTGTCCTACTCTCTGACAATAATTCATATCCTAGTTGAAAGGATTTACATGCCTATTACTGTAATTTTTATATTAATAGTTTGCACATCAGCTACCCAATAATATTTTATAGAGATATCTTTCTTATTCTACAAAATTCCTTCCTGCCTTTTATAACTATTCAGAAACCAAATAGTATAAAATATGCTGTTTGGAAAGGAACTTGTTGATATCCCTTACTGACTGGAGAGATTGTCATCTGGAAGTTCCCCAGAACTGCCAACAACCTTCATTTCATAACACACCATCAGCCTCGGCTACAAAGGCACTGAAATCAGGATGCAGCTAATTTTTTCGTGGAGCCAAAGATTTCAAAAATAGACTCTGGAATGGTTACTTGTTCACAAATATTTTGAAAACAGTTGGAAGCTGGTTGGGGCACCTATGCTTACAAGGACAAAAGGCCAAGGTAGGTCACTTGTCCTGCTTTGGTTGTCACTAATGAGATTTTTTCCCCTTACTGTAAATGACTTTGTACTTGCTGAAAAACAGAGTTAAAGAGGACTAAGAGGTGAGCTTCTAATGAGTCACTATCTCTACATGACCTTAAAACTGTCAGGCACAGTGCACAATGTGTCTAGGTGTTGCTTGGTGTTAATCTTGTTTCCACTGTTGGAAAGGAGAGCAGAGTACACTGTTTAGGGATGTTCCATCCATGGTGGTTTCAAGGCAATTGTTAGGGAAAACATTTATTTCTCCTTCCTGAAGGGACTTCAGTCTGATTGTGGAAACCTCCTTGGCATTGTTATAATAGAATTATTTTTCTTTGGAGAGATTGAGTACCCTGGGGTGAAGGTGACGCTTCCTTCAACTTGAATTTTTGTGTCCTTTATGGGACCATGTTGGTAAGAACTGCCTAGAAATGCTTGGAGAATAGCACAAAGAGCAGTTCCTCCAAACATGGTACATCAGAGTTATTAATTGCATGAGTCTTTCTCCTAGTAGTTCCTCTTCCAACAGATTCATCAGACTGAATGAAAAAGGAATTTTAACACCTCAGAGGGTTGTTATAAAGAAGTAATAACAACATAGTCTAACCAATTATAATCACTTATATTTCAAATAAAGTAACATCCTTCCTATAAATGGCAGGTCATTTTTTCAGTCTCTCATACTCAGTGAAAGAGAAATTCATGCCACTCTTGTAGCAATTCTGTTAATTAGTAATTCATATTGGCTTTATCCTTCAGGATAGAAAGGGATTTCAAATATATAAGTGCAAAACTGAATCAGATCCATTTACCAAGGCAGGGGAACAGGACAACATGACACTTTCCAGAGGAGTCCTAATCTGATTTTTCCCCATTCACATTCTTAAAAAGTGATGTAAGTTATGTAGTAATCAATCAAGGATTCAGAGTAAATTCCAATCATTGATTTTCCTGGTAGTGGAGAAAATTTCCTCTTTCTTTTACCGTGCTCCTAATCTCACAGGCTGAGTTTTCTCCCCTTCCAGTACCACAGCTGCATGCAGCATAACTGGCATTTCTGATTTAATTATGCACTGTAGTGCACAAGGAGCTAAACTTATGCATTTATAACTTATTATGAGGAACAGGATCAACTGCAGGCTCACAGATTCCAGGATAAAACCTCCAAAGGAACCATTATATTCAGGTGGCCTGACCTGTGGTGGAGTACATATCTATGGACCTCCCTGAATTCATCTGTGTTAGAAGAAGATAGTAGAGCTTTCAGATCACTGTGATTTTGCTCTAAGTGCTTTAGAATCCTCTGCAATTGCTATTCCAATTTTTCTGTGTTTAAATTGTGAGTCTCAGCCTAGCTTGGTTGTCCAGCTACAGACTTTAGTCTATGACATTTGTCTGCATGATCAAAGATCTCATTATCCATGAACATGTTCAATTCCTACCCATCATTACAGGTGAGAAAGATTAGTACTCAGCTTTAGTACTCAGCTCATATGTCAAAATATTTGAAATATTAGACACAACATTTATTCCAATATTGCAATTAAAGTACTATGACTCCCCAAAGCAGCCACAACTATGAATTTTACCAGGTGTTCACAAACTTTGTTCTCAATTTTTCAGCCTAGAAAGGACAGTTATGCTTTTGTAATTTGCCTATTTCCCTAAATACTGGGAACTGCAATGAAGTGATTTCTACATACAAGAACTTTTCTGTTGAATACATCCCCTCTTGAGTGAAGAAAGTCTAGAAGAGAGCCATTGGGATGCTGAAAAATGGGAAAATTAAAGTCATATGTCAAGTCATATGACAAGCTGCATCCAAAGCACTGTGTTAAGGGTCTGGAAGTGGTTATGTGAGAGGGTAAAAAACCCAGAAAGTTCTTTTAAATGCTCCAAATATATCACTTTCAAGACTCAGGTCATTGTCAGCAAAGTAAGCCATGCTATGGCAGCCCAGAAATCCAGCCATGTCCTGGGCTGCATCCAAAGCACTGTGGGCAGCAGGTGAGGGAGGGGATTCTGCCCCTCTGCTCTGCTCTGGTGAGGCCCCCTGAAGGGTGGAGAGGGACTTTTGACAAGGGCATGGAGTGATAGGGCAAAGGGGAATGGGTTTAAATTGAGAGTGGGTTTAGGTTGGATATTAGGAAGAAATCCTTCCCTGTGAGGGTGGGGAGGCCCTGGCACAGGTTGCCCAGAGAAGCTGTGGCTGCCCCATCCCTGGAAGTGTTCAGGGCCAGACTGGATGGGGCTTCGAGCTGCCCTGTCTTGTGGAAAGTGTCCCTGCCCACCATGACAGGGGTTTGGAATGATATGACCTTTAAGATCTCTTTTAACCCAAATTGTTCTGTGATTCTGTGATTCCCCATAGGAGTTCTGTTTAAGATTTACAACAATTCATGATCAAATTAAAAATAAAAAGATAATTTGTGTATCTGGACTCTGCTTCTCTTTCATTTTGGCATATCTTGGTTCTAAGCAGTTTTCTTCTGTCAATAGAGCATCCAAGGATTTCCAAAGGACAAGAGATACAAGACAATGAGAGCAGTAAGTAGGTGTAATATTCTCCTACTTTTGTGTAAACCAGTCCTTCATTAGGGTTTGAAACAGGTGAGGATGATAGAATAGGAAATATTGACATCCATTTTTTGCCATTAGGACTATGGTAAGTGCAGGTGCCTGTTCTGGAGAGCTGGTTGCCACCAGGCATCCAAGGCTGTGCCTCAGTTGCCAGGTTGTGCGTTCTAAACAGAGCAAACATGAAATGAGCCACAAACTTACTTTAGGTCAGGAAAGCAAAAAATGTTTGGTCTCTGTACTGCCCAATTGCATATCAAAACTTGTATTTAATCTTGCCAAGGAAAATAAAAAAAAAATTAAAGAGGAATAATGATTTTTAGTATCCAGAAAAAAAATAAGAATCTCTGAGGATTCATGCTGGAAAGGATTTGGCTTTTATCCTGTGCCAGTTAGCAAATAGAGGATGTCATTTTAATTTACACTGAGTTTATAGTTTTAAACTATGATAACAACAGTATCAAATTAAAAGTTCAGGCAGTACTAGTTCTTGCTTTAAGGACTTGATTGTATCTGAGAATTCTCAAAACCAAGTAATTGGGAAAACTATCATCTTCAAACACAGGGGTTTTCCAAGTTTCTATGAGTAAAAGTATCTAATAAAAGTAAAGGTAAAAGGCCATAAAAGTATCCATTGAAATTCCCTATAAATAATGTGAAGCCTGAGATGAATCTTTCAAGCTTGATGTTAGATGTTCATCTTGTCCCTTGTGAGCTTGTGATACACTTTCCTTTCTGGTTTTCACTCCAGCAAAAGCTGATTCACTTGCATGCAGGATGGTTCTGTGGATCTGGCTTAAAATAATACTGAAACATCACGTCTAGGCCTCCTTTAGCTACAAATGCTAGATGTATTATACCTTATAGAAGGTATTATAAAAGACAGGAGGAGCATTACAAAGTTCCTTTACGCCTCTGGAGCCACATATGAGTCTTGGTCTTCACATTTTCAGGTTGCTATTAGGATACCACATGGTCATGGAGTGTCTCCAGAATGTTCTGATATGTCATTTCTGACACCAGCCAAAAGTATATATTGAATAAGCATAGGTTCCAAGACATTTCAAAGAAATATGGGAATAAAACAAAGCCAACACAAGGAGGGAAAAAAAACCCCGGAAATGCTTATTCCAAACTTCTCACAGTTGAGAAGAATGGTGTGGAAAAGGAGTCTGTTTGTTTAGGAATTGCGCATTGAAGGAAAGTCCTCTCAATGGATTTTTGGGGTATTTCTCTGAAAAAAAACCCTCAGGGTTGCTGCATCTCAGGGATTTCAGCTGTGTTGCTGTCTAAGTAGTTTATGGTGGAACAGATTCTATCTGCCCCATTCCTCTCTGAAACAGCTCCTGAGCCACTCTGCAGGCAGCTGTGGTGCTGCACCAATTAATTTTTGTGTAAATAAGATGAGGGTCTACATTCCCTTCATGAGTTTAAGTGATGAAAAAGTAAAACACAAACAAGCAACACTTTTGCAATGGCATTTTTGTTTTCTTTACCCAATCACTTGTGGTAAAGCTGGGTGGAACTCTCTTCACTAATTGCCTTTCATTCCAAACCAAACTTACCTCCAGCTGGGAGTGCTGCAGGGGTCAACAAATCTTTAGGCACCTCACCAGAGTGAGTCTGATAGAGCACACCCCAGTCATTGTATTGAGCAGAAAATTGGATAAACAAGGAGTACCTTGTGATCAACGAAAGGATCTTTCAAACTATCAAGTTACACAACAGCTTTTACTGAAGTAAGATACACGGATATATTCCTGGGAGGAGTTGCTGGGAAGTCTAAGCTAAGCACAAAAGGGAAGATCTCTGGAGATGCAATGGAAATACTGGGTGTCCTCTGAAATACTTAGGGATGTTGCTACCAGAAAGCAATTCTAACTACACCAAGCAGGGATGGACAGGGAGAAAAACTGGGTGTAGCTCAGCCATAAGGTTGTTGTAGTTGTTTGATGGATCTGTGAAATACACAGATAGTCTACTTTTAACATGAAATGGCAAACTTGCTTATCTCCAATCTTATTAATATAAAGCTGAAATTTAGTAGTTGTTATCATATCTGTTCCTCTCTTGTCCTTGAGACACCTCTGAGACGCATATGCTGGGATGTGGGAAGGGTAGAAGGAAAATGAAGGCCTGGCTGCAAAATAAAAACCGTAAGTCACAATGTGCCAAGGATCTCATGGCTTTCTTCTCTCTTGTCTTTTGAAAACTAGTCTTTTATAAATTTCTCTCAAAGGAATGTATGAAAACGATGCATCTTCAGAATATCCGCTTGGCTACAGCAATAAATTGCAGCTTCATACACATTTACAGTGAATTTCCTACCCACCAAGCAATTAGTTATCTGGCAATGTTTCCCCTTTGTCTCACTTGTACCCTGATATGATACCTTTGTGTTTACCCATTGACTCACAACTGAGACCTGGAAAACATTATTGAAGAGTAACTGTGCAAAGCAGGCCACTAAAAAAACCCTGACCTGTTCTTGCACATTCATTTACGTGTGTAAAACACTCCTCTCATCCTCTTCTGTGCTTTGTTGTCTAGAAGGTCTCCAAAGATGCCCTCTTTTGAAGACTAAAGAGGTAATTTATTTGTTTCTCTTCAGCTTGATACAGTATATAGTTATGATAGTTGGCATAGAAATTGGGTGCTGAAATTGCAATACAGGCAGGAATAAATGTTGTAGCAGCAGTATTTTCCATGCAGTTTTTCATTCCAAGGGGACACTGGTTGTATCTCCTGGTGATATCTGAAATGTGTTAGACTCAATTCCTCTTTGTCCTCCAGTTTGTATCTTTTTCTCTGTAAGGTCAGTGTGAAAAGCTACAAACAGGTGTGATAAAATGTTACATCTGGTTTAAAATATTATGAATGAGTTCACTATAAGGGGCACAAAGATGGGGTCCAAAAGCTTTGCTTTCAACTCGTCTTGCCATTCTGGTTTGAATCTGTTTTTCCATATGAGCCTGATCTGTCCTTGCATCTGCATAAAAGATGGGATAAAATGAGACCAATTTGAATTTTAACCTCCCTTCAGGAGAGGTCACTTGGTTACATGAAGTACCACACCAGTGGCTTCACTGTTCCCAAAAAAACTCATAATGGATCCAGATTAGAGTTTAGGATTATAAATATTGTATTTCAGGATAAAAAGTAAAGTATGGCCTATGCCTAAAAAGACTTTTTGATTTAGAAAATAAACCTAAGAAATAAAGTAGATAGAAAAGGTTGGACAAGAGTTAAAAAGGGATATTTTTCATGAAGACAGATGATTTCCTTGTTCTCCTTAGCATTTAATTCTCCTTCTCCCTTGGGTGTGACCTCTTCCATCCTAGTATCAACAATCCACTGCATTAATATGATGCTTGCTCCCTTTTCTAGATGGTTAATGAAAGTACTCAATCTTCAGTCACTAATTAAAGTTGACCTTGATAAGGACAGCCTAGATGGACATTAGGGAATGGAAAGCAACTAGGAGAAAATTCTGCTTGGTGAGGACTTCATGGTAGGAGAGGTTTACGTGATGAAAATTGGATATCTGAAGTAAGAAAAAGTTCTGAAGTTCTTAAAATTTTGGTGATGTGTTACAATCCACCAGAAATCAAACAGCTTAGCCTACGTCTAGCAAAGAAAATATGAACACACACCATGGTCCAGTGTTTACCAGACAGGAATGTTTGGGATTCCACACCCTGAATGTGCCAGAAAAATGATTGCAAGTTTTCCAGTGAATCTCAGTTTACATAAAAAGCGTGGTCTTATAATACAAAATGCTTGGGAATAGTAATTTAAAGGGTCTTCATTTAGATTCAGGAAATTATAATAGGATTTGTGATTAAAGCAGGGTCTTTGCCTAAAGAGTCAGACAATTGTATTGGATTTGCCATTTGACACTTTTTCATCTGAAAATTTTCAGTATTTAGACATGAAATGGTACAATTTATAAGCAGAGTAAGAGTAAATAGAGTAATGCTGAAATAAAATAATTTATTTTAAGGACGCCATAAGAAAAAAAATAATCATTTATCAGGGAACACACTAGTGAGGAAGAGTATGAGCCCTTCAGCCCACACATTCAAGGACAAGAGGACCTGGCCTCAAGTTGCGCCAGGAGAGGTTTAGATTAGAAAAAACTCTTTCCCTGACAGGGTTTTCAACCACTGGAAGCGGCTTCCCAGTTGCCGTTCCTGGAGGTATTTAAAAGATGTGTAGCTGTGGCTCTCAAGGACATGGTTTAGTGGTGGGATTGGCAGAGCTGGGATAATGGTTGGACTAAGTGTTCCTAAAGTTTTTTTCCAGCGTAAAGTATTCTATGATTCTGTGATCCTATGATTGCTATTTTTCGTCTGCTACCTGTTTCCCATAATTTTGCAAATGTTGCCTGCTGTTCTCAAAAGCAAAAAATACTTAATAAAGCTTAATGTCTTGCAGCAACTTATTAGAAATCTTGAACAAAAGCTGATATATCAGCACCAGATAAGAAAGTGAACAGAGTATGTCTGGATTGAGTGATAATAATTAAAAAAAGAAATCTTAAGAATTTACCAGATTATTTTGTGGCAATGAAATAGTACAATCAATCTCCAGCAAAACCTCTGCAGTGTGCTGACACAGGTTCTGTAGCCTCAGGTCAGCCTTGGTTTGCTCAGTTGCAGATCCATCTGACTAGCAAGTTTCCTAGCTCGAATCATAAATCATTAAAAAGTTATTCTGTTTTTCCAAGCACTGATGTTCCAGTTTGTTGGTGCTCTTCTCATGCAGGGGCACAGCACAGCTAAACAGGTCATTGTTTGACTTATGCAGCACTTCTGTGAGAGGCTGGTAAAATGTTCAGAATCACTAATGCCCATTTTCTGTCCACTGGCAATGACCTCTCTGTGAGAGGCTCAGAAAAGCACAGCTTGTGCTGAGATGCACCAGTAGGAGAAGCTGGAATCTCTGTTGTTGCTTGGTGGTGTTATGAATTAAGACAATGTTATCTGTTAGTTAAGCAAGAAATGTTCAGGGTGACCATATCTCTGATATTTCAACTTTTCTACCCATTCCAAACAGGCATTGCAGATGTGTGCTGGAATTTCCTGGAGACATCCTGCATTCTTGCAGCCTCCCTTTTCTGGTAAGTGGTTACTGTGGCCTCCATTGTAGTGGTTCCTGTACATCAATGACATCTCCCTTATAGAAATTCCCAGACACACATGTAGGAATACAAGTGGAGAAAGGGAAACAGAAGCAATGACACTATCTGTAACAGCACCATGAAAAGCAGACTTGAATGAAGGTACTGGTCATCTGACCAGTGTTCATTACCAGAGAACCTGGCTACCATGTCCTAATGTTGTGCTGCAAATTCATCAAGATGGTTTTGGTCCTGGGGTGGAAGATGAGGGAGGTGAGCACACAAGTTGTCATGTACATTGACCTTCACAATGTTCTTAACTAATCTGCTAGAGCTTTACTTCCAGGTGTTGGTGTTAATTGCTGTTTCTACAGATGACTCAGTGGGCTCTTGTTCAGGGCCAGCTGGCTGTGTGGGGGACACAGAGGGATGAGAAGGAAATGTCTGGGTTGTACACGTGACAGAGAGTAAATGGGTCTCATGTCTTAAAAATGGGTCCAAACAAATAAGGACCTCTACCTTCACTGGCCTGCCTAAGAAATAGGGCTGAGTTGTGTAGTATGGCTGAGTTGTAGAAGGCAGAAAAAGCTTGCACATACATCAGTAGAGCACAGTTTCCCATACAAGGGGAATGGAGGGACTTTCAGCCATGATGTATTTGGAGAAGCCAGTGAGTGACTAATGGATGAGTAACTGCATGCTGGCTTAATTGCAGTGTCTGGATTTGTGCATGTTGAGTCTTTGTGGAGACCTTTAATATGTGCCTTCAGCTTTTAACCTACTTCTGAGCCTCCCCTTTGACTTTTCAGATCCTCCCTCTACCTCTAGCATGTACTCTGAAGTACATGCAAACAGCATGCAGGAAACACCCAGGGCCATGAGAGGGGCAAGCTTGGCTAAACCTGTAACATGTCCCTCAGTAAAATTGAAAGTGGCTTTGTCAAGCTCCTTTCTCTTTCTGCTTTGTTCCAAACACAACTACACCAGCTGCATTTTGCATCGTGTCTCTGGGGCAAGTTGCATCCTTAAGATACTCCCTGTAGATAAAAAATGATTAATTCCACAAAGAGAGCTAGGACTGCAGAGAAAACCTGAAAGTAAATGGAAAAAGTTAATGGGTGGCTGCAAAGCTGCAGTACCTGCTTCAAGTGTGTGACATCAGCCAGCACTGAAAAACTCAGCTTCTAGTGGCACTGCTGTCAGCTCATGCACTTCAAAAGACCAGTTTCCTCTTGGATGATATTTTTTTACAGTAAATCACAGTGTATAAAGCTGACTCTGCCATTAAATCAAGAGTCAGATAATCCAGCTATTCACTTAGAAGGAAACTTCCTTGATAATTAACATAAATAAAGCCTTTGAGGCTTGTAGGTGTCAGAGCCAAGGCTCAAGAGAGAAAGTGATAAAGGCAGGCAACTGTGGATGGCAAAACAGGAGGATCATTAAAAGGATTGGAAATGGACCTGTCATACTTAATTTTGTTGGCAATTTGGTTATTAAAGGAATTAAAGTTAGAGGATGTTAGAGAATAAATGGCTTGTTTTACAGTGCTGTGAAGGGAGCTGCAGAATGCAGTATGTCATACTCATCTCTTCAGAAATCTGGAGGAAAGGCTGTCCTGTTGCTGACTGCAGTTTGCTCACTAGGCTTCATCTTTGGAAGTGAAAATTGTCTTATCAATGGCTCAGAATGTTTTGTTCTTCCTCCACCACACTACTTCTATGTCATAAAAATAACACCAGGGACTAGTTCAAGCACCAGTGAAATTCCTGTTGAGGAATATGATCAGTGATATTTTCCTGGGGAAAAAAATGACAGAGCAGGTTATAGAGACTGATTCCATGGTGGTAGAGGGTGGTGGGGCAGAGCAGGTTTGGTGCACCTGAAACAAGGAGAGGAAAGAGGGGAGTTGTCCCTCACTCAAACCTGTTGGGCCTCTCCTCTCCACTTGTGAAGTGATGGTGATGTACACAGACAGGATCTGGGTGAGGTACCTGTACTCTAGTTTGGATTACATCAACTTGCAAGAGCAGCTCTGATCAGAAGGGATGTTTTTAAATATCTCCTGCAGCTGCAGATTTGCAATGAAAGGAGCAGCAGCTCTTTCAGTTCTTCTGAGGACTTTTGCTCCTATATAATCCTCCCAGTGTGAATGCCTGAGGTGATTGTTCCTTTTTGGGGTGCTTGGAGACACCATGGATGTAACACACCAAGGTGTTACTGTGACCTTCAAATACCATGTGAGAAACTCAGTCAAAATTGGCATTCCTGGGATTTTAAACATTGCATGAAGATTTGGGAGCCCTAGGTGGGAGACAAGAAGATTTTTCCTTTTTCCCACCTTCTTGAAATTGTAGAACATTACCCAGGGACTCTGGATATAGTCAAGAAACAAACAAGACAGAAGAGTTACTGCAGCTGAATGTAACCAGCCTTAGTAGCTGGAAAGAAAATCCATGAAGCAGGGCTCACAGGTGTCTGACAGTCTCCAGGCTCTGTCTCACCTGGCTTTGGAAGCAATCCAATTCAAGGGCAAAACTGGCAGAATGTGCTTGGGAAGGCACCCAGAAGCAAACAGGCTGGTGCCAGCACTATCACCAAGGCATGGCAGGGAGGTCTCAGGCTGAGCTGAGGCACAAGTGTACCCGTGAGGATCAGACAAGAGTTTGCCTGGCTTCTCTTTTACTTTTCCCCCTTTCATTCCTTTGTTTTCAAAGAAATCCTAGGAATCATTAAAAAGAAAAGTAGAAGTTTCTTGACCTAAAATCCCAGAGAGGATTGATTTTTTCCCCTGCTTTGAGATAGATTGCTGGCAAGTGACTCATTACACAATAAGCTTCTCTTTGAAGCATTGCTGTGCCTGTAAGAGGAGTAAAGGAGAGTTTTCCTAGAAGAAAAGTAATTTGATTTTTTCATTCAAATTATTTTCAATTTCCTTTCTTTCATTTTTTTTTTTCTTGGTGTACTTCAAACTTTTTCCAGGGATTGCTGTACAATAGCTACTATAGGGGAAATTAGTCTTTGTTTTTAAGCAATCAGTTAATTATTTAATATTTTAACAGCAGAAAATCCCTTATCTTTTAGAGAGAGAATTATGGCCTTTTTGTGAAGCTTTTTTCTGCTAAGCTTCTGAAAGTGGACAGAAGATGGAAAACTTGAAACCAAAACCTATGAAACGAGGAAAAGTTCTGCAATTTATTTCTATGTTGAATTGTCTCTGTTTTCCCCTCCATGATACATGGTGCGATTTTGCTTCAGACAATTTGGTTAATTCAGAGTGACAGAATCCCAGAGCTTTAATTTCAGTTAATTCCTTGGAGGACTCTGGGTGACCTCTCCTTTCATAAACCTGAACTTACCTGGAGTGAAGGTCTGTCAAACTGTCCTTCTTCATCCAGCAAGAGGCCTTCAAAGGGGTTTATGGCTGCTCTCCATAGTGGAGGAGCTATGACACCTTCATTACAAGGAGGTGAAGACATTACCATGAAGGTGAAGACACCTTCATTACAAGGTGGCTGTAACCATTAGGCAGCCTTATCAGAAAAGCCAATTTATAAATGCTCTGATAATGGTGACACTTTTTATGAATGCTACGGAACATTGAATGGAGAGGTGTCTGAAAATTGTTTTCTTGTCTGAGATTTCACTCTGCCATGGAAGTCTTTTCCAGGACAAGAGAGATTTTTTGCAATCATGAAACGATAAGCAGTAAAAAGAAAGGAGTGTAATATAAACAGAGTATAAGTGTCTCCTTATGGACTGAAAGGGTTATTTAATTGCTGCTTGGAAAATCTCATATCTCTTTGAGTGTGTGTCCTGTTTGAAGCATGACTTATGCTCCAAGTTTCCCAGTTTAGGAAGTTCCTGATGTGCTCCCAGAAGAGGGAAGAACTGGGTGTTAAGGTCATCCCCAGCCACTGCCTCAGAAACAAGAGGCATCATCCTCTCAAAATGTCTGTAAAGGCATTGGTCTGATTTAGGTGGTCTTGGTCTCACTTAAACTGCTTTTCTTAGTGATTTTTAGCAGCTTGATGTGCCTGAAGCTTGGACTCAGCCCGTGGGAAGCACAAAGCCCAAACCTATAGGTGTGGCTTGGGCATGAAAGTCAAGGCTGGCAGACATCAGGCCCTGTGCAAGTCTTGGTGAAGAAAGCAATTGGAGGTTCAGCCCCCAGATACCATGACCCATATGGGACAGGCATACAAGAACTGCTCTTCTAACTTGATGCAAAACTATCACAGAAGGAACTTCACTGTGGACCCCAAAATCTGTGGCAATGATGTGAAAAAATAAGACAGTCCTTGCCATACACGTTCTAGGGATATGGGAATCATCATAAATGCACAGAACATGAAACAGTTTCTCCAGCTGTAAAATCTGATTGCAGTCATATCAATGCAACCTTCTCAGCTTGAAGGATGAGAAACATGTAAAGGTGGAGGTGGAGGTTATTGGGCCTTGAGCAGGTGAAGAGAGGAGAGGAGCAGGCACGTGACAGGTGTTAAAGATCAGAAGCTTTCATGCACACAAGAAATGATTGTGGTATGAAGCGTGCAAATTCGGAGGGAGAAGGTCAGATATGCACATAGTGAGAAAATTAGAGACACAATTCCTCATGGATCCTTTGACACTACAAATAAATATTTATTTTATTGTAGCCACTCTGTGTAAGCCAAATTGATTTTACTAGAATGTCTCCAAGAGACATTCCACTTGCTTTCCTCTATACAATGAAGGACAGTGACATGAAAACCTTTGAAAGTAGATGCAGGAAAGAGATTCTCATTTGAGGTGGGAGTTGGGTTCAGATTCATCTTTGAAATGAAAAAAGACTTAAAAGTTTTTTAGTCAGAGAAGGCAAGGTAGAGAGAGCAAATAAATATTGATGAAGAATGAAACTGAGCATATAACACCACATTCATTACATTGCTCTCTCCTGAGCTTCTGAAATGTTTTATGCATTTTAAATTATCCAGTTTAGCAGAGGCCAGGTTAATTCCTACCACCTGGAAATGCACACATATGTATACATCTGTTGAAGGTCTTTCTGGAAGCAGGAGGTATTTATCATCCAGTGTTTCATTTGCTCTGTAAATTTTAATCTTAAATCAAAAAATGTCTCATAAATAATGATTTGAAGCCTCAAGAACATGAGGCCAACAGTGACATAAAAACCATGAGGAAAATAAACATACTCACATGCAGAGAGAAATGACTACAACCAGGTCTATGGAATGAATTAAGGCAACCTTATGGCACCCTTGTTGTACCATTTGTGTCCCAGTCTGAAGAGGAAGTAATCCATTCAAAGTTTCCTGTTGAGTTCTCTGACAATTTCTATGGCAAATTTCTGTTGAAAGAAGTTCTAAACATTTTTTCCACAGATGTGCTTTTATGCCAGCTTTGACACTGACTCCTGTTGCCTTCGGCAAATTCCATCCCTTGATTAAAGCTTTGAGCTTTTCTAGGGCTGGTTTGCTGCCCTTGTGAAGGCTGTCATATTCATGGAATAAAGTGGTTGGGTTGTACTCAAACTGCTTCCAATGGAGAGTTATCCATGAGACTCCTTGTACCCACAACTGTCTTTGTTCCCTGATAAATGAGGGGTGCACCTGCTGTTCATGTGTTAACCTCGGGATCAGTGCTCCAAGCTCATATACATCAATGTCTCTGGGTCTCTCTGTTCTTTTGTAGGTTTTTTGGAGTTATTGGCCTGGTTCTGGGTCAGGCTTTACCTCCTTTGGAGCCTGTACCGAACTACCTTGTTTGGTTAAAGGGGTCAAGTGCATCCATCTGAGTTCTGCTCAACTCATAGTACATACATTTACAGTCTATTTTGATATTATCTAAGCCTAAAAAAAAATCAGAGTATTTTCTGATCAGCTTTTCATTAAGAATTCATTTGGGCTGTAGATGCAAACTGTGACAATGTTAGAAGCCCTTGAATGTTTTACCAGTTTTACTGCTAGCATTACTGTTGGCACATCAGTGCCCACATGGTTGTGAAACCAAGCTGAAGTCAGTTCTGACAGAGCCCAGCTCATTGCTTTCACCTTGAAATGAAAGTCAAGTTGGAAAACTGCTGAAACCAGCTGTTTGTTGCAGCTTTTTCACAGTGCCTAATTGCTTCCTGGATGTCTGTGATGCTGGAGTTGGCACACTGGCCTGATCCTGCCTCCTCAGCATCGGGCCTGGGGGAGAGCACAGCAAAATTTAACATGAAAGAGATATCACCACTTATGTCCTGTGAGGCTGCTGTTTGCCTTCACTCATCTGTTTTTCAACCTCAGTGGTCTGTTTCAAGCAATGAAGCAAACCCTAAAATTAAAGGGGACTTGTGTGTGCCCAGAATTGCTGCCTGTTGCATTGGAATGAACTGCCCAGAGAAGGGAAGTTCACCCTAAAAACGACTGGACATGTCACTTAGTGCCATGGTTTGGGCTTCATGATGCTGGAGATCTTTTCCATCCTTAATGGTTCTATGATTCTAAGATTGTATGAAATTCCAGGCTACACAAACCTGTAATGCACACTGCCTTTTGCACTGACTTGTTTCCTTCTGTTAGCATTTAGGAGGTCCATCTGCTTTCCATTAGAAAAGGAGATGTTTGATACCAGAATGTTGGGATATCCTGCACTGTACAATCACTCTCACTTCCCCTATATTATACATAAAAGGAAATTAACCCTTTGGCATGAAATGATAATATTTAGTCACCACAAAGAGCACAGAGATCTCACAATGTTAAAGGTACAACCATTTAAAGATGAAATTCCAGCTGAAAGCTTCATGTGTTTAAATCCCATTTTAATTCAGATGTGTTTCCTGACTTTCATGAATATCTGTATTATAAATAACCTTTTTGCTAAATACCGTTGATGAAAACTTTTCAATCTGTGCCCTGTTTGCAAACTGTTCCTTTCAAATCATCACTATTCATCATATGTGTAAGCTCACGTGGTCTGGTTCTTTGCAACCTGCTTGGATGCCTGAGACACATTCATAGGAAAATAATGAGCACGATTTCTTCAGTGCAATCTGTTTGACATTCAGAAACATTTTCAGATTGGGAAACAGTTCTTTAATTCACAACTAAGCAGGAGCAGAGGGAGACTTGTTGAATAGAAGAGCTCTAAGTTACAACCTAAATTAGATTCAATTATTCTGAAATACATTCATGAATATTTTACTTAGTCAAAAGTACTCAGTGAAATATTTAAAAAGGTAGGCCTGACCCAAGATAGAAATAATTTCAGTGTTCAGTATAAATAATGGCAGAGACTTTATGTGGTTGGATTTCTGTCTGCATTCATATTATGTCCTTGGACAATACCAGCATTTTTCATTATTGCAATACCTGACACCACAGAGATGCATAATCTTTACCAGTGAATGTGCTTGAAGACACAAAATCCAACAGCAACAAAACATATGGGTGTCTGTCTCACATTAGGTTTAAAACAAAGATTAGTCTGACCAGATTCAAATTTTCCCCAACTGCACTTTCACAGAATACCAGAACTGGAACCAGGTTCCTCAATTCCCAACACTGCTCTGAATTTGTTTTAAATGGTACCTTCTCAAAGTTATTAATTCCAATCAAAATCTATTTAAAATATGGGAGGTTTTATTATTTGAAATTATAATTTTCTTAAGTCCTATAATGATGTAATTGAGTTTTGTTAATTTTCATAATCTTTCAGTCATTTAATTTAATTCATAAATTGTACAAATGCTTTTGATAAAATAATTTTGTAATGGCAGTAATGTGGAATACCAAACCTATGTTTGTATGAAGAAATTTCAATTTACTCAATTATCAAAAGAACTGCATTTATGTAGTGCTTTCACATTTTTTTTAACCAAAAGCAGTTTGTGCAGAAATTCTACAACAAAAAAAAAAAAAGGGAAAAGGATTTCAGAAGGTAAGAATTATGTTCTGACAGTTGCTTGAAAAGAAAGAAGAGATTATAGTGCCAGAAAATGAGAGTTGTGAAGTGCTGAGGTTTCAAAAATGATGTGGAGATTGTATTGAACAGGATGATACAGAGTACAGAAGACATGTAGCTGAAGAGTGGAAGCTGGACAGAAAATGTGCTTTGGTATGGTAATCTGTTGAAATCCTCAAGAAGTGAATCAGGGCTCTATTATAATAGAATATGAATGATTTATACATATCTCACAACCTGGTCTCACGAAAACATAAGCAAAAAAACCCAAAATGTTTTTAACCTTTTGACACGCTCAACTCCGCATCACATCTCTGCTGTGAAACTTTAATGTTCTTTCAGGCTTATCTCCATCTGCAAAATGATTATAGCAAGTACCTGAACCTCTTTAGCAAGTCTTACAAGAGCTCTTTTTATTTGTTCCACTTTGTGGTTTCTGCAAGTAAAGTACACAGTCAGCACCATTTAAGGAGGCCGTTTGAAGTTGGATGCCTTGCACTTTTTTTTGGTGGCAATAACTATATATACTGTAGTAAATAGAAGATATAAAAGCAGAAGTGTAAGTGGAAAACCTTGATCTATGCAGGCTTCTGAGAAGCACTTAGGCATTAACTCAGGAAGGAATAGTGTGGAAATCCTGCATATTCTTTCACTGTTCATTTCCTCAGTACCTAAAAATATTCCTTTGCTTCACCATTGAGCCAGGCGTGATGAGGGCAAGGTAAGCCAGCCTGAAAGCAGAGGTTGCTCTTCTTTTTCAGAATGAAAATATCCAAATAAATCAGTATGTACTGACATACATAATCAAGGATCTGGGTTGTGTTCAAGGAAGCTGTGAGCTGGGGGTGGTTTCTTGGAAGTGGAAGAGGATTTGAGTAGCTTTGGGGAAGAAGTACTATTTTGGGAAGTGGCTCTTTCAACTGCAAGGAGCAGAGCATTTGTAGACTCTCACTGCTCCAATAAACCTCAGTATCCAACAATTAGCAAATCCTTGTTAGCAGCTTTTTCCTCTGAATGTATTCTGCATGTTTGTGTCTTCTGTTTTATTCACGTACAAATGAAGACTACAAAGATTATTCTTTTTTTTTCTATTCCTTTTTTTCAGTGAAACAAGTTAATCAGAACTATTTTTAAAATTTATTTTTTCCTCTTCACTGTTCCCTCTCAGCTTCAGTTGATAGGTTTCCAAGCCTGCTTTCTCATGTCCTGTAAATAAAACAAAGGGATGAGAGTTGGAATATTTCTGATGCACTTATATAAGATGCACAGGGAACAAATTCCAAAGGACACAATCACAGATGTCCTCAGTATGGAAGACTACATTTGGCTTAAGTTCCAGAATTAATGACTGTGCAGTTAGTTATTGTTAAAACTGGATTTACTGCCAAGTTTGTTAAAAAGCACCAGTAATTAATATTGAAAATATTTTCTTCCTATATAAGCTAATGCAGTCATATCTTGGGAGTCAACTTACATCATGATTTGATTGCTGTAGCCTAGATTTTATTGGCATCTTTGGTTATTCTTTTCAAATAATTGTCTTAGTGTTTTCATTTGATCAGTTAAAATTTTTAGTTACTGAAAAAAAAAGTTATTCGGATGCCAAGTAGAAGTAGCTCATGTATAACAGAAACTGATAATTTAGTGAAATGACTGTTCTGGATGATGAGCAAAGCTTGGAGAGAAAAGCTAAGGATCACAACAGTCAAAGCTGCTCTTTGGAGTAAAATGAGGCTCCTTCACCACAGAATAATGAAAGAAATGGGACTCAAGGTTATTCAAATAAACCCTTCTTATTAAGAGAGAGGAATTTATTACATTTGAATAAGATGCTAACAAGGAAAAAATGTCTCCTTTTCAAACTAGTTTCTTGGGAAAATATAGAAATTATAGAACCAGAGAATTATAGAATATTCTGAGTTGGAAGGGACCCACAAGGATCATCCAAGTCCTGGCCCTGCGCAGGAAAGTCCCCAGGAGTCACACCATGTGCCTGAGTGTTGTCCAAACACTTCCTGAGCTCTGTCAGGCTTGGTGCTCTTACCACTGCCCTGGGGAGCCTGTTCCAGTGCCCAACCACCCTCTGGGTAAAGAGCCTTTCCCTAATATCCAACCTAAACCTTCACTGCCAGGACTGGACTCCTTGGATTCCGATCCGAGGTCATCAGAGAGGAGCGATCGGTGCTGCTCCTCCTCTTTTCTTTGTTAGAGAGCTCTTGACTGCTACAAGGTCCCCCCTCAGTCTCCTTTTCTCCAGGCTGAACAGACCCAGCCACTCCTCATGAGGCTTCCCCTCAAGGCCCTTCACCTTATTTGTAGCCCTTCTTTGGATGCTAAAGGAGACAAATGTGGTCTGCAAGGCTGTTAACAAACACTTGTGTTGGGACACACAGAGAAAGCCCCAGCAGGCTTTGTGAGCCACAGGAGGACTCAACTCAACCTCAGTCAAGAGTATAATTTTGGGAGAAACTGTAGATGCCCTCCTTTCTGTCTGCTCACATAAGGAAGACAAGACACTTGCTTGAAGGACACCCTTACTGCATCCTGAGCAGGGGCACATGGGATCATCAGCTTTAAACTGACAGATTTTGTAGCTGGGTTTCGGTGTTTTGGTGGGTCTTTTTGGAGTTTTGTTTTTTTTTTTTTTTCATTGTTGCTGTTATTGTAAAACTGGGTGATTTTATGAGTGTCTAAAGTAAGGGTAAGACTCAGGTCCCAAGTCCATCACTCAGAGACTCTGTGGTCTAATAATTCCCAAGAGTCAGCCAAAACTCTTTATTGAACCTCACCTTTGGATTTGAATCCTATAGCCATGTTTCTCTTCCTGCTAAAACTTAAATGAGCCTCCCCTCAACAGCTGCACGGGAGAAATATTTGATGGAAGGCTTCATCTCAAACTGATGTAATAGACTCCAAACTATCTTTCCAGAACCAAGGTCTTGCTAATTGCCCTATAGCTTCTTTTTAATGTCTGCAAATAAAATATTTACACAGGTTTCAAATTGCTTCTCTTGAAAGCTGGATATTAATTAAGTTTGTTCCTATGAAAACACCTTAAGCATCCTTGCCCACTCACTTTCTTATTTGTTTATGCACTTGCACTATAAAAATAGTTCATTAAAAGAAAAATGGAAATCATGTTCAGATGCAGAATAAAGTCTCCTCTGTTACTGAGCTTGAAATGCTGCCATAAAAAGCAATGCTTTCTGATGAGACACATTCTGTAATGTTTAATGAAAGGTAAAATGAAGACTTAAAAAAATGATAGATCATAAAAAATCCCATACTTAATGCAGCACAAGGGAGAGAGATTCATGATTCTGATGCATGCATATTTAGGAAGGGTTTTCTGTGGCATATTTGCTTTAACTCAATCAATTTTGCAAAATCTGTTTTAGGTGCAGAGTAGCAGTGATTCAATTTTTTCCTCCCTCATGTTACCACTCAATTATCTCCCTTTTGTAATTTTTATTTACATATACACCTGATGTGTGTGATATGTACATCTGCAGTCATCATATTCAAATAGCTAGACTGAACCTTCTCTGTCCCAGCATCCTCTAAATTTCTACAAATGTGAGTTTTTTCCTTGGATTTTGTTTTTTCTTTTGATTCTTTGTTTATTTAGCTAATGACTATGCTGTTATTTGAGATTCACTGAATAGGACATCTCACAGATCTCACAGTCACTATAGATGCTTGAAGTCATTCAAAACTTAACTTGACATGAACAACCTGGTCTAGCTTAACCACCTTTGAGTAGGAGGTTGGATCAGGGACCTCCAGAGGTCCTTCCCAAATCAAATTATCCTGTGATTCTGTGATATTTTATTTTCTGTAGGCCAGCTGGGACAATGCTAGAATAAAGTTGTTACCAAAAGTAGATTAGCTGTATGATTTAGTTTGGAGGGGAAGAACTCAGCAACCTGTGCCCCAAATGCAAAGGAAAGCAAATCAAGTCTTCTGTAGAAAAGACATGAATGGATTGTTTCAATCCTTGTAATTTAAAATTAATAAGAAAACGAGGAGATTTAAATTGTTCAAGAGATATTAAAAATGAGTGGACTTCAGAGACAACTGATTGATGATAAAAGGAGGCAATAATAAGATTATGAATAGTGAAGTAGTTCTTTTTCTCAGAAAGTCTTTTGGAGAAACTGAGTGGAGTGTGAGGGCAAGATTTTGGATCTAGGTTAGCAGACTTATTATTTGGCTGTGAAAGATATATATCCAATCTTGTTTTAGGTGACTAGTGACAAATTTATTCATTCTCTCTTATTCCAGTCACCAGAACAGAAAAACATTTCAACAAAAAAACATCTGCTCAAGTAAATGAATGGAGCTCTGTCACACACTGAGAAGGTCAGAGCTGCTATGTTGTATATTTGAACTTTTTTCTCTAGTATAGCACATTAAAAGTCCAGGTACCTTTTCCAAGTGGTTGTAGGCTCCATATTAACGTTTTTCTCATAAAAATTCAGTGTATAATTAACTTAAAATATTGCAAAAACATTTCTATGAATTTATCTATTAAGTAAACATGGTCTGGTAGTCTCAAAGGCCAGATTCTTTCCAGAAGAGAACCTCAGGGAGACATTTGAGAAGTCTGGATACAAAACTATGGAGGGGGGGTAAAGATTTCTAAAGGAACTAATAGGTCTAGGAAATTATTGCAATGGAATTTGAGAACTTTGTAATTTATAATTAAAATTTATAACTTATACTTTATAATTAAAAGAGAATCATTACATGGAGAAGATTATTTCTGTAGCTATTCAAAGCTAATTCTTACAGCTCATTGCATCTGTTGTTTTCACCAAAGATAAAAATATAAGATCACATCAGCAGAAGTAAGTGATGACAAAATGGCTAGGGTTCATTATCAAGGTAGAGAAGCATTGGATTAAAATACAAAAGGATTTTCATCTCATGAAGACTAGAAAAACTGCCATAGGATGAAAAACTGCCACAGGATGAAATTTGGAGAAAGGTTTAGAAGTTTTAAAGGTCTGTTGTAAAACTAAGTCTTCTCAGCAGGAAACAAAAGAGAGGGAAGATGCACACCTTTAATTGACTCACAATGACTGTGACCCACCAGAGCCAGGCTGCCAGAAGAAAACATTCTGGGCTGTTTTAGGTGGGATTCCTCCATATCCAGAGGGAAATTTTAGTACCATTGCAACTGACCTGGAATACAATTTATATCTCTCACAAGAATTATTCCAGAGGGTTATTATATTTAGAATATGGTTACTAGGATGGAAGAATAGAGATACTATGTTAAAAAAAAAAATCTAAAAGCATCCCTTCTTCTGACTAGCAAAATGAAAGCTAGAAAGGGATTTAATTATTGCTTATAAATATCTACAAGCAGGTAAATTCCAGGAAGAGATAGAAGCCAAAGGACAAATGGAGTATAAATTGATCATAAATATGGTTAGGCAGGGAATTAGAAGCAGCCTTGGAGGAAGGAGATTAATGCAGATCAGTTGTTCTCTTTGAGTAGCAGGTACAGATCACATAACTAATTTTCAGAGGGAGTTTGATAAATGCATGACTAGTGTGATATGACATGACTTCCTGTGATGATTGAGGGCTGGAACTGATTACCCAGGAGATCAGTTCCTAAGTGGATAGATAATTGATGGAGGGAAGAGGGAAAAAGCCAAGCAGCACATAGAATTGGGACCTGGATAGAGAGAAAGCCAGAGACTGGAATTAATTTACCCATTTAGGAGGTAGATATATGGCTTAAGAGTCTTTTATGTTCACCCTGTAGACAAGGCAGAGGAATCAGCACTTTCAAAGGGCAATTCATTCCACCAAAACAGCAGCATATAAAACCAGGGTATTTATCCTGTGCAACCTGCTCTAGGTGAACCTGCTTAACAAAGGGGTTGGTCTAAGTGATCTCTGAGGTCTTTTTCAACCCCAACCATTCTGTGATTCTGTGATTCTGTGATTCTGTGATTCTGTGATTCTGTGATTCTGTGATTCTGTGATTCTGTGATTCTGTGATTCTGTGATTCTGTGATTCTGTGATTCTGTGATTCTGTGATTCTGTGATTCTGTGATTCTGTGATTCTGTGATTCTGTGATTCTGTGAGCTATCTTGTGACGAGAATTATCTTTTTCTAAGTCCTTCTCTGTTGAAAATAGCAAGAACATAAAAGGCAATCTTACAAGCCTAGATTTTCAGTGGCTGTAGTTAGCTGAAATGAATCTTGCCATATCTAAAGGAAGATGTGTGAATAAATGGGGAGATATAGAGGGAGATGTGAGAAATTCTTGTACAGAGAGAAGAACGAGGGCAGCGATTTAACCTAATTTCTGTAGTTTTACAATAACCTTGATATTTATTCAACATATAAATTACATTTACAAGTGATTTCTTTGGCAATAGAACTGAATTGATAATGACAGTGTGTGCCTCAGAGTAGTCCTGTTAAAGATGTGTGTTGGAAGAGTTGAAAGGTGAACACTTCATCTAAGTTTATGAAAATCATTCTTTTCTAATTATTTGTCAATGTATCTTAAAGTTACAAAGCTGTTGCTAACTAATTTTCAACAAATTTGGTCTGAGGAGAAATGAAAGCTTATATATATGTTTTAAGAAATTAAGTTTTGAACCAACTACCTGTCCTCTACCACATTTACTATAAATCCACACTTGTTTCTTATGTTAATCTGGGTGCTGAATTCTTCAAAACTCGGCAATTTGTCCTCTGGTTTATGCAAAGAATTATGGGTTTTATTGGAAGAGACCTTAAGGATCATCTAATTCCAGCTTCTCTGGGATACTTGAAGGGGGCCTGCAAGAGGCATGGAAAGGGACTTCTGACATGGGCATGTAGGGGTAGAACAAGAGGTGATGGATTTAAACTGAAAGACAATAGGTTTAGATTGGGCATTAGGAAAAAATTCCTACTGTGAGCATGGTGAGACACAGGAAAATGATGCCCAGAGAAGCTGTGGATGCTCTATCCCTGGAAGTGTTCAAGGCCAGGCAGGATGGGGCTTTGAACAGCCTGGTTTAGTGGAAGGTGTTCCTGCCCATGGCAGGATGGTTGGAACTGGATGGTTTTTAAAGTCCTTTCCAATCCAAACCATTCTATGATTCTTACAGCCCTTAACATCTCTGGCCAGAATTATTTCTGTAAGGGCATTACTGTTCCTAACCTAATCCCTGTCTGCTTGGAAGATTTCCCAGTATTCTTTCCAGATTACCTGTACTCACTTCAATCCTCTGCAGGCTCCCTGTTTGTGTTTAAGTTTGTTCTGGAGTACCTTCTTGATCCATCCTTGTGTCCTGGCATTTTTGCCCAACTTCTTCATCAGGATGTGTTGCTCCCAAGTTCGGACAAGATGATCCTTAAATGCTCATGAGCTCTCTTGGGCTCCTCTTCCCTCCAGGGTGTTATTCCGTGGTACCCTACTAAGCAGATTCCTGAGGAGGGCAAAGTCTTCTGCCCAGAGGTCCATGGCAGTGAGCTTGTGCAGCCTCCATGCTGCCCTAAGGGTCTTGAACTCCACAATTTCATGGTCACTGCAGCCAAGGCTGCCCTTGAGCTTCACATTCCCCACCAGCCCCTCCAATGCACTCCAGGAACCTCCTGCACTGCTTATGCCCTGCTGTGTTGTCCCTCCAACAGATACCAGAGTGTTTGAAGTCCCCCATGAGGACCAGGGCTTGTGAACATGAGGCTTCTCCAACAAATGGTTGATCTTCCTGTTTGGGTGGCCTGTAGCAAATCCCACTATAATGTCACCTGTCCCTGCCTTCCCTTTACTCCTGAGCTGTAGGCTCTCAGTAAAATCCTCATCCATCCCCAGGTGAGCTCCCTGCATTCCAGCTGATCACTGGCATAGAGGGCAACACTGCCTCCTCATCTCCCGGGTCTGTTCCTCCTAAAGAGCCTGTATCCTTCCATCCTAACACTCCATTGTCATAGGAGCCATCCCACCATGTCCCTGTGGTTTCGCCTCGCTTCTCCTCGTAAGAGAGGAGTGAGGCACAACTTTTCCTAAGGTTTGCTGTCAGAGGCTGAAAGAGCTGCAGAGAGAGAAAAACATCTCTTATCTCTGTTCTCTGTTCTCCCTGTGGAATGTGAAATGGAGATTGTTTATCTTCAGTGACCAACCCTGGTCCAGCGGTGTCTGGACTTGGATTGAAGGTCATGAGTTAGTCTAAGATAGGTAAGTTAGAAGTAAGTATAGAAGTAAGTATAGAAGAAGTAGCATAGCCTCTCTTCATATATTATTAATGTATTTTAGTATAGATTTAATAAAGTATATTCAGCACCTCAAAAAGCCTTCTGATATCCTTGGACATCCATCACATCTTATCCCACGGGAGTCCCCTGTGATATACAATACTGTGGTGCCAATAAGATCCCAACCCTACAGGCTGTGCACAGCTCTAACCCCTCTTGTTTATTCTCTGGGCCAGCTCACTGGCTGGGGTGGCTGGAATTCCTTGGTGCTGCTCTTCAGGGGCCCTTCTGTTGACCTCTGCAGTCTCTGGGAATCTCCTGCTGGCACTGGCATCCAACTAGGGGGATGCATTGAGGCCCTTTTCCCCTGCCTGATTAGAGGCAATTACTACAATACGGAAAGTGCATTTACAGCAGTGATTTGCAATTTCCTCCAAACCACACAGACATCAAAGCTTGTGAGACACATGAATGAACAATTTCAAATGCATGCCAAATTGGGCAAAAAGACAAGGGGCAATATCAATAGCAAATACAAAAAAAAATGGAAAATGTTTCTTTCTTATGTAAAGGAACAGTGATTCTTAGCAAAGATCATTAAACGTTGTATTGTTTCTGCCATGCCATGCAGATGAAAGAATTCTATTTAATTTCTGCAGGGAGTTGTTTGTCTGGGAGAATTCTTTTCTTAGCTGTGACCAAAAGCCAGTTCAAAGTTACTTTGAAAATATCTGTCACACAAGTGCATGCATGCACGCTGTCTTGGTTTGAAAAGACAGGTCTGCTAAGGAAGGCAGGAGCCTCCCCTGAAACAGAAAATGTAAATCCCCTCCCTCCAAATTGTTATAATTTTGAAATTAAGGAGCTCTCAGGCAAAGATATGGGAGCAGGAATAACAGTTCTTTATTAGGGAAGAAAATNGAAAACTGCCCAATTAACAGAAGATAACTGCCACACCTCTAACAGACAGGAATAGAATACACACCTCCATTTCCAACCTAAGACACCTGCCCTCTGTCTTTTTGCTGCTTCTAGAGGTCACACACTTCACCTGCATATTCCTACCTCCCACATTGACCTTATGCAAACCATTGGAAGAACTACTGATATCTCCAGGCTGCAATACTGGTATCAGCTGTTACCCTCTCCCAGGGCAGATGCTCATAGCAGTGGTTGTGTCTTGTGCCAGAAGCCAGAAAATAAAACTCCTACCATTGCTTTCTACAGTTGCCCTCACCTTGTCACAAACTCTGTGTACACCCAGCTGAAGTGATACAATCCCTCATTGGAGAGTGGGCTCTTCTCACCAAGATTAAAAATCACAAACTTCATCTTCTGACCATCACAAGGGATGCCTCACCTATATGACTCTTCCTTCCAGTGAAGAAAACTTGGTGATGTCATTTTAGAGATGAAGGAATTGAATAGAGATGTTCAAGGTACTGTTGCTAGATCCACTCATGTTACTATTTCCATTTCCCTCACAAGCAATAATTGATGGATAGAATCAACATAAAACTCATGTCCCATGTTTCAAGCACTCACACTACAGCAGGTAACACATGGGGCTATCTCAGCCAGAGTTACTTGTCCTTAAAGAAGTGGATGTCCAGCTGTCTTCCTAGCAACTGGCCATTACAAGGGAATATTCTCTGCATTAAATTTACTGAGCCTGGGTGAAGTTGGCTTGGTTGGGTTAGTTTGTTGGCACATTTGCATTCTGCAGCAGACAGAGGTTTGTTTTAATTACTTAGAAGTGTTGCATGCACACAAATCATTACCAACCATTTGCTTGTAATGCAGACACACAAGGGGAAGAGCTTCTGCCAAGCCAGTATGACTGGGCCAGTATTTTACTGAGGTTGGTATCTTGCAACTGAAAAATCAGAGGGTTTTATTACTGGTTTTGATTTTTTTGGCCTCCCAACTGCCCCTAGCATTCTGGCTTATATATTTGACCTGAACATCTGCAACAGAATGACAAAATCAGAGTACTTCCATCACACAAGCCACCCTCCATCCAGCACTGGAGATGCATTGTATTTTAAATGTTTAGAGCAAAGGAAGAGAGATTAGGTAGAGTTACTATAAAAAAAAAATATAACCGGTGTTTAAAGCAGCTGGTGCTCCTAAAGCTTTGTCCAGTGTTCATTAATACCTAGTTAGAGTCATAGAACACCTTAGGTTGGAAAAGACCTTTAGGAACATCAAGTCCAGCTGCTAACCCAGCATTACCAAACCAGCAACTAAACCATGTCCATAAATAAGTGCCACATTTACACACCTTCTAAATAGCTCCAGGGACAGTCACTCAACCGCCTCGCTGGACAGCCTCTTGCAATGCTTGACAACACTTTCAGGGATTAAATTTTTCCCAATATCCAATCAATAGCTCCTCTGGTACAACTTGATCTCAACTCCTCTTGGCCCATCACTTGTTACTTGGGAGAAGAGGCCAACACCCACCCAGCTACAGTCTCATTTCAGGGGATTGTACAGAGCAATAACATCCCCCATGAGCATCCTTTTCTCCAGGCTAAACACTCTCAGTGCTCTCAGATTCTCTCTGGATCCATCCCCAGCTCTCTTGCCCTTCTTTGGACATGCTCCAGCACCTCAAAGTCTTTCTTGAACTGAGGGGCTCAGAAGTGAACTCAGGATTTAAGATGTGGCCTCAGCCACTCCAAGTCCAGGGGGTGATCGCTGGTCCTGCTGGTCCCACTGTTGCTGATACCAACCAGGATGCCATTGCCCTTCTTGGCCACCTGGGAACACAGCTGGGTGGAGATACTTGTGGTTGGATGGTGCCTGGGGCAACCACCAGTAATAAGTGATCTATAAGGAGAGGCTGTGTTCGGACATCTCATCTGCAATCGTGCCAGTTGTACAAAGTAAATTGTTGTACCCACTCAGAGCCATGTGAGTGGTTCTGACTTCTTTCTCGATGGATGAGACATAAAACTTGGCTGGCACAAACACGAGGACTAGATGGAAGGGAAAAGGAAAAGCTTTTGGCTGTCACAAGCTGCAATAATACACCCCAGCTGTGTGCTCAGTTTTCAGTCTGTTGGTAGCAG
The DNA here is from genome assembly GCA_013399945.1 of Ploceus nigricollis. NCBI lineage: Eukaryota > Metazoa > Chordata > Aves > Passeriformes > Ploceidae > Ploceus > Ploceus nigricollis. The sequence continues at coordinate 704,454 of VXBC01007695.1, forward strand.
AAAGCAACACCAGCTCCAGTTTACTGCACAGACAATCTCTGATGTGATAGCCATGAATCTCACAGCCTCATACAGTTTTTTTCTCATAGCCTGTCTCTCTGTAGGATTTGTGCCGCTTTGGAGAGTGGTTGAGGCCAGACTTGGTGCAGAAGCTGAGGAGATGGAGTCATTTGGGCTGGACCACTCCACTGTTTTCAGGGAGATGGAAAGGGTCAGACTGCATAATGGATTATTGCAAGTCCTTGGAACTGTGATAGCTGACTGTGTGCATCCTCTTAATCCATTGCTTTTTGTCTTTGCTAGAATTCAGGTTTGGTTAAATCACTGCAAGGTAAGAGCATGGACAGGCCATAGCTGCAGGCAGGAATTGTGCTGTGCCAAATCTGACTGGCTGAGGAGCTGCTCTGCTCTGGGGCAGCAGCAGGATGACCCACAGCACCCAAAGTGACTCAGGAGGTTGTGTTTGCGCAACTGAATTTTATTCTCAAAATAATGGAGTCATGGCAAAATTCCTTGGCTTGCTTGAAGCACCTCACAGCATGTAAGAGATCAGGGTTGACAGGAGACTTTTGATTGCCTACTGGTGGTTAGAGAGCAGCCAGAACACGGTGGGGTATGAGCATCTGCAGATGTCCTGTATGTTATGATGTTTAATGTGATGTACAACATGTTTCAAAATGTAAACTCTCAAATGAAATCCTGATGTGTCTGGCTATTTCAGATCTTAAATCTTTAGAAGACTTATCTTTGCCCTCTCACTTTATTTTAGCACTTCAAGCTTACTTTTCCTCATTGTCCAACAACTTTCAATGATGTGACATGAATGAAAACTCCCAATTAATTCTATGTAAGTCTTTCCACTAATTCTAATAAAAATGTAAATCACCATTAGCAATTTCTTTGCATGGTTATATATGAAAAAGGAGCAGAATGGCACTGCTATTTAAATAGCCTAGAATGAAAATAAGGGTGTACTATGCTGATCAGAGGTTTAAAATAAATGTACCTGCTCTAAAATCTAGGCAGTAGTTCACTGTACAAGTATGATATTTAATCACAGCAGGGTGGTCAGGCTTCTGGGGATGTTGTAGCTGTGTTAAGACTAAAAATAGAGATGAGTTAGTACCAAAGTACCAACCTGCTTTTTCAGTGATGTGTACTCAAATGTTAAGCACCTTAACCTAGTGCCTTAGAGACATGTGGCTTGAATATTTATTATATGCAAAGCGATAACAACATTTCATGTGGTGAATGCCTCTGATAGAGCATTAGCTGGTGGTAGAGCTCTTGTTCACCTGGGGAAACAAACTCTTTGGATCAGTTTGAGCTTGGTTTTATACTCATGCAATCTGCCTGTCCTTGGGTGGCCTCCAAGCTGTGTGCAGAGCTTGAGGGGAGAATGGAGGGGAAGCTTGGAAGAGGGAGGGCTGATGTTGGCTCAGATTGCTCCCAAACTTGCTTTTCATCAAGGAGGGACAGGATAGCCACAATGTGCTCCTGCACAGGGACAGCCATGCCTTTAGGCTCTCTGACCTGCCTCCTGCAGCCACTACCTCTGTGTGCAGGTCTTGGCAGGACCTGCAGGAAAGATATCCTTAAGGGCTGGAGCTGACTGCAAACAATCCTCCTCTAGGGAAGACAGAGGTACATTTGCCCCCTCTTCTCTGAGGCAATCCTTAAACCTTTGTGTGTTTTTCTCCCACCGTGGTAGCAGAAGGTTTGGGCTGCCTGGCTGTAATTAGCACTTCGCTGCCAATACAAAGTGAGGAGCAGCACTTTGTTGATGGCTCATGAAATTATGTGGGTTAGAGCAGAGCAATGTAGGTGGTTCTGACTGGAGCTGCCAGGACCAACTAGCAAAATGACTCTTTCTGCAGGAAATGAGGAAAAGGGGGGTTTATTCCATGTTAAAAAACAAATTACAAAACCTAAATTGCTCTTTTTTGGAGCCTTCATCTGGTATATTCTGGTGAAAATAAAATTATACGTGTTCTGTCTGGCAAGAAATAATTTTATTTTACCACTCTACTTTTTATGAGAGCTCGAGATAGGACCTGATTTGAGAATATCTTGAAGAAACTGCCAAGCCTTGGACATATATTATGGGTCCCCATATTTACGCAATGGGAAGCCCAATGAGCATGCTTTAGTAGTAATTTTTTACAGTTTTCCAGAGGCACTACTGGATTTTCAGAAACATTAATACTACTAACTACTTGTGGAACCTGAGTTGGACACATTTACTGTGGAAAGAAAGTGCTGAGCTGACTTCTGCTGTGATCACCCCCTTTTGTCTTTGCTTTTTTGCTTTCAGGGAATAAGCACATCACCACCTTGTTGCAGGATGACATTTGTCTCCTAAGTTTCTTTTAACTCAATATTGACACTTAAGAGGTACTTAAGCATTTGCAAAGAACCACAAACATATTTAACCTGGGCCTGAATGTCAGTTTTTCTGCCTGGTCTTTAGATGGATCTGGGTTTGTTTGTTGCTTATTACGTAATTTTTAAAATTTCTGTAATATGTCTTGTTGAGGAAAGGGAGGTTTTGTGCCTTCAATTGCATTTCAAAGTGAAGGTTCATGATCTCCAGTTGCATCTTTTTTGTGCCTGTTGCTTTGTCCCATCACTTGATGAGGACTATCCTATGGTACTTGCAGGTTGATTCTGTTTTGGTGTTGGGCTTGCTCCATTCTATCCAGAATTTCCTACAGATGCTAATAAATCCCTACTCTTCTTCCCACAGCTTCTTTCAGCTTGCCATTGGGACTTTGGTTCTAGTCATGTGTGTGGCTGACACTGGGAATGGTTCAGAGGATGTTCCTGTGAAGTCTTGCTCTATAATTCTTACTGGCTAATTAGAGTTTGTTTTCAAAACCACATTTTCTCCCCTCCCATAATTTGTGAGCCTTTACAGATTAAAAGAGAACAGAATAGACTGTTTCACTGACCTACAATAATCATCTAGTCCATCTGCAAATATTATCTCTGACCCAGCCTGCCTGCTAACGTAGTGAAATATACAGGAATGCACGAGGAAAATGAAACTTCCTATTGGATTTCCATCTTTATTCTGGTTCACTATGAGGTTTCCTGTGATGGTTTTTCAGATTGTTTGTTCACCTCACCCCTCTTACCTCTGTGGATTGGGGCAGAGAGGAAGGGGGAGGAGTATTTTTAATGAATGGTTCTGAAAACTCATCCCAGCTGGGAATGATTCACCAACAGCCATGCAATGCCCCAAAAGCATCACTGGAGAGACATGAGTGCTGTAGCTGACTCTGAACTCCCCTTATGAGGTGTTTAGTCCTCTCTGTTGACCTGCACTGACTTGATTGCTGCCTAACTTAGATGGCTGAAAACATTCTGCTCTTGTTAAGCATTACAATGGATGCCTGAAGTAATCATTTTATACATGGCCCTTTCCTCCACAGCAATAAGTGGGTATTTTAGAATTCCTGTGTCTAATGGATGTTATTAGGATACCATGAGGTGCTTTGCTGCCTGTCTTAGAAGAACTGTATAATAGCTGAGATTGATGTGTGTTGACAAAAGAGATCATACCCTGAATTATTATTCATATTACAGTGAGATGTAGAGTGCTCAGCTCCATTGTATTAAGTCATGCATGAAGTTAAACAAGAGAAGATTGATGCTTTTTGCAGTCTTGGAATAAAACAAGCAAAGGATACAACAAAGACAAGAGGAATGTTACCTGGTGATCATGAGATAAATGTGGTCACTGTGATTAGTGGACTGTTGAAAGAATGTCCTCATTTTTCACATCAGAAACTATTTGCAGAAATTATGCAGCAGAATTTTTAACATAAAGAATTAAAATTGTATTCTTCTGTATTCACAGGGAGCACTTCATGAAAGGGAAGTATCTAAATCTGTTGAATAAATTATTCACTTGAAAGTAATTGGCAGTCTTTTTCAGATGTCCTTCATGGCACTGGGGTATGAACTCATAGTTCAAAGACAATCAGGAGCAAATTTAAACTTAGCTGAAGTCCAGCATTCTCTACTTAAGTGGGGTATTTCTGTGTATCTTCCAGCACAACCTCACTCACATCAATGTCATGGCACTGGAACTTCATTACTTTTCAAATTAACTTTTTTCATGAGTAGATGAAAAATAAAGATTAGTTTCCAGTGAATTAGTATGGGGAAATGTATTCCTTAATTTTTAGTAAGTGTGAGGCCGGGTTTCAATGACCAGTAGGTAGGGTCTCGTTCAAAGGCTTTCTAGACAGTCAGGCAATTGAGACACAAATTTGTGCTTGTATTCACTTGCACAGCACAATGGTTTTAGCCTTATTTTCTCCAGAAATCAGACAGAAAATGTCAAAATCTCCCAGTATTTCTTCCAGTCCTCACAATTTTATTCCTTTCTTGTGCATACCTGGCAGTGATTTGAGTGGCTGAATTTCCTACATTCTTTGTAAGCTCTCTTACAATGAGAAGTACAGATTTCATGCCTTGCACTCACATTTGTCCTGTGTTTTTTGCCACATGCTTCATCTTGAATTAAGTGTCTGAAGAGTAGAAATAAAGAAGAAAAGAATAAGAGGAGCAAGGTCTAACCTCAAGTTCTTAAAGAGATTTCAACGGAAAGGGTGAATGAAGGGTGAATAAAGGGTGAGAAATGAAGAAAGCAATCTGGATTTGAGATTAGGATTGTGTCAAGTTATCCAGTAGTTTTCTTACAGGAAAACTGAGCATCAACAGTGTAGTGGATTTCCTAAAGTTTTTAAATGTAAATTAGCACAGTAATTGTAGAAATGGAGATGGCTATAGTATTTAAAGAGCTTGCAGAGAACTAACTAATTGCAATGACAATGGTTGGTGTTATCAACAGAGTTCCTTGTGGAATATGGGGTTATATTTGTTAAAGTTGTTAAGGCTTATGCTCACCAGAAGGCCCTATGGGAAACAGGGCCCTATTAGTTTATGTGAACCATTGTGTAACTGCTTCCTCAGTCCACATTAAGTGTGGGAATGTTGTATAAGTTGCACTAAAGCAGGAGCTCTGGCATGTGCTGTCACTTCCACTAGACATTCTCTGCCTTTCCCCTGTGTAATGTGTCTCAGTCTAGTGCTTGAAGTTTGGAACAGAATAGCTGAAATAAAAGGTTTATTATAGCATTTTGGGAATTATTGCTGCTTTCTGCATCTTCAGTTCTTCCCTTTGGGCTCATTTTCCTTTTGTGCTGTTTTTCCTTTGTTGTTTGAAAGGGCTGCTGTTTATGTACACAGTCATGTCTTCTCAAGTCTGCTGCAGAAGGAGCCTCCACCAGCTCCCTTGACAGTGTGGAAGAGGAGTCCTCCTCTCCAACCAGTGACTTTCAGAAAATGACTGGAAATTTCGCTAAGGTCACCTTGTTCATCCTTGCCTGCAAGAGTTTTAATGCTGTAAAATCTATCTCTGAAATATGACAATCCACAGCTGTCTTTCATTTTTGCAGATTACCTTTTCTATAAATATTACTTCTCTCATCCCAGACCATTAACAGCTATTAATGCCTTAATAGTGCTGGCATTCACTAGGAAAATGTACTTCATCTTCTATCACATTCTCACATTCAGATCAGAATGGATCTTTTCTTTTTAACTTCATAGAACTGATTTTTTTTTTCCAGGAGATGCTTGCTATTCAGAGACTGTATTTCACATTGCAATTGAAAGGGATTTAATGATCCATTTATAATAATTAGAGCTGTCGTGTCTTTGTTCTTAATATATTTTGTGAATTACTAACTGCAGCACCTCCCATCTGGCCCTAGAAATGCTTGATGGGACTCTTTGCTCCGTCAGGTCTGAAAAGTTTCATAAAAAGAGTAATTTCAAATAATGAAAGTCATAAGGGTGATGTGTAAGTCTTTATATGACATACCTATTCAAATCATTTGTCATGCCATGGAATTTCTGGAATAGAACTATCAGAATGAGAAGTGTTATGCTGTCTTCCACAGTTCAGTGTTTTATTTACTCTATGACCTTATTTTTCAATAACATTTTAGGTCTACAGACCAAACACAACTAGAAATTGTAGCCTGAGGCTGCATTTGCCAGTTAAATAGCATGACTGTTATACCAGGGGAGTCTATAATGGTATAATAGCTTCATAGCCAGAGTAAAATGTAATTAATCATCTATTAAGAACTGGAAAATAACTGTAATTGGTCACCCTGTAGAGCAGGAGCTGGTTAGGCAGAGAATTAATGAGTTTAATGTTAAGTCATTTCTCTCACCACTTTACCTAAATATCTTACTGTAGTCATTTACTCATACATTTATTCATCTTTTCATTCATTCATGTATGCTCTCACTATCAGCTAAGCATCAGTCTCTTGATATCTTTGCTTTCTTTTATTTCTGGAAATTTTTAGCATGTTACATGGGCTTGTATTTTGGTGCTTTGATGAATGGAATATGAAAGTGCTAATGGAAGAATAACTCTGTACCTGATTAATCACATTCTAAAATTCAAAGGAAAGAATAATTAGACAAGGATACCAGTGTAAAATATGAATGCCTAGTGGCTTTATCTGCACCTGAGGCATGCCAAACCCTGATGGTTGCCTTCTTGATAAAAGAAAGTCTATTTCCTTCTTCTGGATTTCAGTAGTGATTGAATTGATATTGTCAAACTTCTCTAATGAAGCAAGAAAGATTGGGAACTGACACACACATTGTAAAATGTTCTAGGAATTAGATATACTGGGGATGAATGTGGGTTGTATGAAAAAGAGAAGTAACTTGTTTCAAAAGGAAGGTTGATCCATTTCCAGAACGGATTCCAGAACAAATTAGATGATGTGTGTGTCCTACTGCAGGAGGTTTGTGGACCTGGAGACTGAAGAGATCCTTCCAAGACCTGTCTTACTGAGGAGGGGGGGAAGGAGGTGACATATTTGGTCACAGAGCAGGAGGAAAACTCCAACAGTAGCATCTTGAACACAGCTGTGGAGGTGAGGTTTTAGTAGACAGAGAAAACTTTTCTGAGATAAGGGACACGTGCACCTGGACATCTGCTAGTTGTGTGTTGTTTCTGAAGAAAGGTGTGTCCTGGAGGAATTGCCAGAGCAGATGCAAAATTTTTCAATAATTCAGCTCAGATCTAACAAGAAAACCAACACTCAGATATTTTAATGCTGTAGGAAGTGCTCCACATGCATATTAATGTGGGGTGTCACTGGATCCTTCAGACGCTGCTGGGACACAAAGAATAACCACAATGCAAACAATGGGAGGCACCAGCAGACTTAATTAGAATTTTCAGGCACTGTTTTACACTCTGCCAGTCTGAAGCAGATGAGCATACATTGAATTTCCTGCTAACTTGCTTTGGGCAATGAGCACTTGAATTTTTAATTAATTTTTAGTGAATTAAGGTAACTTAATTTTTTTTTTCAACAAAATCAGCATGATTAATCTTCTCCACAGTCTGCATATTTGACAGGCAATGTTGATGGTGTCATTAATGATATTGATGTAATAGCTGCAAGGTGGATGTGAAGGTTGGCAAAACCCCTAATAACTAAGTAGCTTGGTATAGACAAAAATTGCTAAAAACACCAGAATTCAAGGATTTAGAAACAACTAGATGGGGATGAGAGGAAAACAACTGAAGAAGAAAGAAACTCTATACTGTGAAGGTGGTTGAATACAGAAACAGTTTGCACAAAGAGATGATCAAGTCTCTATCCATGGAGATATTCAGTCCCCAACTGGACATGTCCTTGAGTGACCTGCTTTACCTGTCCCCACTCTGAGCAGACTGATTGAACTAGATGATCTCCAGAGGTTCCTCTCACCTTTCAACTCCAACTAATCTGTGTGATTTTGTATGAAATTATGGTTGCATAGAAACCTTCACTTCTGATGTTTGCTCATTTTTCAGTGCTTGGTTTTGTAGCACTCTGGGTGTTTTACTGTCATGGGTACATGTTCATGTATAGGGATGGGGGATGTGGACATGAAAACATGTATAAAAATAAATAAAACAAGGAATGAAGTATAACATCTGACATATAATTTGTACATCAGGCTTGACTGCCAGCCCTGTGAAGGACACTTTTTTCCCCTTAGGACAGAGAGTGAGGAAAACTCTGATTTAGAAAGAAGAAAACAAAAGGGTTTTTTCCAATGTCTGATTTCTGACCTACAGGGCAACCATGCAAAATCCTCTGAGTTTACACTGTCCATTGATAGCACTGGAAAATCAACATGTATGCAAAGAGTAAAGTATCCAAACCAGCAGGAAATGCCAAAGTACCTGGTATTGACTGGATCCTGTGCTCTGTGCATGAGATGAGCAAGGAATCACTCTAAAAACAAAGCCATGTTGGTCCATTCACCATGTCAGGATATGCTTGAGGAAAGGTTTTCTCTTTGACAGATGTCATGAGATAGGGGCTGAGGAAAGAAGGCAAGCTCCATATATTTGTGTGTAGGGTGTCTGGGTTGCTCCAGCCTGTCCTTATATCCACCTTCCTCAGCCAGATCCAGAGAGAATTGAGCAAACAGCTGGCTCAAAAAGGAAACAAACTAATCAAATAATTTTTCAAAGATAGACAGCTGAGAGGATGTCCTGTGAGCTCCATCACCTTTTCTCTTCTAGAAGAACCTGTTCAAATCTCGAGTGGATCAATGTTGACCAAATTGTTTTCATCTGGGGAGAAGATGAATGCATGACTAGGTTCTGTTTTAATGGAGACTCTGTGTCTCCACAGAGAGATTGCTGCTCTCATCTATCATTCCTACCCATCTTCACCTGACCACAGTGAAAGATTGGTGTGCAGAGCATGGACAGTGGGGCTGCAGTCCCGTCTATGTATTTTGCTCTTTGGGATATAGAAAAAAAAAAAGTAAAAGATACATTTCCTGAAGTAGTCAAATGGCATGAAAATATAAAGGAAGAGAAAAGAAATTAGGATTTCATATTTTGAATTTTTTTCTGTATTTTTCTGGTGAACTCTGAAAAAAGATGGCTGAATTTTTTTCATTTTCAGAGGCATAAAAAGTATTAAAAGGAATGATAAACATGTCCAGAAGTAAAATTTAAAAAAAATAAGAACAAGAAGCTTAAACAAAATTAAAAGAGTGTGAACAAAAGTCTTGAAAATTTCAACATTTCAGGAGGGACTTTTAGCATTATTTTTTTTTAAATTTGGGCCAGGGGAAGCCAAGTATTTTTCAGGTACATGAAATAAATATAATTTTTAGCTCATATAGATGAGAATGCTGCCTGAATAAGGGGCACAAAACTGCTAGAACATGAGATCTGAGTGCCAAAGTCACAAAGGAGATAAGGAATAAACAGCAGCATCTGCAGGCCGGCTCAGTGCCATGGAAAGAGAGACAGTCCTGAATTTGAATGGGGAACCAGATTGCAGAAAGAGCCTCATCTGGGCTTCTGCAAACATTTGACTCTCAAAAACCAACAGAGCTGTGAGTTTCCATTTGGTTTTATTGTCATTCTCAGTGAATAGGGGGAGCAAAAATGGCAGGAGAGGGAATGATGATGGTACAGAGAGCTTTTAGAAAGTACTTGGACAGTCCTGAGGGCTTTGGAGTCAGATGAGAAGGGAGTCTGAAAAGAAATAGAGCAAAGCATATCTCATCAATTGACAGAAGGTTTCATGGAATCATAGAAGAAGAAATGCAGAGAGAGGAAGGATGTGCAGCTTGTTCTGGTGAAGCTGTGGAGCCTAAGCTGGCTGCCTGGGAAAGCAGTGCTACCTGTTCACAATATTGCAGCATTTTACACAAGAACAAAAATAGAGGAATAATATTTTCCAGCTTCAAAGAAGGCTGGGTGTCCAAAGAGAGATCTAAGGAGAGTTGTGATCTATTATGTTGAACTAGTCATCATTAATGACCAGACTGATTTAAAACTGTTAGCAAGGATGTGGCCAGGAGCTAGGACAGTGTGAAGTGTGACTCAAGATTACAGTCTGCACAAAGAAAAAGGAGAATAAAACTTCATGGCACAGTAATCAAGGGCTGTGGAAGAGAGGGCATGGGGTGAGGATAGGGAGGGTAGACCTTGAATCAGGAGAGGTGTCTGAGAAAGGGAGAATAGTGAAAATAAATTACGAATGGCTGTTTATATCAAAGGAAATTTACAATCATATGCACAGAAATGGAAAAAAAAAATCTTAATTCGATCCTTGTACAATAATGTTCCAAAATACATAATAAAGCAATAGCATTAAAAGCAAAGAAAATGAGAAGGAGTAAAGCATGGAGTGAATATTCATTAAAAAAGAAAAACTTTTGCTATTAGAGATTTGCACAGAGTTGGGCTGTTGTCCTCCTGCTGTAGTTGGAGTTCTTGGACTGAAGTCCAAAACAAAAGTATAAAAGGAAGATCCAGCCAAACTACAGCTGGCAGATTATTGCAGATTCCTGGCAAACTGCTGTGAATGTGCCTCGCTTGTATTTTCTTTACAACCTTCACCAGGAGCTACTTCAGGCTCTCCAGTAATGAAGATGTGACTTTCTCATTTACACATACTGAAGCCATTCCATTTTAACCTAAATAATTATTCATTGGAGCAGGAATTAGGAGAAAGTGTCCAGCATCCCAGGTGATTGCCCAAACTACTGTATTATTGAGAAATTCCCATTTTCTCTTGCTCATGAGGTCTTAATTCAGCTATGCATAGCAGAGCAGTGTCAACAGAAGTAAATGAAATGGCTCTGTCTCAAATAGCCACACAAAGCTCTGAGGAGGGCATCTTCAGAGAAGGTGAAAAGCCTTCACTTGAAGCAGAGCTTAAACACTTAAGAAGGTGTAGCCACATGAGTACAGAGTTTTCCTGAGCCAAGTTTCTTCATTTACACCTGGGGCACAAATTGGTTGAATCACAAATTTACCCATCCATAGAAAATAAAAATATCTGTGGGAAGGGCTGCCTTCTGTCACAGAACGTGTCTTTCATTCTTAAAGAAGAACTTCTAAGAAAAAGAGAGGGAGAGCATAATTCATGGAGACTTTCCAGCCACCTGCAGAAATATCAGCAACTTGTGTTTGCTGACTCTTTTTCACAAATGAAGAATATGGGCTTAAAAAAGAAACAAAATAGCAGGATACAAGTTAGTCAGAGTGATACTGCTTTAAATATCAGTGTTTCATGTGCCAGTTGTACCTCCCAGTGCCTTGGTACATTGCCTAGAGAACTGTGAATACCTTTGCAAAAGATGAACTAAAGGGCAGAACAAATAAGGTCGTTTGCACATTTAGGCTAGTCAACTAAATAAGGTCATGTAAAACCTACATCAGCACGCAGCCGTTGATTAACATTTTGAGGAGAATCAGATGTAAAATCACTATTGCTGTGAAAGCCAACTCTTTGGGAGCATGAGTCAGTGAGAGATTGGTACAGAGTGCATCTATCAGGTGGCACAGCTGAGAAAAGGCCCTGGGGGTGCTGAGTGACAGTGGCCAAACGTGAGCCAGGGTGTGCCCAGGTGGGCAAGGAGCCCAGTGGCCTCCTGGCTTTCTGTGTCAGCACCAGTGTGGCCAGCAGGACCAGGGTGGTGACTGTCCCTCTGTGCAGGACACTGGGGAGGCCACACCTCGAGTGCTGTGTGCAGTTCTGGGTCCCTCACTGCAAGAAAGATCTTGAGGTGCTGGAGTGAGTCCAGAGAAAGGCAATGGAGCTGGTGAAGGTCTGGAGATCAGTCCCGTGAGGAGGAGCTGAGGCAGCTGGGGGTGTTCAGCCTGGAGAAAAGGAGGCTCAGGGAGACCCTGCTCTCTCTACAGCTCCCTGCAGGGAGTTTGCAGCCAGGTGGGGTCGGTCTCTTTCCCAGGCAGCCAGTGACAGACAGCACCAGAGGAAAAGGCCTCAAGCTGTGCCCTGGGGGACGTTCAGGTTCGATATCAGGAAGGTTTTTTTTTCACTGAAAGGGTTAAACATTGGAACAGGGAGGTGGTGGAGTCACCATCCCTGGAAGTGTTCAAGAAACAGCTGGATGTGGCATTCAATGTTATTGTTTAGTTGGTGTTTAATTTAATGTTATTGGTGTTTCATGAAAGGTCAGACTTTATGATGGTCAAGATTGATGACATTGTTTGTACATACCACCAATACTTCAATATCTTCAATATCAGTACTTCAACATCTGTCAGATTCCTGTGCCTTTCTTTCCTCTTTTTATCCTGGGTGCATCTGAGAGGTGCTGGATGTTTGTTGTCAGGTCAGCTTCAATTTGGCAGCTTTTGAAGAGCATGAGACAAAGAAACCTGCACTTTTCCTATAAAAGCTGTCAACCAAGTTGATACCTCCTGCCTGATGATCAGGGTAGAAAAATAGTATTTTTCAGAAGGTTACCTTTATTTTTTTAATGCATTTTCTTTTGCCTACCTCCTACATTTTTGTTTTCTGTTTCTCATAACAGCCTTACAAAGCTTTCATCAGCCTTCCACATTTAGGGCTGCCCCATGTGGTATAGATGCTTTTTTCAGACAATGCCAGTGAAATAAAAATCAGATTTGATGATGAAGGCAGTCAAGCAAAGCTTTAGCAGTAGTTTGTTACTTCTGGGTTATGATAGAGAAGAATTGGTGGCACACCCACCTTTTAGGATGAAAGGAATACTTTCCTCAGAGAAAAAACACAGTGATTTTATGCATTTGATACTTTTTGTAGACTTTGAATACATGATACCCAACAAAACAATCACCTGGAGCCCACTAAGTAGTAATGCTGAGGGTTACAAATCAGTTGGTTAAGTGGTGTCATGGGGGAAGAATGAAGCAGCTTCACCCTCTGCAAAAATGAGGATACTGGGAGTGCTCTATCAGTATGGGATGTCGTTTTGCAAGAGAAAGTTCTTGCACATCACAGTATCAGGCTATTGCTGGCTGTGTTACAAGCTTTGGAAATAGTTTTAAACATTGTCCAGAGCTGACTGCTGCGTGCAAATTTATCTAATGCACTCAAGAATGTGTGTCAAAGATATGGCATGTGTCCCTCTTCCATGTCGAGCAGCATCCTACACACTGGTGTAGGACGAAGGAACTTTTCTGCACCATGACCTGGTGGGTGAAAAGGCACTTAGACTGCCTGAAGTGAAAGGCTTTTAGTTTTCTATTTTTCATCATCTACTGAAGCATTTGCTAGCTTAGTCTGTTTATGGCCACACTTTCTTATGAATTTTTCATTATAAACAGCTAAAGGTTTAGTAAATAATTAATTGTTTCTATAAGCATCTCACAGACACAAGCACCTGGATAAGAAGCACTTTTTAATTATGAAAAACTGTGGAGTGGGCAACATATTGGGCTGCTGAGCTTTCTAAAAGCTAATTTCAGAATGCTTATTAAAAGATAAGTTATAAATTAACCCTTTACAGGTAATCTTCAAGGAATATTTGACTATGTGTATTTTCAAAATGAGTATTACAAGGGTTTGGGGTAATTCCTCTGTTTCTTCTTTGTCTGACCATGAAAATGGCTCTGAAGGCTCTGGTTTGTAGCCAATTTCAGATCAAAGTTGGCTGTATGAGCTCTGAGCTGTCCTGGGACTGGGAGTCCTGTGAAAATTTGCATTGGAGCTCTTTGGAGTTGTGCAGCCTATGGAGGTCCTGGGGGTGACACAGTTGAAGTCTTGGTCTGGAGAGAAAGGAACAGCTCTGGCCTTCCCATGGCACTGAACCACTCAGAAAATGAGAAACAATCCTTTTACCCTGTCTGTGCTCCCTTACTGCAGCCAGCTCCACTGAGCCACACTTCCCTGTGAAACCTGGGAATTGTCCTAAATAATCAAAAATCTTGTGACAGCAAAGCAAGTGCAAAGAATTAGATCACAGGAAGAAAAAAAGAAAGTTCTCTTAAAAGAGGAACCCAAACCAATCCCAACTAAAGGTCTATCCCAAGAATCCTTCTGCCACAACTGAAGTCTTTGAGACGTAGGCAAATGCTCAGTTCACTCCTCAATCCCATTCAAAGGGGTATGTGGTGAGCTCAGACCAAAACATAAGTTTGCTGCCAAACTTTTTTAAAAGTGCTTAAAAAGTAAAATATTTTCATGACATAGATAAATAGCATGTCAATTATGTAAATTGAGGGTTTCACAAAATAATTTCAAAGTTTGCCTGCACTATTGTGAACCTATTCCATAACAACCACTTGTTTCTATATTAGAACCAAACCATGAAATTGTTTAAAACCATTTAGAAACAAAGCTGCCCTGCCTGTCTCACTTACCCAAATGCATCAAACTGAAAAGCACAAAGAATACCAAACAGATCTACAGATCTAGCCCAAAACCCCTTCTGCCACAACCAAAATCTTTGGTAAACAAAGATTTAATTTAGCACCAATGCTCAGGTCACCCCCTTGCTCACATTCAGAGAGGAAATTCAGCTCAGGCACACCCATGGGAAAAGGACAGTAGCTTTTTCCAGTGATTCTTTAACTCCCTGTGAGGGTGGTGAGGCACTGGCACAGGTTGCCCAGGGAACCTGAGGATACCCCGTTCCTGGAAGTGTTCATGGCCAGGCTGGATGGGGCTTGGATCAGCCTGGGATAGTGGAAGGTGTCCCTGCCCATGGCAGGGGGTTGGAATGAGAAGATCTTTAAGGTTCCTTCCAACCCAAACCATTCTGTGATTGTCTCTCCATTGTAACCCAGGGTTTCTCTCAAGCAGAACTCCAAAGCTTCCACGGTTACATGGACGGGGCAGGGATTAGAACCTCTTTCTGGTGCCCTTGATTGTGAGATCAAAGCTGTAGGTTGTGGAAAACCAAGGTGTCCTTGCATATTTTGAGTGCCTGCAGTGGCTTCAGCCTCATCTTCTTGTGGACTGGATATTTCTTTTATAATCAATCTTCTTCATATGTTGATAAATGGAGGCTGTTTGAGAATCTAAGGGGAAAAATGTACAAAAAGAAGAGAAAAGGCTTCTCTCACATGTTTGACAAATAGCTTCACAGTCCAACAGCCCCCTCTCCCTCCTCCATCCCCCTTCCGTGCCTCCCAGCACACTGCCTGGCTGCGTTACTCCCGGTCCAGCTCCCCGCTCCGTGCTGGGGCCACTCACCTTGTGCAAAGTCAAGCGGCTGCAGGAGTCACGCAAGCGGGTCAGTGCCTGGGCTCTCTGCACTCAGGGGACAGATCCTGCACAGAGGCTTGGCTTGGGCTGCTGTGTTGGAGCTTCCCTCAGCATCTCTCCTGCCTGAGCTAAAAAACACGGGGCCAGATTGATGGGGACGTCAGAAGTGCATTTCCCCAGAGGTCAACTAAATCCTGCTAATGATGCAGTGCTGCAGTGCTCTCCTCCTAATCCAATCAAAGAGCGCAGTGGTTTGGGCCCTATCAAATGAAGTTCAAGGTAAGCATGTGAAACGTGGCTGCTCCTCAGCTGTTGGCAGCTTTCCTAAGTGCTGAGAATCAGATCAGAGCAAGAAAAAAGCCTCCCATCTCCAAAAGAAACTTTCACACAGACACGCACTTAGGAAAAAAACAATGCTTGAGTTCAGCTTTGTTTGCCAGGCTTTTTGTTTTCCTCTTTTGGAAATTAAAGCCTATTTGTTTTAGGTCCTGATTATTTATAAAATTCTAATAATTTTGGTGCTTCATTTTATTGGTTGAAACCACATATGGAGTGGGAACTCCTGATTTGTTCTCAGGTGTGAGCAGACTCAATACATTGGGGAAACTCAAGATCTTTTAAAAAGACCTCAAACTGAGTGTCCAGAAAGTTGACATGCCAGAAAACATTGTTCATTTCTGGAACTCTTTGATCTTTGTTTTTGAATATAGTGCTAATAACACCAAGGTTGTGGGTTTAGTCCCTGCCCAGGCCATTCACTTAAGAGTCGAACTCAGTGATCATTGTGGCGCCCTTCCAACTGAGAATCTTCTGTGATTCTTTGCTCAGTAAAGGCATTGATGTTCAAAATATAGGATCAGGGAATATAAGACTCTGTATAATTAAGCCAGTATTGGGCAAGTACTATAATATTTCTTCTGTATGAATTTAATCCATCAAACAATAAATGCAGCAGCAAAAATTCACAGTTACTGACCCGGTTTATTCCATATTAAATATTAATTGCAGTTTCTTCATCATGTCCTATTGAAGTTTCCCAGCTGTTTGAGAGATATATACATATTTATCTTTTACATGGTGCCACGCAGAGAGCACACAGCATTGATGGACACACTTGTTATTTCTCATGCAGGACACCTGAATAAAAGCAAATTAAAAGTACCCTATAGACCTATCTGGTACCCAGTTTAACCCCACCCAAAAGAGAATTTTCTGGCTTTGCAGAGTGGCTGTCCCTGTCTTCTCTTTGCATGTTCTGGTCCCCAGTGAAACACCTTGCAGTGAGGACACATTATGTCCCTGTGGCTGAATTTTCAGAATTAGCTTTGCTATGAGCAGGGTGTTGTGGACCTTTCTCAGGCTGTTCCAGGATATGCTCAATTCTTAATTACATGTGAGGGGATTACCCAGGACATGGATTAACTCTGCTGTGGCTGCAAACCACTGAGGCCAGACCTGCCCGAGCTGGCTCAGATCTGCAGCCTGGCAGGACTGCGCTGGCTCTGTGCTGTGCATGTTTGTGGGTCTGAGCTCCCCTGGGATCTCCAGCTGCTTCAAGAAGGTTAAGCTTTAGCCTTATTTGGTTTTTTGCTTGTGTTACCTTGCAGATTAAGGATACTACTGCAAATCACTGTCATGGCAATGAGTTAATAGTATTGAAATCCAGCTAAACCTAACTTATTAATATAAAACCTGCTTTGAAGGAAAATTAAGTCCTAAGCTAATTATTTAAGACTTGATTCTTTCTGTTTCAGAACCTGATTTCAGTTTTCTCATGCACCTAATATTCTCATCTCCTGGTTTAAAAACACTTTCCAAGTTTCTGCAGTGTTTTTGCACTGGTTTGATGTATAAGAAGTGAATCAGCTCCTCTCTGATTTATTTGACATTCCCAACTCTGCCTGAGCAAGTGTTTCTTTGGAATCCAGTTGCTCTGAGTAAACTATGTTCTTGCCAGTGTTTACTGAAGGGATTTGTTGACTGGGAAATGCAACTATTTCTTTCACGTTGATTGCAACTCTTGCCAGCCACTGTTTTGAACTGTGTTTTGTTTTCTGAAGAGCTCATTACCCTGGCCAAGCCTTTTGCTTCACTCAAGTGCAGCTTGCAAGTCTGCTATGTTCATCTGTTATTTCATAGAATATCCTGAATCAGAAGGGTCCAACAAGGTCAATTGTTTGGTTTGGTTTTCTGTTAGCTTGTTATTCAATAATTGTCATTTTCTTCAGAACTATAGAAGAGTTGACCATGAAAGCTCTGGTCATCCCAGGGCTAAACCTGAATGGTCCTAGAGCAGTGGATAATACACCAATCCTCATTGTCTATGCAGACATGATCCCTTTTGAGCACCCCCTGGGCACTTTCACGGGTGTTCCAATGCAACAATCATAGACCAGCAAGGTTGGAAAAGATCTCCAAGATCACCAAGTCCAACCATCCAGATTAGATCTTCCATCTTCTGATCTGTTGGACTCCCCCACTGCTGGACAGCTCCAGCCTCAGCTGCAGGACTCCTGGGGGTCCAGTGATCAATCCTGTGGTCCAGCTGAACAGCCATGGTGGTGGCAAAGGAAATGAAGCTGTAAAAGCAAATGTTAATTCAGTAAGGATTATGCAAAGCACTTGTGGTAGGCAGGAGCCCCAGATTAGTCTTCAAATCAGACTCCCCCTCTCTTCCATGCATGGTTAACAAAACACAGTATGTGCTGCTAGGAGAGCAGCTACATCAGATGCTACACTTGGTTTTATCTTTTCCTAAAGTTTGACTCTATCAAAGAGTGAACCAACATGTCCCAAAATCTGAGAAATCTGAGGGAAGCTGATTTCAACAAAGCTTGTTTGTTTTGAACTGTCTTTTCAAGGAATGTTTTCTTTGGTGACATTTAGTTTTCTAAGTATACTCCAGAATGAAAGGTGAGCTTTTCAGGGAAGGAAAGCATTTAAAACCAAATTTTACCTTGACATATTCCATTCTTTGCCTGGGGTAAGATACAAGAGGAGGCATGGCAAGACCAAAGCCCCCTCTCATTTTTTAGAAAAGAGTAACTTAACCTCAGGTTTGTTCTTGGGAGGAAGTAGCTGGGACAGCTTTAAAGTACTGCAATAGCCATTCATGCACATGATTTAAATCAGGCCATTCTGCTGACAAGATGAAACCTACAGGAAATGGGTTTTACTTGCTCCTTAAGTAGATAATTTGGGGAGAGACAGGATGTGAAATGAGGGAATCTGACAGGAGCAGCAGTTGAGATGATGACAAACTTCAAAAAAATATGTTTAGTAGGCATTCAGAAATAAGGAATTTTTTACTTACAGAGTAAAGATGACATTTTCAGATAATATCCCTTGAATGTTGGTTTTTGTATTGTGTTATTTTCTGACAATTTTGTGTGTGAAAACTTCCTTATCTGCTCCCATTTTTACTTATTCTTTGAGCCACGGGGTAGGAAAAAGGTGACAAGACTTGAAGTCAAGGAATAAAGGATGAGTGTGGTGCAGAAATTACCCATTTCTCAACACATACAATACATATCCAAAAGATTAGAGGAGGATCCAAAGCATACTGAGTGAGGAGGGGTCTGTCTTCCCTGTGCTCAGCTGTCCAGAGCAAGCCAGAAGATGCTGACAAAAGGGATTTTAAAATCTTGGATATCCACTGCTTGATCCAGAGCTGCAGAGAGGCTCTGTTCCCTCTGAATCCAGCCTTCAGCCATCCTTTGGAAGTGTTACAGCTCCTTCCTCATTTTTCATTGTGTCCAGCCAGGTGTTGTCTTCCTGATTTCTCCATTTTGACTTACAGGTTTCCCTCCCAAGTGCAGAAATAGAGTTTTTGGACATGAGGGAGAAAGAAGGGAAAGGACCTCTCTTCACCCAGAGATGAAGGGCTGGAAGGATATTTATTCCTGAAAAGGTCAGGATTAATCACATCTTTATCTCATCAGTGATCTGTATCTGTCTAACCTGTTCTTTAAAAGTTCTGTAGGAGGAACTCTCCAAATTTTCTGAGGGATTTCTGCTGCCCCTCATTAGCACAATCTATCAGTCTATTGTGAAACATTTACTTTGCAAATTTTCCTTCCTTGATAGGCCTGTTCCACAACCTTAAATGGGCTGGGAGACCATTGATATAGCTCTCTTTATCATTGATAAATCATGTCATGATTTCCTCAACAAAAGAAAACCAGTTTTCCTACAGGCCATTTTTAAACTTGCTATCCTTGCTATTTTCCTATGGACTGTCTCCAATCTTTCTACACCTTAGTGGGATGCCCAGTCCTAGACACAACACTCCAGCTGAGTCTCACCACCAAGATAAAGGAGAATAATCCTAATACCTCCTGTGTCTTCCATATGTCAATTCAGTCAGGAATGAGAAGTGCCTTTTCTGCTACAGCAGCACACTGCTGAGTCCTATTTAGTGCTCAGCTCTCACCCTGACTTCTTTTCTGCAGCATTGCTGCTTTGCCAGTTATTTCTTATTTTACATTAGAATTGTCCTTCCTAGGCAGAACACTTATTTATTGATTTTGTTTATATCAGAGCAATTCTTCAATATGCCAAGACCATTTCTGTTTGTCGTCCTGCCCTCTGGGGTCCCTGCGAGACCTCTCAGCTTGGCTTTATCAGCAAATTTTATGTGTCTTTTCTATAATAGCATCCAAAGTATTACAGGTAATATTGAATGAGCCACATGCATGAAAGACCCCCAGAGGAGCCCTTGTAATGCTCTCTGGGTTTGATAGCAAGCTGCAATTTACAGTTGAAATGCTGCATTTACCTGAATCCAAGACATGTCTGTAATCTCAGCTTCACCCCTGTGCACAGGGTTCATTAAAGAGAAAGGTTTAATGACTGGACACAACTCATTAATTTCACCAGGGCAATAGCCAGTTCCTAAACACAGAGGGACAGACAAGGGAGGTTGGGGATTTTTTGCATCTTCTGATCTGTCATTGGGAAGAAAGAGGTAATATGTTCTCATCCAATGCAAAAGATGATAAATATAATTTTTTTAATAGAGGGGTGAGGCACCTCCAGCTGCCTCACATTTATGAGTAGGAAAAGGCCAGGTTTTGTGAAGCAGCTAAAGCATGGCAGCTTTGTGTCTTGCTGTCTGTCCTCAAAGCAGCTAAGATAGACAGACTAAACAAATTTTGAATGTTTAACATTCTCAGGGCAAAAAAAAATAGCATCTGGAGTGTGGATAAATCTGTTCACAATGATGAAAAAACATTTTAGAAATATTCTCTGTCCCGTCTTCCTCTCAACTGCTTGTAGGATGTTACATGAGCCTGTAAGAAAGCCTCAGTGAAGTCAGCTGAGAACAAATCTACCACTGCCTTCTCATCCAACGCTTGTGCTGCCTTGTCAAGGAGGAAATTTTGTTGATCTGACATGATCTATTATTTTCAAATCCCTGATGGCCGTTTCCTACCAACTGTTTTTTACCAAAGTGCCTGTAGATTGTTCAGTGACTGCTTCCAGAGGCAGCCTAAGGATAAAGGAGAGGCTGACTGGCCTCAGGGTTTTGGGTTCTCCTTTAGGTTCTCTCCTTTCTCTGCTTCAATACTCTGGCCTCTCTTGTGTCTTCCTCAAGCCTTCAGAGGTAATTGCAAATGATTCACAGATTATTTTGGTGAACTCCTTCAAAATCCTTTGAATGACATGACACCTTATGAATTTCAATAACTCTATCTTATCTACATGGTCTTTAACCTACTAATTTTCTCTTTGAGCTTTGTCCTCTTATCATCTTTTTAAAATTAATTGGCTTGAGTAGGTATTCATAATTTTTTTAACATAGTCTGCAGCAAAGCATTGAATTCTTCAGTCTTCTTTGGATCATGTACTATTTATTCTCATTCCATGTAAAGTAATGGACCAGTAATTTCCTATGGTTTTTCCTACTTTCAATGTATTTTTAAGACCTTTTTGTGTTACTCTTTATGATCCTTTCAACCTGCAACCCATTTAATCCCAAACCCTCACTGAGGTTTTTATCCCTCGTCCTTAATGATAGACTTTTTTCCCCTTTTGTGTCATTATTTCTTTTTCTTAGTTTATTTTCAGGCCCTTAAAGTACTCCTGATGCAGTTGTAATGGTTTCTCACTGTGCTCTCTGTCCTTCCCCTGTATCAAGATAGGCTGCTATTGTGCCTTTAATACACTCTCTTACTGTAGCTGCCAGCTCTTCTGCCCTCCTTTATCCCTTAAATTACCTTCCCAAGAGACCCTTTAGATGAGTTCCCTGGGCTTGGTGAAATTTGTTATTTTTAATTTCTTTTTTTGGAAGTCAATTATCCTTACTCTTTTTTTCTCTGACTCTTTCATTTTTTCCTTAGAACAGTGACTTACATCCCTTTCACCTTTCACCTCCCCTTTTCAGATTCTTTTCCAGTTCCTCTCTACTAGACAGAACTAAATCCAAAACACTTTGTCTCTTTATGATTTCCTTCACTGTTCGATATGTTCCTGATTAATTTCAACGATGTTACAGATAGTTTGAACCCACCATGCTCTCACAGCAAATATTTGGGCACTTGATACTCCTTATTGACACTACAAGCTCTCCTTCAGTTATTCACAGTCCACAGAAGATGCATCTCCTTCCATTGCTCTCCCTCAGACTCACAGGGAGACAGCAGCAAACCTGCACCACTTCTGAGCTTCCTGGGAAATGCACATGTTTGACACAAAATACAAAACCCTCTTTCCTTCCTGTCCTTCCAGAACATGCTGTCCCCACTGTAAACATATTCTGGTTTTCTTGCTCATCCCACTGAAGGAGGCCTGAAGTGGGACTTTCTTGTTGCAACACCTCATGTGCAGATGTGTTTGAGGTTCCAGGACTGGAGTAAATATGCCAAAGAATCTTCTGCCTCAGAAGTTGGTCCTTTCAGCCCAATAACCTGCATCTACCCATGGTCATGGAAGATGCCTAATGAAAGAATACCAAAATAAAGCAGGAATGGCTGATATTGCCCTGTTTCTGTGGCATTTTCCTCCACCTTCAGGCAGATTCCAGCTTGAGATTTTCCCATGTTGCTTTGAGTTTAAAAGGCCCTGATAGTCCTTTCTTCCACACAGTGCCTAATTGCTTCTTGAACCTATTTATAACTTCCAGAGCATCCTATTGTGATGAATTCCATGATTTAATTATGCACTGTGTGAGCAAACACTTTGAGTAAATCTTCTGACTGATCATCTCATCTGGTACTCACTAGTTCTTGTGTAATGACTCCATGCTGAGTCAAATCTCTTGTTTTTCAAGGCTAAAGACTCTGTCATGAGTCAGAGCTGTTATACACCTTTGATCACCTCTCTTGACTCTTTCTTCAGTCATTCAGATTCTTCTGTACCTTTCTTAGATGGGATAACCAGAAACACACAGCTGCACTGGCAATTCAAGTAGCAAAGGTGTTTGTTTTGGGTGTTTTTTCTAGACTCACCATGCTATGTTTTTTTTGTATTCATTGACACGGAAATTTATTTTTTCAGTTTCTCTCCCAGCATCAGAAGATCATTCTGCAATGTTTTGCAATTTTTATGACAGCATGTAATATCACATCTGCAGTAAAGTTTGTTGTCCTATTGCTCAAGATTTTTCATTTCTAGTCAGCTGCTGTCTCTATTGATTGTGCATTTTTGTCTCTATTGATTATGTGGTTATTCTGGAGGCTCACATCTACTGACTATATTAATTTTTTTTTTTAAGATCAAACAGTCGAAAAATAATTGATGGGGAACAGATGCTACTTGTAGGCACAGCAGACCTGTGATCAAAACTCTTCACGCACTTTTCTGGAACCCCTCAAATAATCCCCATGAAGTGGAAGAGATTGGTTTTATGTGTGGCCACTCAAGGGCAGCTCAAGGCTGGTACTTTCAGTAATCTGCAGCCTCATATAGCTCTGACTTCTATAAGATACAGTTAGTGATGGAAAGGTCTTTTTTCTTTAAAAGTTCATATGGTAAGGGTTAGGGACACTGACAACAAGGAAATTATTATCTTTGCTTTGAGGAACTGTGGCACTTTTTGCAGCTGTTATTGCAAGCAAATGTTTAGCAAGTGGGAGGCACTACAGAGCAAGTCCCTTTATCCATCACATTACCCTAATAATTAAATTGTCAGCCAGGGAAATCAGGCTTTAATAGGAAAAAAATATGCAATCAAACAGTGGCAAAAAAATTGTGATTATTCCTCCAGTTAAACCTATATTTTTAAAAAATCATTATGTTTGCGTAAGGCATTGCTCAGAACACAGATTTTAAAATTTTAAAAATACTTTTTACATGTTTTAAAATAACAAGAAGTTATTTAACCACTCTCCATTGTTCCTGTGACTGTGGGAAACAATTATCCTAAGAATTACTGGTAATTTCTTCACTGTGGTTTATTTCCAAAATCAACTCCAGGGGTGTTTCCTAGAATCTCCAGGCACCTTTTCCTCCAGGATGTAAATCCGCCTGATGGTCTGCTTCTCCTGAGGCCTCCCTGTGGGATCATTCTCCTGGGTGTTAGACTATAGGGGGAAGTCACTCAGCTGCTCTGGTCCCTTTGCAGTGAGACATAGACTGGTCCACTGTATTTTTTTTTCATAAATATTGGGCTTTACAAGGTCTTTTTCCTGCTTTCTGCTCCCACTGCTTGTGGTTCAGATATAGTGAAATGGGTGGCTTGGAAAGAGCCACAGAGTTTCCATAGACTATTATGAAAAATGCAACAGTGAAGTGAGCTATTTGCCCCTGGATGGTGGCTCTGCCCTAACTCAAAGACATCATCCCTCGAAACGATAGTTTTCTTCTCCTTGTCTCATGTTAGCTTTCAGGATCTGTCCTGATAAATGTTGCCTGAATGTAAGGATGGACTTTGGGATAAGAATAGTTTACCTCTGGGAAAGGGACAAACCCTGCCTGTTGACCTTTTTCTTTGATTGGTAGGGACACTGGGCCCCATCATGCTTGGCTAAAAGCTCTTTAACCCAGAAGTCTCAATGGTATATCTGATCCAGATGAAACCACTGGCCACAGAAGGTTGAATGGTATTTGTGAATTCACCCCTGAAGAAAAAGAAAAGTCAAAATTATCATCAATCCTAGAAAGAGTCATGAAGAAGATAATAACATCTGCTTCTATATTTTGAGCCATATTTTTCTACACTTGAACTAATAGAGGAATACAGCACACACCACACTGTGAATTGCTGGAAAAGGCTGATTTCTCTATGTTAGTAGTTTCTTTAATGACTCCCTGTGGTAAACGACATTGTGGCTGTCATCGCCTTTGTCCTCTTCCAACCAGGCCCAGACAGAGAGAAGTGCATGGTTTTAGTATCCCATTACCAATTTCCTGAGCAACAGAATGCCAAGTTCCAATTTGTGTTCTAATTTTAACTACAGTATAGATTTTTAAATAAGTTTCAAGCTTCCTATTAACATGATCTGTCTGCTCCTTTGGTGCTCTCTCATCCCATCCTGATCGACCCATGAATGGGCTCCCTGTATTATTCATTGTACACTAAATTAAGCTTTTAGTGTTAAAGGCTTTCAAGTGTAGCTTTCTTTCTGTAGAACTCATTACCTGTGTCAATACACAAAGCAAAAGCACTAGATAGATTTAAAACATCCAGTATCTTTTGCAGCTGTTATTATGACTCAGGAGCATCTGTTATTCTGCTAATATTCCTGATTGTCCTGATATTAATTTCATTATACAGCAACTGTACACTGTAGAGTTTTTAAGTGTCTTTGTATCACAAGAACTTTAATTAGACTTTAGTTTTTCTGAAAAAGGGTTAGGCAAATGAAAGTTATTATGGTTGGTCATGGCTTTGTACACCTTCAGAAACTAGGAAACTTGTTTTCATCACCTGTGGAAATTCAGGAATAGTAGCATAGAAAAAAACACAAATAATAAACCATAAAAAATGTAGGTTTCAATGGTATAGTGCTGAGGTTTGTTATGGTTCTTGAATTTAGATTTTGTGGGGAAACATTTGAATACGTTCTAATCTATTTGAATAGATTCTTATCTGCATTTCCCTGCACTACTCACTGAGGCACCCCACAGAAGGCATCACCAACAGATGTGTGACCCCCACATCTCTGTGGCAGGAAGAATCAGAATTATTTTGATTATATGGTTATTAACCATTCAGGCAGTACTTCCTAAAAATGACTGGACAGGTTACTTCTCTCGAAGCTGATGTTCCAAGCCTGTTCAGGGCTGTAGCTCTAGTAATACCTAACATTTTCTTTCCAGCTCCTTCAGTGCTGAAATTACATGTCCATGCTCCCAAGCTGCAGTGTCCTGTCCCTTTACAATGCTACCACTATGGACATACATTAAACTGAATCACTGAACACAAAACTTTTAAACCCTTGATTATTTTATACAGGTAGGCTAAGTACAGTGATTTGGCTCCAACATACTCCTCCGTTCCTGTTGCCCAAAGAACCAATTTCCAACAAAGCCTCGCAAACCATTTTAGCAGCTCAGCAGAAGATGTGGAGTTGAAAACTGCCATGGGGAAGAAAAAGCCAGCAGGGCTCAAAAGAGCACCAGGAAGATGCTAACTTCTCTGCTCTGGGAAAGAAAAATTAATGGAACAACACCCTCACATGCAGCCCTGTGAGTGAGATTTTTTTCATAGGCACAGCATGCAAGGGTTATGGACATTTGGGGGTTTGCTTCATTTTCAAAGAAAGCTGAGATACAAAAGGGCAGCTTGCAGAACAAATGAACATGACCAGTTATCTCAGAACTTCAGCCTGCTGTGATCCAAACCTAAACCCTTCTGGGTTTTCTGCCAAGCCATTTCATTCTGTTAGTCCAGGCATAAACTCCTACTGTACAAATAATGGACAGCCAATGTCTTGTTTAATTGACCTTGTTGTAAATGCCAGGGAACCAAGCAGAAATTGAGCTGCTGCATGTCAGAGGGGACTGGGGCATGGGAAGGGCAGAGCTGGTATTTAGACTCAAAGTATGAATGAGCAGGAAAAGCGAACCATCTTCCTCATTTCAGCTACTAATGTAAATTCCTTTTTTTTGTGAAAGAAGGAAGGACCATGTAAAAAAAAGGTGCACAAAGAGTGTCTATGTATGGTAGTTAAAGAGCACAGATCTTCAGGTTTATGCCTCTGGGTCACAGCTTCTGTGTCTCACCAGTGTTTGTGATCAGACGCTTTTGCAGTGGATTTGGTTTTTTTTCAGAAAGGCACATACAAGTTCTTTCTTCACAAAGATGGAATTTGTCATAGAGACAGACAAGTCAAGGTTTGCCTCCTCCCAGAAAATTCAAGTCCCTTCCATTTTTCCAAGTTAATAGCTCCTGTAAGACATTGAAATGGTTAAAGCAAAAATCAACTTCGTTATTTAAAACAAACAAACAAACAAACAAACAAATAAAACTTGGAGAAAGAAAATATTAGGGGCTTAATGACTGCATTGTTTGGGAGTTGATAATCACATTCCAGGAGCTTAAATAGATGACCTAAGAGAGGAGGTGGGTGAAATGCCTTCTGTAGTACTGGGTAATGTATTCTGAGCCTCTTGGCTCCAGGGGAGAGAATGTTAAGAAAACAAAAACCAAAAAAACAAACCACAACCAAAACCCCAAACAAAGCCCAGAAATAATCTTGGTTAAGGGAATAAGTGATTTCAGCACTGTTGCTGTTGATCAGCCCTTCCCTGCTTGTCCCCATCTTCACTCCTATACCAAGGTGAAAACAAAAAATCCATAAGCCAGGAGTAGTGTCAGCGTGGAACATCTTCCAGGCTGCCTTTGTCTGCTTGCTAATAATGAAAGTCTATTTATAGCTCAGTGCAGAGCAGGGAAAGTGTGCTGTGGGTGACAATGTGATATGGATTTCACAGTCCATCAGTTTGGATTTCAAGTTTGCAGCCCTCTCTCGGTCTAATTGAGAAGTCAGACACTGTTTTGGGATGTTACAGGCAATGCAAAATAGGGCACTTGGTGCTTGTTTTGCGAGCATTTGGGGTCAGGTTGGCTGGGATGACATCAGAGCACTCTCAGATCAGTTAGGCTTTTCACAGTGGCCTGAGAAAACCCATCTCACAGAGAGAGGCTTTGCATGCTGAGCATCAATGTGCTCATGGGCTTAATATCTGTCATAGCCCATCACTCCATGTTACTAACCAGTAGAAGTCCCAGATTAGATTGCAGCCTGGCCCTGGGACCAGGCCCTGCAGACACAGTGGGAGCATGGTTACATCCATGCAGAAGAACCCCCAACCACCTCTCTTCCTTCTGCCCCTCCTGGACCTGACCATTTGCTACCAGTGCCCCATTCCCCCAGCTGTTTCTGGGGTTTCACAGTGAAAATGTGCCAAACACCAAGCAACAAGAGGAAAGGGGAGGAGATGCTTTGGCACAGCCCAGCTTCATCATTCCCCCTTTGCTGTATTGGCACAGTTGAAGGGTGGCATCAGGACATAAATGGGGAAATATTGGGAGAGAGATGTGGTTGCCCTCAGGGAGGAAAGGGGACAAGCTCAGAGCCAGTGAGCAGCAGATTGCACCGGTGGCATGTTCTTGAAAAACAGCTCCTGCTCCAGAAGAGCAACTTTTGAAGTTGAAAAAAATTGGAAACAGTAATAGAGGCAAAGAGGCTGAGTTGTTTTCCTGGCAGAGTGAGAAACAGAACTTGTGTCTTTTCCTACTCAGTCATGTCTGTCATTTTGATCCACTGATGAATGGATCATACCACCACCTTACAGGACCAGAAATACACTTGGCCTTTCTGTGGAGGGGCAGAAGAAATGATCCATAGGGTCTGTGCCCCCTCTCATATAGGAGCACAGTGAACCATTCCCCAGAACGTGCCCAACCTGCTGTGACCACTGGTGTGGCCACGTGGGTGGGTCTCATCACAGCTGCAGCTTCATTTCTGTCCCAGTGCCATGAGGCTGACTGTACTCAAAGCAGTGCAAGTGGGGCCAAATCAACAGAAAAAGGAAATACTCAGCTTGGATACTCCATGGTCCTGAATAGCTCCCAAACTGCTGGGAACAAGCTGCTGTCTCTTTGGGGTGTGGGCACTTGGGTGCTTCTTCTTCTACTTTCTCTTGCTACAAGTCCAGCCCTTTGGGCTAAATTCCATCCAGCTGCCTCTTTCTAGACATGTTTGCTTCCAGTGCTGTAGGACAAATGTCTTGATGAGGCACTCCTGGATGGTTCCTAGACTTTTATCATTGCCATTTCATCTGGCAGACACACAGAAGGTGCTAAGGATCACAAGTTACTGCACCTTTGCTATGTCCAGGCACTGAGTATCACCAAATTCTAGCAGCTCTAAGATGTGTCTATGGAGCGAATGCAGTGCTTAATTTTAAGCCTACAGGTTTCAGTGGTTTAATATTTGCTTTTCAGACTTTTCCCTCTTGCAAGTCTGTCTGATGTTATTTTAGGCAGACCATATGCTGTCTTAGGGCAAGGAGAAAGACTACATGACCTTCTGCATTTTGTCCCCTTTTTCCTACAAGAAAGATGATGATAAGTCTCAGTAGTTTCACATAAGAAGAATCTGTCCTAAAGCACTGCAAGAGCTTTATTTGAGGATTACTTCCAAACTGGTTTGCTTTTCACTAATTCTTTAAACACAAGGTATCACAAGCTCAGTTAACCATTTATGACTGCAGCAATGGCTGCTCTCAACTTCATGATCAACTCTTGAGGAATTTTAGGGTCCTATGGGACCCTGAACTGAGTTTTAAGGCAGCTGGAGTCCCTGTTGCCACTTTCAGCTTTCATCCCCTTACCTCTTCTGTGTTTTCAGTTAAGTTCAGACCTTCTTCATTTATCTCTCTGTAATTAGTCTACTTGACATAGTCCCCATATCTGATAATAAAAAAACTCCTTGGCTCTGGGAAAAGCAAGAAAATTGTTGCTTAGCCTCTTGACATTCCCAGCTTTCTCCTCCTGCTCAAACACACCCACACAGAGTAATTTTTCTGCCTTGGGAGGAACTGCTCTACAGCCACAAGTTATTAGTTTCATGAATTTGTAAAGCCAGTTAACTGATAAAGCCCCCACACCTTGGGTGGTATTTGATGAAGAAGACCCTGACTTGCATCTGATAAGGGGAAAATTCTGGATTATCCTGCATCCTTGCTGTCTGTGGCTTGCCATGAAGACATTAAGAAAGGAAAAAGGATAGCTAACTTAGTCAGTGAGGCTAAAAATACACTCTTAGAAAATGTAAGAAGCAAATTTCCAAACTGCTACATGTTCTGATAAGAAGCCTAAATACAGAATGTTGTCTCTTG
Organism: Ploceus nigricollis; assembly: GCA_013399945.1. Taxonomy (NCBI): domain Eukaryota; kingdom Metazoa; phylum Chordata; class Aves; order Passeriformes; family Ploceidae; genus Ploceus; species Ploceus nigricollis. The sequence goes on from VXBC01007695.1 coordinate 733,811, forward strand.
TCAAAAGCAGTTTGCTTCTTCCCTTTGCTGAGCAGCCTTTGGCTTCTGCTTTTGCACTGGGTAAAATGAGACCTGGATCACCTGGTGATGACTGTACCATCTCCTTTCTGCTGAAGAACAAACAGCCTGCTGCATGTGAAAAGTACAGCAGCATGGTTTTATCAGCAGTAAAATCTGCAGCTAGCAGGAGCAAGGTGAGTAACTCTATGGATCATTCCAGAACTGGGAGGATGCTGTGATGACCCTCAAGCCACCGACACTAAGAGTCAAACTTTGCCTGTACAAATCCTGTACTTGAGTCAAGTACAGGATTTATCATTTGCATTGACTCTACTCTTCTCTGTAGTAACAACTGCTACTGGATCAAAGTAACTTGGTCTTTTCCTAAGACTGACTTGATATTCAGAACCCTCTGCATATGACTCTCCATAGAAACAATTGTTTGAGTGCATCACATGATAATAAACAGTCCTGATTTCTTTATTCAGACCTTGAAACTCCAGCCCATCGCACTTTTCTACACAGCAATGAGTGTATCAGAGCACTTTGTGTCCCTTCTTTTGAGGGCTGCATCCAGAGAGTCTTCAGAGGCCACCAGTACCATCTGCATGTTTTTCATATAGATACCTACTCATAAACAGAATTCTCTTGCACACTTTGATTTTAATTAACAGGCTGTCACTGGGACAATCAGTCTAGAGCATCAACAAGCAGCTTGTTAGGGCCATCAAACATACAGGGCTGGGCAGTGTGATGGACAGAAATCAAGTGTAGGGCCAGGCTGGTGCAGTGACAGAGCACAGTGCAGAACACAAATATGATAAAGGTCTCAGGATCCACACCAGCAGGCCACTGTGCTAAAAATCTCTGTTCAATAGGTCCACCATTTCCACTTTTGGAGTTACTCTGAGCTCTGTCAGCTCAGACACCATGAGACACCCCAGAGCTCAAGCAAGAATTTATGGGTTCCATAGAAGATTGTTTCCCAGCCAAAACAATTGGTGTTGGCACACAAAGTGGGGCAAACAGAGGTGGGGGTAGTAATTTTTTGGCTTTGCCAATTTGTTTCTTCCTCTGTGTGTCTTGGAGGATGTCAGTGCCATGTTGCTACAATGCACAGATAGCTTGGCTGCTCCATATTGAGGGTTTCTCTTCTTATAAGTAAACTCCTGCTCCCAGGAGGTGTGTCATGGGGAGGCAGAAGCATGCTTGTGGGGGACAAAAAATAGGCAAGGACTTCTGATGATGTTTTTGGTAAGTTTTTTGAAGGCTGTGTGTTGCACTGTTGTGTGGAAATGGTGATCTGATGTACTCAGCACAGGGAAGATGTGTTGGCTCAGCCTCATCAAGGATAAAATAACTTCTTTAATCTACTCAGGATCTTGCTTTTTATTGTATTTTGCAATCTGCCAGTGATGAGGGGTGAAGGGGAGAGAGGTGAGGGGAAACCTGGGAGAGCTGGCAGTAATAACAGATCCAAGCTTTGACAGACTCTGGTGGAATAACTTAATTAACTAATGGCCTGCATGGAGCTGTAATGGGATCCGAAAACAGAAAGCTTTTAAGCAAAACTTAAAGCCAACAGCATCAATAATGGTGAGTGGAGGGCACTTTACTCCCTGTGTTTTTTCCTGTAAGAATGGTGACACAGCCCCTCACCTACTGTCTATCCCTAAAGGTGTTTCTCCATCTAGTGTCCCTGGGCAACAATTACAGCCAGTCTGAGCCCAGTGTCCCCTTCCCACTCCCATATGGCTCAGAGATTTCCTCACAAACACACAGAAACATTGAGTAAAGAGAAAGAAGATGGCTCCATGGAGCTGGCCTGGGCTGCAACACCCTCTGGGAATCGTTCCAGTCACTGGTTCCTTCTCTGGTGTTTGGGGGTGATTTGCTTTGTCTTGTTATCATGGAACACATATAAATTTTGACCTTTCACTTCTCCTCATCCCTTTGAAACTCCTGCTCTCTCAAATCCGACTATTTAGAGTTGCTTTGCCAAGCTGGTATGAAAGTCAGGGTTTCAGGCTCTATGCATTTATTTTAAAGGGGGATTTAATGTATGGGAACAGCCTGCTGCTCCCTCAGCATATCCTGCAAACTTCCCTCAGCATTATCCCAGCCCCTAGTGTACACATGTGTTTATGCACATTGCTGGGAAGTCCAAAGATGTGTTTTAGGCAAAATCATGTCTAAACCAGGAAGGCCAGCAGAACCTGTCATGTCACCTTTGGTACTTGCCTTCTCTGCTCAGCTTTTAATGTGAATAATTATACCACAGTCTTTATCTGCACCACTATTATTAATTTTTTGGATGATGATGTCGCCTCTCTTCCAAGCACAGTACCCCTGAGGCCCTGCAGCACGCACATATGGTGACACATTCTCTGTTCCAGCAAGGTAGGTGGTCAGGCTGTTCTTCCTCTTCTCCTTCATTTTCTCCTACATCCATACCTCTTTTTGAAAATTGAAAGTTCCAAGCTTCTTGTCACATTTCCCTCTCAGCACCAGCTTTTTCTGCGAGGTCAAGCGCAGCTCGTTCTGCAGACCTGTGGGAACTTGCTGGGCATCAGCAAGAGCAGTAGCAGAAAGTGAGTGTGGGCAGATGGCTCTGGGCCGAATCTCCTGCCTGTCAATGGCTGGCAACTCCTCCAGTTTCTGTGGTGCTTCAGGGAGGGCAGGGCACTGCCAGATTCTGTGTTCAGTCTTGCTGATTGCACCTGCCAGGAACAACATATGGTCCTTGGTGCTTCCAGAGAGCATCGAACAGGAGATGGCTGCAGGTCCCCCACTGCCACTCGAGGCTTGTCTGGTCCTGCTGGCTGGCACCAGCTGAAACACCACACAGCAAAGTGCCTTGGAGTGCCCCAAGAGGGCACCCCACAGTCAGCCCAAAAGGCGGTGAAGTCATCAGGGAATTAAAAATACTGAGGCTTCGCTCTGTCCTATTTAACACCACTTCATCAAAGGCTTTTGGGAACCAGACTGCGTTTCTAACAGAAATGTGACACCTGAGGATGATGTACTCTCTGTGCCTGCAGATGAGAAGAGGAAAGCCATGGTAGAGCATGATCAGGGCAGTACCATTTCCTTGCAGAATGACATTCACATCCTACTTTGGGACAAGTATTCCTGCTGAGTGTCTGTCAGCTTTACACATCAAGTCAGAAAATAAAACTCTCTGTCCCCTTAGGATGCAAGAGAACTATTAGATTGGTTCATGATGCACGAATCCTAGCAAAATAGCCATGCCTTGGAGCTTCAGGAGCTCCAGATCCTTACCCTGGGATATGTTAGGATACTCCCAGCTGTGTTATAAAAAACTCATTTTAAATGTTGGGAGGTTTTGTCCCCTGGCTCTAATGGAATTTATATTCAAGGGTCTATCAGAAAGAGCAGTGAGTCCTGGACTCTTGTCTGGATTGTGGATGGACCTCTTGTATGGCTTGGCAGATGTCCTTGGAGGCTAAACTTCTGTCCATTTTGGTGCAGGGCAAAAAAAAAGCACTTTGTTATTCTGTAAAAATGATAGATTCTGTACTCCTCTCACAGGAAGCATAAATCTGCCAAATTCAGGGAATTTTGATTCCAAAGTTGCATTCCATGGCTGATCACAAGACAGCAACATCCATAACACAAGCACAGGGACAGATACTCTGTGAGGGAGTAGCAGAGGACAGCTCTGCTGGGGTTGGTTCATATTGCACACAACCCAACAATAGGAAGAACTGAAAAGCTTCATCATATGTGTAAAACTTGCATCAATCAAAAGTGTGACTGTGGCTCTGGACACATACCTAAAAGAGCATTTGATTGAATAGCATCAAGGAGTTTAGCATGAGATGACTCTAGAGCCCCAGGGGGATTGAGTTATGACTGTGGTGTAATTAGTACCAAAGTTATCTGGTTCAGAGTTTGCTCACATACCTGTCTCCTGCTGTACTCACCATGTCTGTGTGGACTGCGTATCTCCATCAAAAGGAGCCATGTGGCATCCTGGGATTAATCTCTCTAAAACCCACCGGGAAGAGAGTAAAATACTCTTTACATTTCTGGCTGGGAGGAACAGTGTTGTCAGTCTGATACCTTCAGTTCTCTAGTCCTGAATCTGCTTTATCATGTAAGTGACTCTCTGCAAAATAGTTAAAACTCCTGATTTCCTTTCCAATTTTTGCTAGTGTTAGACAGAGCACCTGTCTTTCTGTATTGAGATGCAGAACTTAGCACAATATGGTTCACATCTCAGGTGGGTAAAGACATTTCAGCATAAGATATTTCAGCATAAAGAGATGATGACAGTAATTGTGTGGATCAGAGTGACGGAGACCTTTTGTGATAGCCAGTAAGATTTCCACATGCCCTCGGGTTGTCATTAGGCAAACAGCTTTGAAAGCAACAAGGAACTTAACAATTCTAGAAAACAGAAAATCATTAAAAAGATTAGTAAACAGTTAATCACAATTTTCCAATGAAAAGTGAAATGCTAATTATTTCCCCCTAATTATGCTAAAATCTTCAGGGAATTCAAATATTGGCATGACCTATAGTTTACTGAGACCCAGATGACACCCACGTACCACCTAATTAGCAATGACTTCCCACAGAAGGCACCTCTTTGAAGTATTACATTTTCCACATGCTTTTCCATATTAACACTGCAAAAATAACCTTCCCTACTTGCTACAATAGGGGATGAGTCAGACACATCATTGCAGAGCACCAGAAACCTTCCCCGACCAGAATAATCCTTGTAACACTTGCTAATGAGTGAAAGAGGAGGGGGCCTGTTCTCATCTCCCTGTCAATGGGAGCTAAGTGTGCGTAGGGAGGAGAGAGCACAATTAAAATAATTTGACTAATTTGCATTAGATACACATTACAATGAATACACACTAACCATCAGGGAATAATTACCTGATTTTATTAGTAACCAGGTCATGCTTTGGTCCACGGCCCTGCACCCACAAGCTATGACTTACCTTGGTTTCCAAAAGGCAGCAAAGCTTCAGAGATATCCAAGCTGAGCCCACAGCTGCTGGGGAAAGCAGGGCAGGCAATTAACCACCTGTGTCAGACCTTCGTGTGTCCCTCAGTTCAACTCTTATTGTCTTTGCCCTCGTAGGAGACAAGAAAAGTGGAACATCACAGACATAGAGGTCATCCTTTGGATTCATTACCTTGTGGAGCAGCATCTTCTTTTCCTATGTGAAGCCTACAGAAAGGAAACAGGGGCTTCACTTTGTGTTCTCACTGGATTTGTCATCTCCACAAGTTGTTCAATTTTGTATAGAATTTAGTCACCAGTGAACAATGTGAAGAAATCATTCTCATGACAGCACAGAAATGCAGAGACTCTTACGCATGCTTGGGAATCAGGGGGTAAACAGGTGAAACTGGAAGTTCCCACTGTATGGAAACATACACATCTTTGCTGAAGGCATTTTTTTATGTAAAGAAGATTGACATTTCTTGCAAGTTGATGTTCTTAGTTGCAGTTACCAGTAAAGAAAAATCTCTTGGTGTATCAGGGGAACTAGCAGGAGAGAGAAAAAGTATGAGTGAAGTAGGCTAATAAAGAAAGTTTGTGTTTACCTCCCCAACGTGTCTCCCCAAATCTGGTTAACACAGGCAATAAATAAAACCACAAGGAGAAGGCACTTCACTTACACAGCTTTTGGCTTTCTAAAGTTACAGTCTGACAGAGAAAGTGCTTCACGTTTTCTCCACCTACTAATCCTAGTGGCAGACCAGGACATGATACAGCAGCCAGGGCAACTGGGATCCTCTGTGCAAACATTTCCCTTCTGCAGAGGACCTTGGTGAGGTGAGGTAAACACAAGCAGGAATGGGGACTTGCACTGGTTTCTGAAATATTATTGTCCTATAGACTGCTAGAGAGTAGATTCATCTGCCTTAAATAAGATCATCACAGGTAAAACTCCACTGCAGGGGAATGGAGAGTTTGAGCAACAAAGTAGGTTGTAGTTCAGTGTGGGATCTATCCTTGTTTTCTCATATAAAGAAAAAATACATGTAAAACTCACTACAGGATGACAAGAAGGAAAAAAAAAGGTAAGTCTCATGGTGAGTATTTTTAAAGTGCCAGACATTGGAATCCAAAATACACGTTATCTAAAAGTTTAACAAATACAGATTATTCTTCTGGGGTTTGTTGTATTTGCTTGAATTTTTCTCAACCCAGCAGTCCTTGCACTTTTACCCTTTCAGTTCTGTCCCCCATTGCATGGAGTAGAGCACTGAGTGTGTGTCTGTGTGGTGTTCAGCTGCCCACTGAGGTTAAATTACAATATCCAGTAACATAAATCTCTGAGCTGTGGAATCCTGGGCACCCTGCAGCCCACCACTCAAATCAGGTCACTACAGACTGAGATCCTTCAAGTGATATTTCATAGAATTACAGAGTGGCTGAAATGAAGAAGGACCTCTTGAGATCTCTTCCAACTCCTCTGCTGAAGTGCACCAGGGTGCCCAGGACTGTGTCTGATTTGGTTCTGAGTATCTCTAGGGATGGAGACTGCACAACATCTTCAGACAGCCTGTCCCTGTTTCCTTTCTGACTGCCCTCACACTGAAAAAGTTTTCTCTTGTGTACTTTCTTTCTGTACTGAAATGTGCATGAGCTCCTCTGTCATAAAGCTGGTGGGTACCTAAATTCTTAGGGGAAATCACAGGGAGAAAAGCATGTAGATCAGTAAAAAGAGGTTCCTCTGCTGCTTGGTGGCTGCCTATTTTAGTTCTAATCTTGTAAATAGTTTCTCATGTGGTAACTGGAAGTCATTTGCTCTGTCAGGTTTCTGTAGCTAGATGTGCACTCTTTTGCAGGAAATAAGAGAACCTGCACTTTTAGGTAACAACCTACTAAGTCCATTATTAACAAAAATTAAAAAAACATTTTCTTAAGGAAAAAGTGATTTGATAGAGATTGAATCCTAACATCAAGGATAAACACGTTGGGGCTGGAGCATCCTTTATCCCAAAGCAAAGCAGAAGCAGAAAAATAAACCACATTTCACCTCATATTTGAGTGGCACTTGATGCTGGCAGTTGTTACAGATTTTACTGAACATGGAAGTACCATGCTGCTGTGAAGAAGGAACCACAATGATTATCCAGAATTATGGATTACAATGTAATATTGGTCCTGGAGAGCCTGTCCCTGTCCCAGAGACAGGAAACCTCTTGGATATTTTTCAGCCAGCAACTAAGTTTTCTTCACTGGGCTAATATTTTGTCAACACATTGCTCTGAGCAGAGCTGTGCTCAGTAGACAAGTTCCTCCATCTGAAAATCTTAGGATAGCACAGTCCACTTCAGCAAACCTGCTGTAGTTTAGAGTCAGTGGTGAAGGTGATAAAGGATGAATTTTTAATGCTTTTTTACATATTTGGCAAATGGATTATTGGATGTGTTATTAGTTTTGCTCTGTAACTTGCAGAGTCCTATTTTGTTGAGTAATTTACATGACATATAGGAGTTCTATTCCAATAGATATTATTTGGAGCTATTTTTCATGTTCTTCGATTTCCTCTTTTATCTTCTATCAGCAGAAATGCTTACACCTCTTATACACAACATCCACTCACTTATTTCAATCTACCTCTCCTTCTAAACAAAGTAATTAAAGAAAGAAACAATTGTTTTGAATAATTAGCACCATTAATGCTTGCCTGTTGATACCTGAATTGTCACTTCAGCCCATAAAATTGCTTAGATTGCAGCTTTCACGCAATGCATCATAAAACACTTTACAAATAATAGCTCAATGAAACACGAGAGAACAACAAATCATCACCAGAGCAAAAGGACATGTCATAAAATCTTTTTTTGAACAATGCAAGTGCTATCAAACAATTTAAAACCAGAAACAGCCTATGCTCCATGTACTTCTCAGCAGAAGGAAATTGTGTGCATGAGGTGCATACCAAGTAAGAGCTTTTGAGCCATGGAGGTTCAAGCAAACTTTTCTGTAGCAGATTTTCCTCTGATCTAAAAGGATGCTCATAGATTTAAGGGGGAAGATTGTGCTCCCATGTAGGATTTATTTTCTAAGAAATATATGATTTATTCATATCTGAATATAAGCAAGACAGGAATTTAAATTTTAGCACTGTACCTAGCTAAAATCCTTATATGTGGCTTTTAGTTAAATCTGAGCACACCATTTCCCTTGTGGGGGAGGCAATTTTCAACTTATGGGTGTCCTAGTGGAGCCTTACTGCAAAATAATCTGGGAACTGTACATTAAAGGACATCCTACCTGAATGTGTAGTGACTTTAGCCTTCAAATATATCTCAGATCTGCTAAATTTCAGGGGGTTATTTACAACCAATGGGAGAAAGCATGAAGCTCTTGTTCTTCTGGATCTTAAAGAGATAAGAGAGAATGCTGAAAGTGGCATAAACCTGCTCTTTCTGTCTGTTACCTTGTGTGAAGGCAGATCTGAACCACAGCCACAGATGAGTTGTCTCCTTGAGTTTCTCTGCTTTGTTCAAAGAGGTGAAACAGCCAAGATTCAGTGACAATTACACCCTGGCTAAGCCAAAATTTCACCAGGATCCCTGATCCATTCTATTGGATAAAACATTGATGTTGTGTATTTTTTTACGGAAAGAACCTTACAAAGGGTTTTCAAATCTGAAAGATTTCTCTCCAGAAATAACTGGAAAATGCTTTTGATTTACAAGGCATGCTGAAAATACTTCCCAGGGGCTTCAGATTGGTATAACTGTGGACAACCTTGACAAGTAGTTCCATGAAGAATTGAAGTAATACCTGTGAAAAAATGCATGGATAATATTTCCAAGTCCCACATTAGGCATGGGTAGCCACCACTCAGCAATCTGCCTTCAATAAGATAAAGGTAATGGGAAGGAGGGATGCTCAGAGTGACCACATTTGTCTTCCCCAGTCCCTGTGATGGAGCCTGTCTTTCCTGGGAATGACTGAACACCTGCCTGCCTATGGGAACTGGTGAATTAATTACTTATTTTGCTTTGCTTGTACATGAGGCCTTTACCTATTAAACTGTTATTTACCTCGGCCCACGAGTTTTCTCACTTTTACCCTCCCGATCCTCTCCTCCATCTCGCTGTGGAGGAGTGAGGGAGCAGCTGTGAGGGGCTGAGTTGCCAGCTGGGGTTAAACCAGAACATTATGACATGTAACTGGATCCTCCTCAACATTATGTAGCTTAAATGGGAAAGTGGCAAGAGAGGGCATGGGTTCTAAGTCAAGAACATGTGGGAGCTCCGCTGCAACAGGGTTTTTTTTCGTGTTCTAAAGCAATTGCTAACAGCACTATTGACCTGGAACTACTGTAGAGGAGCTGGAGTTGATTGTGAAACTTGATGCAACAGAGGTCAATTTAATTGAATTTTCTGTGAAACTTGTGGATGTTTTTATCAACATGCCAGGACTCAACCTCTTCTCAAATTCCAAGGAATCATCAGACATAGAATATGCCAGAAATATGCCAGCACAACACATCAGTAACACAAGATGGAGGAGAACAAGCACCCTATAACCATGAGTGGGCTCAAGTACATTCAGCAGTGTGATATAATCTGGAGCTGATGCTGTCCTCCAGAAGGGGTGAAAGATATGGGGAGGAGCTGTGACATAACTCATATAAACCGATTTTCTACTTTTATAGTTTGCCATTATGCTTTCTGCTCACACTGGGTACACTCAATAACTTTATCTACTTGAATTTCAGGAATAATGCCTCATTCCAAGCATAAAAGTAAGGTAACAGGAGATAAAAAGCATTTTAAAAAATCAAGAACAATGAACTCAAAATGTGATCTATGATAGGGAGAAAATTCTCCCTTTTCCCCCTTTACTTGTAATGAATTTGAAGAACACTGTATATCTGTGTCCTTTCATTGAGTACCAAATCAATTAAAATACTTTATGCTCTTTTCAAAATACTTTTTAAAATATATGAGACCCATCATAAAAAAAAAAAAAGTCTTGAAATAAAGAAAAAGAAACCCTCTTTGTAATTGAAGTGTTTATTAAATGATTTGAAGAGCAACACACTGGAATCACAAGGGTGTGGTGTAGGCACCTAAAGCCTATCCAGCACCTACTTCATCTTGTAAACAGAAATTTGCTGGTGTTGATCCTTATCTTTTACAGGGCAGGGAAAAAGAAATTAATATTGAATTAAAAGTTCTTGTTTTCCTCTCTGGAGTGAAAAGGCCACTGAACCTTCAGTCTGACAGTCAGGCAGCAGCAGTCTTTCATTTTACTTGCAGCTACTGGATGTCACATCACTTCAGGGGATTAGACTCATTATAAACTTGTACACAGAACTGAGAAAATAATCTCATCTATCATGTAACAATCCCAATAATTATCTGTGCACACAAAGCATTTCCCTTCCACCCACTTCTGCAGATGTTTCTGCATTTGAAAATACCCACAAATTCCTATCTTTGCAGAACAACCAGGTCAGCTTAGAGCATTGGCTCATCAAGCTTAATATTCTTTTTGTTTTAGGGGTCAAGTGTAGGCTTTAAGATGAAAGAACCACAAATCATCCATATGACAACAGGGAAATTTCCTTCTGCCTTCTCTACCCTTTGACTTACATGTGAAAACAGGACAGGGAGAGGAACAACAGCTGGGTTCTAACAGGACTTCTCTAAAGCAGGCACCGTGCAAGTCACTCTGCTGGCATGGCCCATTCTTCATTGCCACTGGAATTATCCATCACCTGTGATAAGCAACTGGAAATGGGTCAGAATATTGACATATCTGGGCTGGTTTGCTGGCATGTGACCCCCAAATACACCATTCTCCTGCTGGAAGACCGCTCAACAATCATGAGTGGTACATTCCTCACCTTAACCATGGCAAAAGCTAAAAATGGGTCGGAAAACCCTGAAATCTCCTCAAAGCTGTTACACCCAGGGAAGCACTCTTTTCCTTGAGAAAGCGGTGTTTGAGCCAATAATCCTGGCTAGGTAGTGGCACTGCTACCTGCCTGCAAAGTCTGTGGAGTGCCTTGCCACCTGTGAAACAAATCCTGGGATGCCAGTGAAATCCTTACCAAGGCAAAGGTCTCATTGACACTGATGGCCACTTAATCAAGGATGGTTCTTCACTGGGATATGGGAGATGTAAAAATATCTTTATTCTGCTCAAATCTATCAACATTTGGGGTGACAGTTTTAAGGGAAGTAAAAAATGGTGCAAATATTAAATAGGGGGATAAAATTAGAAAATATATGTGATACTTAAAAAGCAAATGCCTATCTTTATGAGAAACCTCAGAGACTGTTTACTTGAAAATACAAAATTTGTTGTTCTCTTTAACTAGCTGTTAACTAGTAAATATAAAATTATTTAAGTTTCAGAGGATTTAGATAGTCAATTTATGCTTTTTGTGTCTGACACTTACAACCACTATGCAAATTGGCAGCATACAAATGCTTATTGACATTAAAACCACCCGAGAATTAAAACCTTCTGCTCTATGATTTTCTCCAGAATTAACAATATTTTTAATTCCCACTTTCCTCCTCCATCTTATTCAGTGTGGAGTGTGCTGAGGCCATCACATGGTTTTAACATTGGTTTAGAACTGCCCTGTTCATGAACTCACATCAGACAGGGTATCTTCACAAAGAACACCCCATGGATGCTGATAAAAATCAGTAAACCATATTGAAATTAATAAATTGTGAAGGGCAGAGTTTAAAACCCTGTTTGCACGCTGCATATGTCAAGGAGACATATTCCAACATCTACAGCCTCTCCTGAGAGGGTTTGGCTGGGCTTATGTGGCACTTCCAGTGAGATCAGTCAGGAGTGAATATGAAGTCTGGTCTCACCAGCAGAAGAGTCAAGGGCAGTTTAAAGTAAGCAGAATGCCATTGAATGTGGTTATATTGCTATAAGTAGGATGGATATAGATATTCACATCTATTTGGGGAAAAAAAGACTCAAACGGGTGTTAAAAGCTACCAGTCCTGGCAATGGACATGAAATGTGTCTCGGTGCTTATTTAAAAAATATATATGGGAAAGAGAGAGGGAGAGAGTGCTATTACAGGCAAGCACTGGGGGTTTTTTTTAACTCTGGCATTAATTTTTCACCCTGTGTTCCTTCTTTTCAATTTCTAGGAAGAAAAGAAACCGATATAACCATGCAAATGTCCCTGTGCTCTGCCTCCGGCTATAAGCTTAAGAATTAAAAGCTTGACAACGCTGAGTTGTAGACAACACCCCTTCAATACTTTCTGGCTCAGTGGCTCTGTGAAAACCTCTTTGAAGGTGCAGCTCTTCAAAAAGACTCTGCAGCAGCACAACCGAAATGTTTGCTGCTAAATATAGAAATGCACTTGCTCTGAGCGTGGCTGGTTTGCTTCAGGTTCACCTTTGGAGCTGCATTTATAGATACAGTATGGATTTTCAGGAGAAAAACTGAGAGGTAGGAGCAAGAAAGCAAAGAATTAGACAGTAAGAGTGCCTGATGAGGGGGAAAAGGCTCTGACTAGTAAAGCTGGGCTGCAAGTCAACAATTTGACGTGGCCATGGAAAGGCAAATACATGATAAGACATATTAGTCAGAAGAGGGGATTAATTCACCATAGCCAGATGCAAACCCTATGACTTAAAACGCTGGTGAAATACTGTCTAAATGCTCTCCACACCAAATTTGAAGGAATATGTGTTCAGAGCAGAAGGAGTGCAGGAATAATAGGAATTATTATGTGGGAAGGCAGGCAGAGGTCAGTGAAAGCTGGGTTTGGGGTCTGATAGAATCAAGTCTTAGGGCAATAATCACTGATGGAGCAATCTTCTTCTTTTAAACTGTTCCTACCCCTTTTTCCCACTGGAAAACAGCCTTTTCAGATAGCTGCAAATGGGTGATAGTTCCCTGTGTTATTTTTCCTTTTGAGGAAGCCTTTTACTCTCAGCTGTGATTGTGTCTGGGTCTGGCAGCAGACATTTTAAGGCAGGTGAAAAAAATGAGGCTGCTTCAAGCATTCACATTTCTCACCACTATTTCATATCAGATCCCCTTCTTGGGCAGCAGCAGAGTTTTCAATCTGTTGAGAGGAAGGAAAAAGGATGAGGCAGGTGACCTCCAAGAGAAATGAAAAACAGAATTTCTGGGCATTTTTTTCCTGCTTAATAGAGAAACCTTGACAAATCAGAGATGGGCAATCACCAAACACATGAAGTTCAACAAGGGCAAGTGCCAGATTCTGCAGCTGGGATGGGGCAGCCATGGAAGTACTATTAAAAAGTGTTTTTACTACACAGTGTTCTTTGTGGCTGGGTGGTTGGTTGGGGTTTTTTTTTTGGTTTCTTCACTTCTTTAGCTTATTTTGGTATTTGTTATGAACAAAAAGTTCCATCACAATTAGTTGCCTTGGCTACTAATGATTTTCTTTATTCATATGTATCTCCTTATATTTAAACATAGCACCTAATCTATCTGCTTTGTGTTGCTTAATGTGACAAGGCCCTAAGCCACAGCGAGCTGCTGGTTGCAGCTTTGATTACACTAATGGCATCTTCAGTTTGCTCTTGAGAAGGTGGTGTTTTTTCTGGGAGCAATATTTAGCAGAGGGACTTGATGAGATCACACTGAACCTCACACTCTCTTGGCAGTGCAGCATGGGAAGAACTATTCTGGATCTACTGTATGATCAAAGAGCTGAGGGGAACTATGTCTGTGTGCAGGTGTCTGGCAGCTGGAGCTCAAAAGGTTGTGGATTTTTGCTAGGAATTACAAACAACAGGAAAAAGGAGCTGGTCAGCAGTGCTGGCTCCCCACAGTGCCAGCCACCCACAGTGTCTCCAAGCAGATCCTGATATCTGTATAAACAGTGCAGCCATTTCCAAGGGGAAATCAAGTTAGCTGACAAGACATGTGTGTTCACTGTGATTAAATCCATGTCACACCAAATGTCTGTGACCAGGCCACTGTGCTGGGATCCTCTGGCCAGGCCAGAGGTTTTAGTGAATGATCAATTCCCTGTCTTAGAGCTGTGTACTGAAGGGAACAAATATTAATGTGATAATTGTCCAGGTTAACTTGGTGTCAGTTACGGGAAGGAAAGATCACTAAGGAGTTATGGCCTGATACTTTCAGTGGAAGAGAGACTGAGGGAAGTTTGTGTATTCATGTGCCTGCAGTTAGTTTTCTACCTTGGTGAAGTGACACTGTAGCCCCAGAAGGGAGACACAGATGTTGTTCCAGCTGAAGTCAGTAGGAGCCAGGGAGTCTTGGTGCCTCAGAAAATGAAACCGTTTAGTCTTAGCAAAGGGAGGTGAAAACAAACGAGACAGCATCTTTTCTTCAAAAGAGTAGAACAAAAGTTGCTCAGCTGGTGCCTGGGACCTCCTGCCAGCAGCACCTGTGTCACCAGCTCTGTGCCTTGGCTTTGTGCAGCTCCAGCTTCACATCATTTGAAGAAAAGTGTGAAAAAGCTTTCTGTGCAGTTTTTGTCTGCTGGGTGAAATTATTACCACTAGAGCAGGCAGGAGCAATGTAAAGGCTTTGCTACCCATGTGACATTTCTGTGTCACTAATACAACTCATTCTTCATGCTTGGGAATAAACACAACGTTTTGGTGAACAGAAGCAGAGACTGCAACACCCAGGCCCTGGAGCAAAGTTCAAGATGACATCTGCTGCTTCAGGTAAGGCCTGGTGTTCTATCTGTCCTTTCCAGGGTAGGTTTGGGGAAATTGTGCATCTTGGTAGAAGCAAAGCCTTGGGGGTGTAGAGGCTTCATACCTGCTCCTCCTGTTTTCCTGTCTTCACTCCTTAATCAATAGGGGAAGCAAGGCCCTTTCTCTGGGCAATTCAGTTCAAGGCCAGGTTGGATGGGGCTTTGAGCCACGTGGGGAAGTAGGTGCTGTTCTGGCCCCCATTGGAAGTTGGAATTCGATGATATTTAGGGTCCTTTTTTAACCCAAACCATTCTATGATTCTATGATTTGGGTGGCTACGATCAGATAAGACAAAACCAGGACCAAAGCATATGTCAGTCTTTATCCTGTGGCACAAATATGTTTCTTCTCTGAACTGCTGTGAAATGTAAATGCACATAATTGCTTTTAAATAAATGTTTTTGTGCAGGTATAAAAGAAAACTTAATGCCTGCAGCATTGCACTTCTGATGAGCAGCCCTTTCAATAACTAAACAACAATTTATATATGTACCCAAGGAAAGAGGGCTAGTAATAAGTTAGTGACAAGCTTTTAGGAGATTAATATATGAACATTAGGTTAAACATATTTTAATTTTAAAAACGCTCAGGCTGCATCTTTCTATGGAGCATGCTATTAAAGTTGACATGATAGACTATTAACTACAGTACTGAAGTACACTCATGTCATAATTCATGCTTTATTATCCAACTACAGGTAAGTACATAAAAATTCAATGTTCTGTATTGCATCTTATTTAGATCGCTGTTCCAGTGAAATATAAAGTGTCACCGATAGATTTGCTCCAGTAGTAATTCCATAGTAAATTACAAACAAACTCAATGAAGCAAATCCTCCTGCAATTTATTTAACGTGATATTTTTCATTTATATTCAAGGTGAATTTTTGCAAATATGTTACATCTTTCAAAGAGAAAAAAAAAAACCCCCAACCAACCCAGAACTTAATCTCTCAGGAGGACTGGATTAAATAGCTACTGACCTAGAACCTCTACATTTAAATAAGCTTCAAGAGAGTACCCTTCATCTATTGTGTTTAAAGATAAAAACTACATGAGAGGACACATAAGAACCACCACAACAAAGGGCTGCCTGGTTCATAGCCCCAGGGAAGTTCAGGGAAAGGATATTTCAAACATAACAAGTGCCAAGGGCATCTTTCCCTCCTCGTGTGTAGCAGTCAATAACCTGACTGACTTCATCCAGATCATTGTACTCAGCAGCTTCATGAATCCCCTGTAAACATCTGTAAACCCCACATGGACATTTTCCCAATTTTAGGTACAGCTATGTCCTGTGGCAATAAGTTGGTCATTTGGTTATGAGCTTTCTGAGAAAGTACCTTCACTGGTTTGCTTTAAGTCTACTGCTTCACCATTTCAGGTGGTGGTTTTAATAAAAATAATTGTACAAAATTGTACAATTGTAATTGTGTGTAATTGTAATTGTGTAATTGTATTATAATAATATTAATAATTGTACAAAACATTGTACAATGAAAAACAGAAAATACATACTACCAATTAATTTTCTCCTACCCATCCATGGTGGGTTTTTTTGGTGGGTTTTTTTGGGTTTTGTTTTGTTTTGCTTCAGGTGTCATGTTTCATAGAATCACAGAAAAAGAATGATTTGGGTTGGAATGGACTTTCAACAACTTCTCCTTCCAACCCCTCTGCCATGGGCAGGGACACTTTACACTATCCCAGGTTGCTCAAAGCTCCATCCAACCTGGCCTGGAATACTTCCAGGGATGGGGCAGCCACAACTTCTCTGTGAAACCTGTTCCAGTGCCTCTCCACCCCCTGGATAAAGAATTACTTCCTAATATCCAATCTAAATCTATGTCTTTCTGTTTAAAGCCAGTCCCTCTTGTCCTGTCTCTCCAGGCCCTTATCAAAAGTCCTTCTCCATCTCTCTTGTGGCCTCTTTAGGCACTGCTAGGACACCATAAGATCTCCCCTAAGCTTTTCCTTCTCCAGGCTGGACAATCCCAATTTTTATTCTGTTAAATGTGTACTCATGTATAATTCAAGTATTCCTCTTGCTGTTCCTGGAGTTCTTGGGAGTTTAAAGGAGATGATATGAGGGCAGACTTTGGCACTGATTGTCCATGGAATAGCTGCAGTGCATTTACAGATAAAAAATAGCACCAAGAAGTGCTGTACCAAATGGGAAGATGGCTATGGGCACAATTTTTCACCCATAAAGAGGTGATGTCTTTATCATATTCCTGCTTTAAATATCTAGGTAATATAGTCTAGGTAAGAACATTACAGTTAAGTAGGGATTAAATGAGACCATGAATTTGCAAAAATTATTGTCTCTAAAAACACATCAGCTGAACAAAAAATTGTACAGATCAAAAGAAATGTGTACCCCCCCAACACATCCCTGTCCCCCTCCAACACCCTACAGAGGAATCTGAAAGATCAGCATCCATGGTTCATCTTGATGTAGGTGAAGCAGCAAGATGCTGTTTTGGAGCTACATTGATAAGAACCTGGTAAAACATGCTCCACGAATCATCACCAGATACCATAAATGGATTTTGGCAACCCTGGTTGTTTGAAATAGCAATTTTACAAAATAAATCCTGAGTTTATAACTAATGAGAAGTGTTGAGCTGATAAGGTAAAGCCTGTGGTCCCATGTGTGGCTGTTCAGATCAGCCAGTTGTAAAGTCAGCTGCAGTGCTGTTTTCTGAGATCTGTGGAAATTAAGTGCCAAAATCCCAATAGAATTCCATTTCAAACAGGCATTCCAACTTCTTTGGTTGTCTGGAAAATCCCATTCTTGGGCCTTTACGGCAGTAATACCTTGGCTAATTTCTGTGTTAACCTGAATACAGAAATGAGCTGTGCACATTTATTTGAGAAAAGATATAAAAAGTTTTCAGAAAAGTATGCAGACAACTAGTTAATCTCTGTCCTTAGAGACATACTTTTAATGTTCATTTATTTATTTAAAAAATGTTCATTTGTGTATGTACAGTAATATCATTATAACCCACTCAATTCAATTAGCAGCACCATGAAAAAGGGATGGAGGTTTTTGTTTGATTCAATTGTAAGCAAATGAAGCAATAATAAACCCCCAATTAGTACTGAGGAAAATAGGCTGAAAGATTTTTTTTCCTAGCATTTCACTGTAAACAAAAATGTGTGGCTGGTATTCAAGAGGAAGGAAAATACAATTTGAAGACACTTTAAAACTTCAATGATTAATGTCATGCCAAGTGACTCATTAAAATTCCCATAAAAATATGACCGTGGTAAAGAATTCTCTTCTGAAGAAAAATCAAATGTAATTAAGAGGGGGGAAAGAGAAGAACAGAAGAATTGCCAACCAAAATCAAGCTAAACTCATCTGCCACAGAACACATTTCAAGGGGTACAACCAGACCCTTGCTGAGGGGATTAGGCTGGCACTCAGGAGGAGTTCACCGAGGTCACAGTTTTGACACAAACAATTCATGTGACATCTGTCAAATTGCTTATTGGTGTCCAGTGTCTCAGGAATCAAGTGGAGATGACAACAAGTCCCTTCTTCCACCTTTGAAGGTCTTGCTGATTTTGATTTGCTTTTGGTGGCAAATGTGTAGGAGATTCAGGACCAGGAGCTGGTGAGATTAGAAGCACCTTTCTTGTGGCTTGGCTGCAAGGTATCAGAGGTGATAGGACCTCTTCCTGCTAAAAACAGGTTCTGATAATCAGATCTCCAAGTATCCCATTCCCCCTCCTGTAATATGAGTTTTATTAATATTCAATATATTCACAAGCCTGTCTTGTAGCATTACAGCTTGAACTGATGCTGGGCTGCTGACCTGCTCTGCTGATTGTCCTTCAGGGCTCTCAGCCCTTCCTGGTGTCACTGCTGCCAGGGAGCACATGGCAGGACCAGGTTTTGTCAGGAGCCTGGCACTGACAGATCCTGCTCTGAACACTCAGGTTTTTGCACTGTGGCCCCCAGCAGTTGGTAGAAGGTTTGACTTTAATCATGTTGTTCAGCATACATGCTAATTTGTGTCTGACTTCAGCAGGCTGTATTCTATTTTTGAACCAAGAAACATATCTTATTAAGGTGACAGGTGGTCTGGCACAGCAGAGACAGGTCTGTTGCTTGTGGCATAAAAAAAACCCAAACAATAAAAATTTATGTTGATTTCAGCATTTCCTCCTTGTTTTGTAAATCCTCCAGTCTTACTATCCTTGGAACAATGGTGATCACATTTGATTTCCCACTGGTTTGGTTTTTTAGTTTTTTTGTTTGTTTGTTTCTGAAGAGAAAAACAAAATTTATTTTATAAGTGGTATGATGTACTGCAGATGTCCTGTGAGGATTCAGTATGGGAGAAGTGCTTATAGAATTCAGATTGCAAACAGGGAGGGGAGAAAGAGAGGGACCAAGTGCTATTTATAGCCTAAATTCAATTCATCTGGGCTAAGTATTGTGACTAATTGTGTCCAGTGGCAGTGGACCTCAGCACTTGTACTGGAAAGCCTAAACTGGGGTCTCCACAGTGCTCTTGAGCAGATACATCATGACCTTTGTATGTCTAAACAAAGCAGCCTTCTCAGGCTGCCTGATATGGCCCCAGGACTCTCAAGCTACAACTAACACCAGCCAAGGTCTGTTGTGGGCCACTGAGGTCAAGCACATGGCACAAACCATGCTCTGAGACACGTGCCTGCCTCCAAAAAGCTGTTTCAACATGATCCTGGCTGCAATGGTCCCTGCATCCTTCCTGGGCACTGGCTAGGAGAGCTTGTCACAGTCTGCAAGCCCACTGGGGTTGTGATGAATGTTGAACTGCCTGGGATGATCGGAGCGCTGAAGCACTCTGTGATATGAAAAGTCATTTAGCTGTCAGACCAGAAGAAGTGGCAGCTTAGATACTGATCTTGAGGCCAGATATGCTTGACACAAATAACTCATGCCCCTTGTAAAGTGAAATTTTCCTTCATTAAACATAGATGCATGCAGTGCAGTGTTCAGCACTTTACTCTTTTATATCCAGGCTCTGATTGTTTTATTTTTATCCTTTAAGAGAAATCAGATGTTAGAGAGGAAGCTATTCTTAGGCTGACTGTGCAAGTGATCAAGCCAAGCATATCCATATAAGACAGCTGCTGGCAAATGCCAGTCTCGGGTTGTGCTTTCATTGCAGCAGCAGCAGTGTGAGTGCTGGGCATGCAGACATGGCACCCTTGGGGAATAACAGAGGAGCTGTCATCATGCTTGTGGTTCTCATCTCAGGTCCTTGGCAGTGTAGGAGTCTCTTTATACCAATAATTCATATGAGAAAATGAATTCCTTGATGTCAGTGCCTCCTCTGCACACCCCTACTGTGGAGGCTGGCTGTACCCATGCTCGCCCCAAGGTGATAAATTGTGCCTGATGATGCTTCCTCAAATTAGTCAGAAGTCTCTGCTCCACAGTGCCAGGTTGGTGAGCACAGACCCAGCAGAGAAAGTGGAATCAACAATGGTCTGATGGTGTTCAGGCTCTGTTCTCCACTTGTAATTGCCTACACCTCATCAAGGAAAAGTCTGTGACATGGTGGAGACCCACTGCTCTTCTCTGCTCTGGGCAGGAGCAAATCCCTAAGGAGCTGGTGTGGGCTGCAGCCCAGAGAGGTGGGGAAATGAACTCTGTCAGTTTTTGGGTCTGAGATGGGAGTGAAATGCTCATGAAAGGCCAGGCTTATGGTGGCAATAGTTCCAGGATTCCTCTGCTGCTCTGGGCTAGATGTTGTTTCCCTGTAATGAAATACAGAGGTTAATTATTCCTTTTGCCTGTTTGGGGTACACTCCATCTTTTCTTGTGTGCCCATACACTCTCTAGCCCAATGAACCTTTGTTCTCATTCTGAGATCAGGCTGGATGGGCTCTGAGCAACCTGGTCTAGTGGAAGGTGTCCTGTCCATGGCAAGGGGCTTGGAACAAGATGATCTTTAAGGTCCCTTGCAACCCAAACCATTGGAGGATTCTATCATTCTATGATCTGTGGTGTTTCAGTATTGCTGCACCAAGAAGAAACCCAACAACAAATGTGAGAACCTGTCCCCAGGCACTGGGAATGGGCTTTGTTCAACATCTGGTGTCTGGTTGACCCACCCTGTCCCACCTCAGGGCTGTGACACCAAACACAGTGTCATGGGACAGTCTGTCACTATGTGCATGGTGCAGCACAAGGGATGTTGTGGTTGGCCTGGGAGTCTCAACACTGAAGCAAACAATTGGTTCTGGTCCTCAGAGTCTATAAAAATTAAGTGTTGTTTGTTCTCTTGCTCCTGAAGAATCACTGATGACATCATGCCCTGTTTCTGAGCTAATCATAATGAATCAAGTCAGCCTAGGTGAAGGTAATTAAAAATATTATTACTTCAGCAAGCCCACACAGGGCCACATAAAGGGTCTTATGTATTTTCTTACTAGAATTTCCATTGCTTTGGCTGTTTTTTTTTATTAAACTCATTGTAGCAGCAAATCAGGCAGATAAATGTGGTTTTAAATTTGCTCAGAGACATGTTTAGCTTATAAAATACAGACTACCAGCTGTGAAGCTTTGTAGTATTTCAAAACCATTGTTACCTTTTCATAAATTTAAAAGATTCTAGTTTTACTGAAATCTCTTTTTTTTTCAGCTGAGGATTTTCAGTCTCACCTCCATAGATTAAAATCTTCTGCTAGAAACATGCAAAAAGGAGAGGGGAAAAGAATGACAAAATAGGTAAAATAAAACAGATTGAAAGAAAATCTGAAATAACTTGAATTTCTTTATAGCTGAACATCTAACAATGCTTGTGAAAAATGCCATTAGTAGTGAGCAGTCTCATTCTGTCAGCACTTCATGGTAAAACTGTGTTTGACTGTGCTCCAGTAACACCTGCCTGCTTTGTGCTGCTGAGTGGTGAAACACTGGAGCTCAGAGAGTGCCCAGGAGGCAAGTGCAGAGCCAAGCCCAAATTATTGATGAAATTTGCGTTAAGGGTTGAGTGAGGAGGGATCCAGTGGCAGCAAACATGGGGAGCAGCAGCTCTGCAGTGCCGGAAGTTGCCCAGCTCTGAGTCCATGGGGCACAGCCGTGGGTGCCCTGGTGTGCGAGGACAGAAGGACAGCAGGACAGGAGATGAGTGAGGAGCCAAATCCCATGGAGGCCAGTGGAGTTGTCTTAGAGAGGACAAGAGAATGAAGCCACAAAGATGATGACCAGTCCATTCCTACTGCTCTTCATTTACCACTGATTTTGAAAAAAAATATATCTTGAAAAAAAATTTATTATAGAAATGATTCCTCTGTGTTACATTTTTTCCTTTGGGAACAGTGGCAAAAAAAAAAGGCAAAAAAACCAAAAAATTGGGTTGGGTTTTCTCATCTTGGAGGAAAAGTGTCTGAAAATAGAAATTACTCTTGCTGCAGAAAGTACCAGAATACTCCCCTTCCCAGGGTATATAGGGCAAGAGGTAGAGCGCTTAAATCACAGGAAAATTTTAGATGATGAAAATGTTTTGTAACAGTACGGATAATAAAGAACTGGGAAATATGGGAACAGTGTGAACAAATACTGAGTGGGAATAGCTTATGTGCACCCAATCCCGATTTAAGGAGGAGACACGGATTATACCTGAGTTTGGTTTTATTTTCTATAGCCAAATCTTCCTAATTTGCAAAGCAATTTGGTGTTTGGCTCCAAGGATTACCTTTAAAAGTGCTGGACTAAGAGATTCTGGGCATTTTTCCTAATAGCTTCACAACTAACTACATTAATAGGAGCTAATCATTAGTGTGTCTGCTCAGCTAACAATTTACCTAATTGGTTTTTGCCTCTGGAGGGTGTGATCCCATCACACACCAAGGTCTGGGTGCTGAGCATTAGCAACTCACCCAAGTCAACAAGAGTCAAAAGTCTTCATTCATGTCCCTGGCCATGCTTTAATTTCCATTAAAATCCTTAAACACTTTATTTATGTCTAAAGATAATATCATATGAATCTCTTAAACTACTACCCTGCTGATGACACTTTTGGGAAATTGCCAGTAGAGATGTATTCTTGCCCCTTAACTGGATACAAAATTGGTTTAGATTAAATTAAATTAACTTCACCTTCTTCACCCTAATGAATACTATTTTAACCTGCTTTTCGTCCAGCCAGAGGCTTGCCCCATGCATGTGAGTACTGATTATTCACATGATCAGTCCTGCTGAAGTCACTGGGTGACTTGTATGAGTCTTGCTTCCAGAAACAAACTTCCAGGTTCTTTTCCCTCCATAGCCTTGCTTCAAAATGCATTCTTGTTTTTGGGTTCTTGGTCTGCAGCTACAAAAGAATGTGCTCTTGATTTCCAAAGGAAGCATTAGTCACCTCACTGACCTTCTTCCTCCAGTGGTTCCTGGGGGTACTTATTTTGTGTATAAAAGCCAGAGATCATTAGTTTTTTTAGTTCCCAGGCCTTCCTGCATGGGCAAGTTCCATCTTATCTATCAGAAAGCCTGGATAATATCTGCCATCTTTTGATCTGTAATGCAGGGTTGAAGGCAGAAATACCTTTATTTAATTGGATTGTCTGATTCCTCAGAGTCTGACTGTTTTGAATTTCTTTTTTTTTTTTTTTTGGTGTGAGCCTTGGTACCTAACTTCAACAGAAACTTTTAACCACAGTCAAAGGGGTTCCAGGGGTTAATCTGTGTCTTTCCATTTCCCATTGTTTTTTATTTAAAGTCTTCCTGTTTTTTTCTGATGGGACTTCTGCTCACTAAACTCTTCTGCAGCTTCTGCAACTACATTTCTCTGGGGTCTTTTACTGTCAGTTCTGGAAACCACATTCACAGATGGAAATCATCCTCCCTCTCTATCATCATATCTACAAGGGAAAGTGCCAACATTTTATTTACTTCCTGGACTGGCTCTTTTGTCTTGTTAAATGAAGCCTTTTTCCACCACCTTGTAACCTGCACTCTGCATTTGCATGGTTTCATACAGTCAATAAAAGCACTCATCTCTGTTTATCTGAGCCCTGCTATAAATCCCCACGTAGTGCAGAGTGCAGCCTTTTGGCAGAAGCAAAAGCACAGTGCAGTTGCTCAGTGGAAAAGAGCATCAACTGCTGCCCACGTGCCTGTTCAGCAGGAGCTGTTGTGAATCAGCTCCTTAGCCAAAGCCACTTCTCTGCCTCGTGTCTAAAAACCTCTGAGATTCCTGTTAAGAGTCAGACAGAAGTTAGGAATTGACTTGAGACATTGAAAAAGAAGCTGAAAAATGTCAGGTGATGTCTTTGGGGAAGGAAGTATTGCCTGGGAGGAGGGAGGGAAGGTTATTGATTCAGATTTTTACCTTTTGGTGAGAGTTTTTGTCTGGTTCCTCCCCTTCCCTCCACTTATCCTCACAGACCTGAGCTGCTGCCAAACCATTTCTCCATTGCAAAGGTTCTCCACTCTTTCTAATCTAGATGGCAAAGGCACCTAAATCTGTCCTTAATGCCATATAAATCTGAATAAATGCATTTTCTTTGCCCTGCTGAAAGGCCCTTTGGCAGCTCGAAAGGCTGAATGCTGGTCAGAGGTTTCTCCCTGCAGAGCCCTGGTCTGGTGTTGGGGCACCCTGTGCACAGAAGGAAGGAAGATGGGGAGAAACACTCAAAAATTTGAAGGATTTCCCCAGTCAGAAATACCAGGTTCAGAAAACTCTAGAAGTGCTGCAGAGCAGGAGGGTGAGGCTGGGCCCTCATATTCAGAGTAAGTTTGTGGTCCATAGAGGAGCCTTTCCATGGGCACAGTGTGTCTGTGATCCATTTCAGTCTCTTTGATGCTCTCAGGGTATAAAACAAAATATTATAATTACCCAAAATGTTTTTCCCATTGCACACCACAGGTTCTGCTCTAGGCCACAAGAAGTATCTGATGCACCAAACCCTTTGATGCCACCCTGGAGTGCAGAGCCCTGGGAGAGGGACATTCCCTATGCCTCTGCAAACTGTTTCATGGAGTCACTGAAAAGATTTCCTAGCAGGGAATACAAATCTTCTGATTCCCCATCCTGATTTAGCAACTCTCCATAATACCTCTTTTCTGTGCATGCTCCAGCAACCTGGGCAGGTGGAAAATTCCTGGGAAGTACAAAGTTACAGGAGCCAGGCACTTCTGTGGAAGGGAAAGAAGGTGCTGTGCCCTCGATGGGCATCTGGCACACTCTCCTGGCTGCCAGCAGTCAGCAAAATGTGGCAGCATTGGTCTGGTTTGAAAATGTCTGCTGTGCTCTGTGTCCTACATCTCACCCAGTCACCTCTCCTTTGCCTTGCCTGGGGAAAGTGTGTCAGCCACAAAACAAACACACACACAGTTCATAGCAACCTGCTTTGCACTCCTGTAAGATCCTCCAGCAATCAAAAATTCACTTCCGCAGCCATAG
The DNA here is from genome assembly GCA_013399945.1 of Ploceus nigricollis. Lineage (NCBI taxonomy): Eukaryota > Metazoa > Chordata > Aves > Passeriformes > Ploceidae > Ploceus > Ploceus nigricollis. The sequence goes on from VXBC01007695.1 coordinate 758,940, forward strand.
GGGAATATTCATTTCTGTCATGTTGCAGATGGGGAAAATGATGTGTGCAGAGGTGAAATGGAAGGCTGATCATGTGTCTTCCTCCTGCCAAGGGCTGTGCAGGGAGTTACATCTGAGCAAAGAGAAGGACCTGTTTGCCTTGCCCTGTGTGTACTCACAGCTCTTGCTCGTCCCTGCTCTGGCTGCTTCTCTCTGCACTGGTGAACATGTTTGTCTCCAGATTTTTGTTCCACTCACAGTTCTTCTTCCAGCCCCATGTACCTGTACCAACTCTCACAGTACCTTCCATACAAAATTCAACTGTCCTGAACTTGTCTGCTACATTCCCTTCAAAATGTCACATTGATTTCCTTCATTAAATACATAAAACCCCCCAACTAACCATCCAACCAACCAACCAACCAACCAATCAAAATCAACCCCAACAGAAATCAAACCCTGTTTCTCTTTAACATCTCCCTGTCCCTGTCATTGGAACCATTCCATTTCATACAAAAGGAAAATCCCCAGTGATCAGCATCACCAGCAAATCCAACAGTGTGTGCACATCCAGTTGGCTGTTCGCCACTCTGGTGAACATGAGTTCATGAGTGCCAGTGAAGAAGGCGTGGGACTCTAAAATGCCCTGTCCTGTGGTGACATTTTTCTCTTCTTCTAGATCATACTAAATATTCATTTACTTGAACATATAGAGCAGGCACTTCCAGGCACTTTGAAAATGTTAATACAATTAATTTGTCATCCTTCATTGCTAGAGACGTTCTTATAACTCTGGCTAATAAAGATCCCTCTGAGGAAGCAATACTTTGAATGTACCAGATGACAGGGCTGTGTTGTATTTATTAAATAGCTTCAAAGGGCAGGTGTCCAGAAAAAGATGGTTTTGCCAGAGAAAAACTGTATCCCAACCCCCTAGTTCCCTTATGAAGAAACATTTCCAGCACAGGGCCAAGCAGCAAGACTGAGAAGGTCCTCTCTGTGTGGGAAGGTGAGAGTGATCTCCACAGCAAAGATTGTGTTACCCACTGGTGAAAGTGTTATTTAAGAGGAAAACCTCTCCACTATGGGCCTTGCATCTACCTATGTACTGCAGGACAACAGATGTGTTAAAGTCTCTGCCACATCATGTTTTCCAAACCATCACTGGGAGATCTCTGCACTACTGCAGCAAGTGAAAACCTCAGTCATGGACCAGGACCTCTCTGTGCCAGGTTTTGCAGAACTCAGACTGCCCCAGAGGGTTTCTAGGAAGTGGCATTGCAGTCTACAGCTGCTGCTCTAACACTGAGCTGGATGGTTCAGGGACTGACTTCAGCTCATGGAATCTGGCAGAGCTGACCCCCAAGGATTTGGTAGGGCCCTGGACAGGCTCTGGGCACTGTGGGTGTGTGATGGTGCTTTTGCACTAGCCAGTGCTAAATGGCAAACCTCTCTCCTGTTACTTCTCCACAAACCACCATAACATCATCAAAGCTCCATCCCATTTTGCTTTCGAGAGCTTAACAGGTGACCACCAAGAATTGTAAGGTTACAGTTTTAAATTTAGTGAGGTTCTCTTTAGCATCCATAGGTGGAATCTCTATGAAAGCAGCAACCACGACATTTTTCCATGAAGTTCAAGGACCATCTAAAACCCTAAGTGAATTTCCAAGAGAGAAGTCAGTGACAAGGTACAGACACCTCAAAGGGCAATTGAGCTCATCCTAAACTCTGAATCCCTTCTCTTTCTGTTGAGGAGAGAGGGACTCCTGGCAAATATCTTTTTAGACTTTTAAGATAGGTTGAATTGTTTTGCAGTTCATTGCTCATAGAATCTGTAAGGCTGCAAGGGTGCAAAGTAGCTATACTATGCCTACACTGTGGGGAAACCTCTTTATTTAGGCTCACAAATGGTTTTTCTTCTGATTAAACATCTCATCAAAAGTGAACTGCATTAGCTGCTCTTGAGGGACTCTGCATCAGAAAAATTCTAGCCCTAATGCAATGTCAGCTGTTTCTCCTCAGCCAACCAGTTGCTGTACTTACAGAAAAGAGATTGCAGCTCAAGCCTTCTTCAATCTAATTTTTAATTAATTGACACATGGTCCCTTCTGGTCTCCACCCAGAACGCTCCCCACATCATCTCCTAATCACTGTCTGGCTGCTGCTCCCTCATCTTCATTAGAGTGACACACCAGTATTCCTGCAGCCACTTTTGCTGTTTTTGGTTTCAGGCAGTGACATTTAAGCTTTAATCCCAGAGTTAGTGGTCATTACTTTAGTCTTTAATCATCATGAGAGACTAATGAGAGGAGATAATCCTTGTATAAATCACTGTGTAACAAGAAAAGCAGTTGATTTTTTAGAAGATTAGAAACTCAGAAGACATTCTTGGTCAAATCCAGAGGTCTGTTTGCAATAATTTGGACTGAGAAAGTAGGAACTCAATTTGATGTCCTGAATCCCCACAGCTAAACAATTAGACTTTTTAATAATACTTTGTTTTTCTATAACAGCACCTTCTACCTGAACATCTCCTATTTTTGTACAAGGTGTCTGCTCTGGAGCCATTTACTGAAATGAGTTTTATCTTTTCCCATCCCTGACTTGATTGATGCTCTAATCCTGTTTAACATGGAAAAGCAGAAGTTCTTCAGCAGGAGCACTTGGTGACACCAGCACCCTGAACTCGGAGCCTTATGGTCATGAGGTTTTTTGTCATATTTGTGCATGCTGACCCCAAAGCAGTCTGACTTCTGCCTACCCAGGCACTACCTCTCTCCCAGTGCAGCATCCAGAGCCTGAAAGGTATTGGAGTGAGCAGCTTGCCTGGCTTTTGTTGGGAAACTCTCCCCTGTGCTCATACTTTCCTTTGTGGCTTTTGGGAGAACCCAAGGTTGTTCTTGGGATTTCTGGGGGCTGCAGAGTGTGAAGAGCATTTCATGTGCAGGAATACTCTAGATTTAATGGGCTTGAGTGTGTATGTGCAAAGATTTTAGAGGGTCCCATCTGCTGCTTTTAGTAAACTGAGGCACACAGGAGCATGGGTCCCTATGCCTGTGCTCAGCAGGATGTCATAAGCATCTCCGTTTTAGGCAGGCAATGGGGTTTAAAACCATGGGCACCTCACTTCAGAAACCCATTCCCATGATTTTTGTGTCAGGAAAGGGAAAAGGCACTGTGCAAATAACAACAGTTTTAGGGCCTGATAGTCACAGGCAGAAACACTTAACCAACACTATAACCAGGACTTTGTCTCCTGCTCTCCCCTCCTGCCAACCCCATGCCCCTTTCGTGCAGTGACCAAGCAGAAATCCTGAAGACAGCTCCTCCCTCTGTGGGAGCTGGTCCCTTCTCTGCCAGTATTTATTCAGGCAGTACTCAATCTCCCTTGGCACGTCCCAAGCCTGACTAGTGTCAGCATTGCATGAGCTTGATGGGAAAAAGACACTCCAAACTCTGAAGGCTGAGAATCTAATTACTTCAAAAGTGTCTTTATACCATTATATTCCCGTTAAAATAATAATTTATCACTCTTCATTGTACTCTTAATGATGCTTGAAAATAATGGGCTTGAATCAATACTGTGCCCAGCGTAAATGTGGTGGAAGAGCAGGGAGGATCTTAGCAAGGCTGATTGCATTACCATCACTTTTGGCTGATCTGGTGTTTTGACAGAGTATCTGCATCCAGCACAAGCTCCTGCCTTGCAGGTTTATCCTGCTGAGGGGCTCAGTGAGCCCCGGGAGTTGCATGTCCAGTGATGAATATTGATGCATCTGGGGCACTTGAGCTAAGGGCAGTGAAGAGTTCATCTGTACATATAAAAATCCTCCTTTTTTTTGATAGATTCCCCTGCTACCTTGGTTATTGAATAGATTTAAATGCAGTAGCAGATTCTTTCAGCAGCTGTGATGTCTGGAGTGTGGGGTTTCACACAAAGTCCATCTCCCAGCTCCCTCTACTTCCCTGTGTGCACTGGCAGTATCTCTAGAAGGTGGTGGAGAGTCAGTGTGCAGAGCAGCAGCTCATGAAAACCCAGGAATATTTCTGCACTAATGGCACTTTTCAATGCTCTGATTGCTCTGACTTTGAAACCTGCCTCTGGAGAATGGCTGGGAGAAACAAGCCCAGAGCAGCCTGAACCCCACAGAGGTCTTTGCCTGCTTGGCACCAGAGTGGCTCCAGTCAGGGCCTGTGCAAGAAGCCCCCAGGCACTTTGGAGAGTATTTTGCAAAGGCATGAGAAATTACACAGATTTATTCTACTCTGGCACTAACCCCACCTCTACCCTCAGCAACACCTTTCAGAAGATTGATTAGGTTTTACTTTACCAGTTTCCCATCCAGTCCAGTCACATCAGAGTATTTTCTCCTTTCCACTCCCTGAGCCCTCCTTTTTGATTCTGAGTGTGGCACTGCAATGCTAATGCTTCCCCTGATAGAATGCTTGGAAAGAGAGGCAGCAGAAGTGGATGGTGGGGGAAGATCTGCTGGCTGAGACACCAAAGCTTGGAATATGGAACACCAGAGGCCTCCTGACAGCATCCTATGGGAGAAGAGACAGAGTTTTAGTTTATCATTGACCAGACTGAGGAATAAAAGCCACACTGCCCTAACTATCTGGTCTGAGCAGTCATCCTCCTTAGCTCCATCTCAGTCAGCAAGTAGAACAAGGCAAGGGCTGTTTCTGGCTTTCGGATGAGTGGCTGAGCTTTGCTTCTGTGTCTCAGCAGGGTGGCCATGTCCAAACTGCTTGTTGGAAGTATCCCTTGCTCCTGCTAGCTCCAAAGTGAGCACAGCTTTGACTGGGAAAGGGCTGTCAAAATTGTGATGGACATCATGGCAACAGATAAACAGGGATGGGAAGTGTTCAAGTCTTTACCAAGGCCATGTTCAGTTTAGCTCTGCAAATCTGGGATGGTTTGTTGGTCTTCAGCATCTTTTTTAGGAGATCCAAAGAGAGGACTTTTTTTTTTTTTTTTTTTGCAAAGGAGATAATTGGTGACCTGTTAACTAAAGCCTCTGACAGATACAGACCTTCACCTCACACTCAGCCTGGAGAAGGGGCCTTTGCATTGTGCTCTGGTATTGTCTGTATGTGTGTGAAAACCTCCAGATGGAAATTTGGATTCAGCTGTGTGGTGGTGGATAGTCTCCAAAGCTGGGAAACTATCTGGGCAACCACGCTGCAGCTGGACATGGTGAATTTGAGTATAGAGGCAGATAATCAAGGCTCTATACTATTTTTTAAATTTTTTTTTTTTTTTTAGATATGTGACTCCTAGTTCACATATTCCTGGTTTGGTTGACCAGTTTTTCCTTAAGGAAAAGTTAAACTGGGGGGAAAATGAACAAATTAAAGACTTTAACTTATCCCTGCTCAACTCAAGTTCTATCCATTACGTGGCCTGATGTGCTTTTAAGACCTTTCAGCTAAAATTTGGGTTTAGCCAAAGGCTTCCTAGCAACACCAAGCCAGGTGAATGACACACAGGATGTTGCTGAGGCTTTGACTCAGCCAAATGGGAGTAAATTAGCTGCTCTGTTATTCATGTGTGTCTCTTCCCCCAGTTTCAATTAATTGAATGCAGGGAACAGTGTATTTTTAAATTTTATTTATTTAGTCCTTTAACACAGTTTGTTGAACATTGCTAAAATCAGCTGTCTCCCATTTCATAACTAGCTGCAAAGGAGTATTCTATATAAGCAGACCTACTTCTTCCCACATCCATGTTAAAAAGCAAATGAACCCATATATCCACATCTCCAAAGGGAAGGTTTTTTTCCCATGTGAAATCTGGTATCCCAGATTTTGAAGTACAGCTTCACTGAAGCTAGAAGTTTTAGGAGCATAATGAAATATTTATTCCAGGTTCAGACTTTAAAGTATAAGTTATGGTTTCTGGAGTGTCCAGGGATATTTTGTGATGGTGAGTATTCAGGGTAAATGGAGTAGGGATATCTGCTTCATGCTTTCATATCTTACAGCCTGATTCCTTCCTTCTTGTGGGAAATATCTTTGAGCATTATGGGAAAATGCATATTGATGAACTCCCCAATGTATAGGCAGGCTTGTCTGCATTCTCTATTTCTTCATTAGTCCCTAACCATTTCTGTTAGACAGAGCATTAGTTCCCAGATCATAAATTCAGGAGAGGAGGTGGTGTCCCTGCCTGCTCTGCAGTGGGATCTAATGGCTTCTTTGCTGCAACAATAGAGAAAGCATTTAAAGTAATGTCCCTTATGGATAGTCTCCAGCACATGGAATGACTTTTCTTTATAGCACTCAGTATATTTAGCAATGGAGAGAAGAATTGTGAGCCCTTCTTTTAGAAAGATCATGGTTTAAATAAAGCCCAAAACAATAGCTTTTTTTTTTTTTCTTTCTTGTTCTTGTTGTGCCTTTTCACTGGAGACTGTGGAAGGCAAAACTGATCATATGCAGTTGATGAGTCCTCCCTGTCCTGTGCACAGCTTAACCTCACCCTAAAAAACACCTCTGCAGCATCACCTGCCTTCAGCAGATCCTGTGAGTGCTACAGAGCTGCTGTTGTTTCTGGCTGGAGTTATGCTTCTGATGTCTCTGTGAATAGCAAAGCAAATACATATGGGAACAGCAATGTATAGAATCCCTTCCCTGCCATGTTAAAGCAGTGGGAGCAGAGAAGGTAAAATATTTAGACTCCAGATGTCTTTATTTGCCAAAATAAAAATCCTTGCTGTAAAATATCTATAAAATGTAATTAAAATTGCCATTTATTTTTCTCACTGTTGCTAACATTGCTGGCAAAATTGAGTCACTCAGTGCTGCCAAATATAGCATTCCAGGTGTAAAACACTCTCAGATGTTCATGACATTTTGCACGTAAATACTGAGTCATTGAGAATGATCTGGTACTATCCATATGCCTGATACAGAAATACTGCCATGAGTGGGAGATCAGTATACACACACAGCAGGATAATGTTTGAGAATGAAAAAAATTGTGTTTCTGCATGGTTTCTAATAGAGTTAGACTTTTCATGTACGGATACTTCTCCTCTCAAGACTTTTGCAGAGGAGGGTAACCACAACCTTCCATCCCCCTACTAACAGCTCCATCTCTGAATAGCAAGTTGGAGATTTCCTTGTCGTAGTGTTTCCTTTTTCTATTTTTTTTTTAATTTTTTTTATTTTTTTTAAACATAGCCTGTGTGAGGGAGTTGCAAACCTGAACTATTGATGACATCTCAATATACAGAAGATAACAGCCCAGTGCCTGGTACCATTCTCTTCCAGCCACCTTTTCAATCTGCCTTTTGGCTGCTGCTGCACTCTGCAGCAATACAGGCTGTGTTTTCAGGCATTATAATTTCCTGGAAAAATGGATGTGTTTCTGGAAAGCACATGGGAATGGTGCACCCTGCAATCATGCTTGCCCTGGAGAGAGGCAGTGCTTGCTGGAATATAAGCCACTGAGCTGAGATGAGTAATTTCTGCCTGACAGAAATGAGTTTCCTCACCAGTTACAGGAGGAAAAACACCCTCTCTTGCCACAAGTGTGTGAGTTTGGTGTCAGGCTTGTGCTGGACCATACACTGTGGGCAGTCAGGCTGTCCTGGGCTTCAGTGAGACAGACCCACGAGAGCCTTGGAGCAAGCTCAGCTCACCTGCACTGCCTTCTTGGCACCCCTCTGTCTTCCTTCCCCATGTGATGGTTAAACCTTCCATGCCCTGTCCCACTCTCCTATTCCTCTATCATTTGAACCAGTGACAACAATTCATCTGCAGACTTTGTCTTGCTCAGTAAAGCAGTGGATGGCCAGGTACATTATACCTGTTTTGAATGGGGAAAAAAGTGCTTAACTTCCTGTTTCCCTCCCTGTCAAGGGAAATACACTGGATTGTGCTAGTGCAACGTCCCTGACCTGCTTGCTGTACAGTTTTCTTTGCTTTCTCTCTGCTTTCTTTTGCCACAAGGCATTTCTTGTAACCATATTTTGTGTTGCATTGTTTACTCTGCATCTCCACACCACTTCTCCTTCCACCAATTCCTTCCTTTTTTTTTTTTACCACTTTTCATTTTCTGTTTATTCCTCTTCTTTCTCCTGACCATGCATTTCCCTGATCTCTTACCATGTGTAAGACAACTTCACCAGAGGTATTTATAGGTGCTATCAAGAGTTCACTAAATTGTAGTAAGGATGATGGAGTCTGAATGAAAGGCCATTAAACTGGAAACAAGATTTTCTTATTTTGGATGAAACACAGGAGCACCCCTATTTCCCTGTTCAGTTCTGTGTTCTCATCTGTCTAACTCAACAAAATTAAATTATTAATGACTAGGCTTGAAATACATTTATAAAATAAGTAGAATGAGAAGGGATGGATGAGAAGAATTCACCTTTCCACACTACAGAAAAATTAAAATCTGGCCACTACTAGCAGAATTTTGCATAACATCTTAGATGTTTGTAAGCTTTTAATCTACTGCCTTCTGGGGCAAATTGTGTAAGAACTCCACTGTCCTTCATGTCATAAAAATTGTTGCCTGCTTTCCCTTTCCTGTTAGCTGTGCTCAAAACCACTCAGGTTTTCTTTCCCTCCACGGACACTGAGAACAGTGAATCAGAATTATCTCAATATCAACCTTTGAGACACTGGAAGGTGATTAACACACAGCCACAGACCAAATGATTTCATTCTTTCTTCATCATCCATATTTTTCAGCACCTGAATCACTCCTGCTGCTCTGGGCTCCCTCCAAATTGTCAAACTCTTTCCCACAGAGCAGTGCTGAGCACCAGACAGTTCTCTTGCTGGAGCCTCCCCCCTGTCAGGTTCAGTGAGTAATTCCCCCAGGGGCCCTAGGTAAATGATGGTTATAAGAAGTCCCTGAGTGCCATGTACCTTGTTTGCAGCAGTGTCACAGGGTTTGAGTGCAGAATTCAGGCTCTGTGAAATCTGTTTTTGTGTGGATGCTCTGGCTGCTCCACAACAGTTCCCTGCGGGGACTCTCCAGGCTTGCATTAACAGCAAGTGCCTGATTTCATTCAAAAGTGAAGCTGTGAACAAAGGTGCAATTCAGCCCAGATGAAGTCCTACCTTTTTGTGCCCACAGACAGCTGTCTGCCTGGCAGCAGGGTATCTTAATTTAGCCACTTCAGAGGTGTGGTAAGGATTGAGTGCCTAAGGAAAGCATCCAGGACTGTTGAAGGTGCCCAGGGAATATCACCTCACCTCTGGACACCAGTCCCAGCAGGAAGGATTTTCTTTAGGTTCTGTTTCGTGTCTCTGGGTACAACTGAACTGAACCCTGGTGTCTGCTGTAGGGTGAGCTGAATCTCTCACCAGGAGCCACAGACTGTGTTGGCTAAGGAGCCATAGAGTCCTGTGGAGGTGCTTCTGCTACTGTGCAAGTTAGATTTCTGAGATTACATCTAATTTAGCTGATGGAGGTGCCTTTAGGACATTCCTTTACTGAAATCTGCCTCTCTTTGAGATGCCCTTGATTCTCCTGCCTGGAAAAAGCAATCTGCAGTTTACAGATCACAGAGCTTCACCCAAGTGCTAAAAATATGCACAACCTCATAGACAATGAGTAATTCCCCCATTTGCTCTGCTCTGTCACTATATTGGTTGGTTCTCCACAGGGTACCCAGGGCTCCATTGTCCACACATGGAGGATAAATGTGGTTGGAGCTGCCTCTGAATGTTTTTCTGTCCAGGAATATGTGCATGCTTTTTCTCTGTGCACAAGGAAATGTTCTCCTTCCAAGAAATGCATCTGTTTCAGAGTTATTTTTAATGCTGAGGCTGTATCATTCCCTTGGCACCACAGACTGGGTAAACAGGTACATCTCAAGGAAGCAGCACTGGTACTTTAATCACCATTACATGAACTCAGGAATGCAATAATCTGGGAAATTAGGCTACAAATGTTAAAAGAACAAAAAAATCATTAAAATTTAAACTAAATGAAAAAGTTACAGCCTACCCAGAGGAAGTTGCTGAAAGTCATGTAGCTACATTTCTACAGCATGAGAAGCTGGAGAAGTTACAACTTTAACAGTGATGGTGGAGCACATTTGTGAGAAATGTCAAAGATTTGTGCTTCCCCTTACTAAATAATATTGTCCTGTCTTTGGCTGGGTGGAAGCAATCTGTTTTTGACAAATCAGTGTTGGATGTTTCTTTATCACTTTCCTTGAGGTAAAGTTTCAACAGTTTCATTATTTGGTCTATTTTCTTTCCAAGCATCAAAGTTAGGCTGACTCATCTGGATTTCACCTTTCTTTCCATGACAGCACTGTTTACTCTTTTTTTCTCTTCTGCTGCTTTTCCTCCACAAGATCTTAAAGGCAATCTCTTATCATGCAGTGATTCCTTTTGGTAGTTACTGATGTACCCTGCAGCACAGCTCATCAGTCCCTCCTGGCTTGCAGGCACTCCACTTATTCAAATATTATTTAACTTATGCTGACCTGCTCTTCTTTCTCTGCACCATTAATTTCAATCAAGTTGATAATCTGATTGAAGATGATTTTTGGGTTTTTTTCTTTTTCCCCTTTTCTCTAGTCTGGTTGAAGCAAAAAGGCACTGTACCAAGTAAGAAAGATAAATCCATCACAGATGAAGCAGCTCAGGTACCTAGTTAGGGACTTTCACATAGCAACAGCTGGTCATGAATTACAGGGAGAAATTCTCCCCAGCCTAGATGGCTCCATTCAGCTGGAAAGTGTTACTCTTCCAAAGCTAAAAATGACATAAAAATCAAAGAGGGGTCTAAGATTTTAACAGTGCTTGAAAAGAAGGGAGGAGCTTAGGTAAGTAAGGCTAATGTGAGTTGGTAAAAGGCTGACAGCTTCCCTGTCTCACAGAAAGTCAGGGAGACAAAGCTGTGGTGACAGAGTGAGATTTCTACCTCTAAAGGATGAAAAGATGTGAATTTATGAATGTGAACTTAATACCCTTGCACTTAGCCTGACTGTGGTTGTCATAACTTTGTTCTGAAAGCTTTGTACCTTAAAGGAATAAGTAAATAGTGTTTTGTGCTGAAAGCAGTTGATTTTGTCACTGCAGATCTATGCAGCCATAGGCAGCTAAAAGGCAATTTTACAGGGTCCAAGTACTTGATGGACCTATTTAAGCAGACAAAATGAGAACTTGTAGGATTTGAGGAAGATTTTGGGCTGGAGAAGTATACCCAGAAAATCCATGCCATTGTTTTTTCAGGAGCATTTCGGGGAGATGGGGAAGGAGCCAAGCCCTTCACCCACTTACCATGAGACTGAAATCCAGGGACAGCCCAGCTAAGAGCTTAGGCTGATAAAATTGCATATGTGTAGGGTGAGCTTTCAGGGAATGGATGCTCTTTATGCAAGAAAGACAGAAACAGTGACCCTGCATCACTCTCTCTAATCATACATTGTTATAACTGGAAATCATAGAATCACAAAAGGGTTTGGGTTGGAGGGGACCTCAAGGACCTCAAGGATCATCTAGTTCCAAAAATTCACAGGTGCCCAATTGTGTTTTGCTTCAATGTGGATCACTCTGTTAGACATCAGATTGAATTCCTCAATATTCCAAAATAATATTTGAAGACTGATTAATTTGTTTCATAAAGACTCAAAGGTAATACTGAGGAAAGTTGCAGTTGAGGCTGGGATATCTCTGTATCTTTGTTTTTATCCCTTTATTTACACGGTGAACTTCTTGAGGCTGAGACTGTCTAGGTGTAAACATAAAAGGAGAGCAGTTTTGGGCCTGGAAAAGAATAGAATTAAAATTTTTAAAAATATTGTAAATATTTTCAAAATCAATTAATACACATAAGGTTTCAGAAGGATAATTTGCCTGGTTTTGAGCCTGGTTCATTCTAGGAATTTGCTGTCCTTGTACTATGAGTCCTCAGTGCAACAGCCTCATCTTAAATCCTACAGAGATTATAAACTCTTCAGTTCAAGGGAGACTTTGATTAGACACATATAAACCAGCAAACATTCTACTGGAGCCAAGAATTTCCTCTCCTTACTTCATTATGTAAATGATGAATTGGCTAAGGATTGTACAACAGAAAATAACTCAGAGTAACAGGTTGAATTTAAAACTGATAACATGAATTTGATTATCAGCACAAACTCCTTACAAAGACACTGACCAGGATGTGTGACAGTCTCCCAGGAAAAGCTTTAAGCCACCTGTCATTTGTGTTCTTTTTGGTCAGATTAGATAATATTCTGTGTGGAACAATCAATCCTGTATTAGTCCAGTGGGAATGGATAGTGATTTTCATCTGTAATTTCAATTTCAAAGATGTATAGAGTATATTTCTTTGTATATAAAGTGCAGAAGTTTGTGAAGGGAGTTTTATGCATCTCCTGAGACAGCAGAGATTTGGCTGGAATTAGAAAAGCAGAGGGCAGGGGCAGGAGGGAAGAATGATGGACATCCCAAGAGCTCTTTATATTCAACTACAGCTGGATCAATTGTTGGTCCACTGTTGTCCTGATGACAGAATGGAGCTGGTAAGGGATCAGACCTTGGACACTTTGTCTAAACAATGTGAAAACAACAAGTAATGAGGAATGAATGCAAAGGCTCAGGCTGAAGGAAGCACAGGAGATGGAAAAAAAGTCATCTGGACAAAAATGTAAATTAGATGAGAAAAAATAAGCAAAACCCAGTTTAAGCTAGACTCAGACAAGGGACAAAAGAGGTGGGAAACACAATCACATCACTCCAGCGCTCTAGAAACATAAAGCAGCCCTGCTGGAGGTGCTGAGACTGTCAGGAAGAGAAAAGCTGCAATAGGGATTTCTCAGGTCTTTTGAGATGGGCACAGAGAAGCTGTGCCCTGCTTACCTGGAGGTTAATCCATCCATTCTAGCGGAGTAGAAAAATATTGATGAAGAAGGAGGATGTCTGGTTTTGAGGACCAGAGTACAATTAATAAGAACAAATGCACTTTTCATCTCCAGGACATGGAGAAGTTTGTTTGTGCATGTTGATGAGCAACTGTGGTTTGAGATCTGACCAAAGATCAGATGTGGATGCATCTTGTAGATGTCCAGATAATCCAACCCTTCACAAAAGATAAGGAAAACAGCTCCAGCAGATAACTGCCATCACAGAAGATGTGTTTGAGACAGGACTAAGAAAGAGCAAAATAATCTGGATGTCAAACATGGGGCATGTTATAAATCTCCAATGATCCCCACAGTGTTTTAACTGCTGTTTGCACACTCATCAGTAATGACTTTGGAGAGGGGTTTTTTTTGTGTCAGCTCATACAGTCCCAGCCCCCTCCTTCTGTGTAGGAGATTGGGAGGAGGATGGGTGCTTTGAGTACTCTCAATGTGAACATTGATAAGGCACTCAGAGGGAAAGGATGAGGGTTCAGCTTCAGCCCACTGTGCCTTGGAGGCCACCAAACAGCATTTGAACAGGTAAACAGCAGAAAACAGGAGAAAGCTGGAACAAGTGAGCATCTGCTTGTGCTTGTTAGCTGGTTTAGTTAATAAGAACATAGATGGTCTCCTTCCTCTAATTACTTAGCTTGAGTGTGATATCTTAATATTAGCATTAAGGATAATTAGCAGCAAGTAATAGCTTCAAAAGACAACACAGTAACATGGCAAACAGAAGAAGGCCCAATTTTTACATCCCTTTACTTTCTCAAAACACAGAATGGGATGTGGTTCAGTGAGCCCACTGAAGGGGGAACTGTCATCTCTAAAATGAGACATCACCAGAGCAGTTAAAGCAGCACTGTGGGAGAATGAAAGCCTCGGGACAACAGCCCATCTCCTGAGTATATCACATACACTGTACCAGCCAGCAGAGAGTCCTGCAGGCATTTTGGCTGCAAAGGACAGCATTCTTTTACAGTAGGGAGGAAGCTATCCAGAGCTACGTCTCCAAAGTGCAGTATTGGGTCAGAAGAAGTCACAGCACAGGAGGATCAGTGACATTGTGTCACAAGGCTCTGGGCTCAGCAGGCTCTCACTCAGTCCTTGTGCAGAGGGAACAAAGGATGAGTGAAGGCATCCAGGGTTTCATAAAGCTGTTGACTCTCCTACATTCTGCAGGTATCCACACAAGAATATATAAAACTAAATATTAGCACTACCATCAAGCATGCAAGGAACAGAAGGATTTTTGGAAGGATTTCCATGGCCAAGCTGCCCAGCAGCCTGCCCAGTGCCCCGGAGCTCTGAGCTGTGCTGTGAGTCACAGTGCAGGAATGTGGATGCAGCCCTGAGCAACCTGCTCCAGCTGACCCTGCCTGGAGCAGGGAGGTTGGATCTGATGGTTTCTAAAGATCCTGTGATTCTGTAATTCTGGGTATGTTCATCAGAAAGTTCCAGGGAAACTTCCAAATCACAAGCTTGGTTTGATTTATTATTTACTTATTGGCTCGTGTGGTTTGATCTGTGGCATGGAAAGTCTCAAGTAAGGATTTTTTTTTTATACCTTGACTTTCCTCTCATAAAAACAGAAGAAAAGTACCAAGAACTTAATAGGTCCAGGAAACCAAATTTAATTTTTGGATTTCAAGAAGTCTTTGGACAGTACTCCTGGGCACATGATGTGACTTGTGGGGGTGGTCCTGTGCAGGGCTGGGATCTGGACTTGATGACTCTTGTAGGTCCCTTCCAACTCAGCTTATTCTTCAATTCTGTGATTCTGTGAATTCATATGCAGTTAGTGAGCCAAAGTACATGATGTTTAACCTTTCAGTTCAATGAAAGTTTCTTGGTCAAAGACTTTGGGAGCTGTTCTGTGTAATACTTTCAAATTTATGAATAAAAATGAAAGAAACTGCTGAAAAGTCAGTGTCTGCTTCATGGCAGCCTGCACCCACACAAAGACTGGAGTACTGTAGTGAGACAGAAACAGACAGAATGAAGAGTTAGTTAAGAGGATTATGAGGTGAAGTATTCTTTTATTAGGTTTGTAATACAAGGAAAAGCATAATTTACAAGGGCATATAGTGACAGGAAAGGGGGGAATGGTTAAAACTGAAAGAAGGTAGGTTCAGATTAGAGATAAGGAAGAAATTCTTTACTGTGAGGGTGGTGAGGCACTGGAACAGGTTGCCCAGAGAAGCTGTGGATGCCCCTTGAAGTGTTCAAGGCCAGGTTGGGTGGGCCTGGAGCAACTGGGGTAGTGGAAGATGTCCCTGCCCATGGCAGGGGGCTCGAACAAGAGGATCTTTGAGGTCCCTTCCAACCCAACCCATGCCATGATTTTTTGATTCTGTGATTTACTGACACACTGAAATGCAACCACAGAATTGTATTGCAATGAGAGGCAGGTGGTTACACAGGAAGCTGAGATCAATGTTAAAAGTACAAGAAAGCATGGTAGTGTAGCATAAAATTCTGGTAAACCAACCTTCTGATTAATCCACTAGGTTAGAGAGGGTCTTTGTGGTGATGAAAGGCTGCATACATACACTTGGAAAGTGGGGAGATTTTAAAATCCTCCTGCTCATCCTGGGACTGGAGCTAAGCAGCAAGAGAGCAGCCAAGGAGCAGCCACCTGACATTAATTCAGGGATGCTTTGGTGCCACAGATGAGCTGATGGGAGCTGCCAGGGCTTATCAGATGGCTGGGGCCTACAAGTGGCAACATCCCAAGAAATGTCTTCTTCTAGAGTTTCCTGTGACAGGTCTTGACACATGTAGAGCAGGAAGACTTTGCAGCCTGGTAAATTCTGATTTCTGCTGATACAAGTTAAAGCATAGGCTTTGCACTTTACTATCAAGGCTTAGTCAGTCCACACTGATGGCTAGCTTGTCTTGCTGAGTGGATTTTAAATTTTTTTTTTAACAACTGTAATTGTCTAGCAGTCAGGTAATTATGGTCCATGTCTGTTTTAGATATGCTTCAGTTGACAGTGATAAAAAAGACTTACAGTGCAAATTGAACAGCCTGTAAGTTAGAAATAAAACGTGGTGTGAAAGATTACAGGCAGGGGATGATAACAGAGATCCTAAACTGTAAGCACAAATATTAAAGGTCAGTCAATGGTCACTGCTGAAATGCAGCCCTATGTTGCTCAGGTAAAGGCTAGTTTTGGAGATAACAAAAAGAGAAAAGCTGCATAATTAGCATAATTAGAAAAAAAATGTGTCAAGAAAATGTATAAAAATAAACTCCAACAGACCCAAAACTGAGGAAGAGCAAAGTATCAGCATTAACATCACACACCTCCCAAACGAGAAGGTGAAGGAAGCCCAACCACAAATATTATACTGCTTGTGTTAGACATCTGAGGGTGCTGGCAACAGGTCACAACCCACCTCCCATTCTTCCTGAGTAAGGATGAGAGGGTCAGCCATAGGAGATAGACAGGCATTGAAAGAATGAGCACAAATATTTAAAAAAGGAGTTTTGTTTTGGTTTAAATTATAAAATTTTTGACTGGATTAACAATGGAGTCATAGAAATTCATGTCCCTGGAGTATGCTCCCTCCTCTCCCATAGCAAGATTCTGGGTGGGACAGCTTTAAAGTCCATTATCAATCTATAAAAAGTATCAGTGAGCATTCTGGTTCCTTCTTTCTAGTTCTTTCTTTTCCAGTTCCCTGGGCCTCACACTGGAGAGGTGTGAGTTAAGCAGTGTTCTGGAGAGAGACTGTATGGGAGATTAAATCTGATCTGTCTGTTCTGGGCAACGGGGATATTTTGTATGAAGTCTTAGCCAGCAAAAATTTACCTGTGCAGACACAGTTGGTATTTCGGGCTACCTTCCTGTCTAATTTATTATTTACCATAAAAGTGTGAACTTTAGTGAAGGAGAGTGCCCTCTGCTTTTCCTCTTCACACCTGCTTTCAAGGTTCTCAACTTCTGTCTGCAGCAACATTTCAGCAGGAGCAAAGTTTTTAAAAAAGGAGGAGAATAAGTGCCCCTTCCTTGTGCAAGCAGCTCATGAAGTCAAACCCACATAAAAAACTGTCATTGACTTGAAAAGAGAATTTGTGTATATATCATAATTGTTAACATAATTATTGTACATAGGAGCAAGAGGTCACCTAGACTACTTTTGTGCAGACAAAAGTAACAAATCTGTAATTTAACATGCAGTGTGTAACAGATGCAGCTGAAATTATTTCTCATTTTCATGAGAATAGAGACCTCTGATCGGATTTGTCACTGATGTCTGCAAAGGTGCAAATGAAGGCAGAAAACAGAAGAAGTCTGCTCTGAAGAGCCTCTGCCTACATAAGGATATTGTTCGAAGGCAGTGAGATCTGAAGGTGTCTCTGAAAATTATGCATGGTTTTCTCTATTGTATGAAAGCAGCCCATAAGCTGATTACCCCATCTCCACTGTATTTCAGTTTTCAGTGCAATTTGTCTTTTTCTATTCCTCACATATACTTTAGAACAAGATTGTGTATAATGTTGCTTTCAAAAAACTGAATTTTTTTTTTTTGCTTTCTAACTTTGGTTGCAAAAACCTGGGAGTTTTTTCCCCAAGTAATCTTTCAAGAGCCATTCCCACTTGTGCCTGAGTCAATTTCTGAATATTTTGTTTTCAAAGGCAGCTGAAAAACCAGGACAGAGCACTGGCTTGAGAGCCTGAAATGTATCTGAGCTCTCGTTGCTCTGTGTGTGTCCACACAAGCACAGGCAAGAGAGTGTGTGTGGTTATCTCTTGAGGGACTGTTTTACTGCTGATGTTTCTGAAGCAGCTCAGAGGAGTCAGCAAGAATCACATAACTAAAGGATCATAGAATGGTTTGGGTTGGCAGGGATCCTAAAGTTCATCTCATTCCAACCCTTCTGCCACAGGCAGGGACACCTTCCCCTATCCCAGGTTGCTCCTGGCTTTGAACATTTCCAGGGATGGGGCAGCCACAGCTTCTCTGGACAACCTGGGCCAGGGCCTCACCACCCTCACAGTAAAGAATTTCTTCCTAATATCTTGGGCTGGACCCAAACCAGCACATTTCTAATCTAAACCTCTCCTCTTTTTAGGACCAAACCCAGCACATACCTAATCTAAACCTCTCCCTCTTGTCCATCACTATCTGCCCATGTAAAAAGGTAAATCCTTCAGTAACCCTCTGCACTGACCAAGAGATGTTGACTGGTGTTTCCACGATGCTTTTCAGACATTTTTAAGCCTGTGTTTTTTAAAAAAAGAGATAAATTTAATTTATACATCCATGTTAATCTACACATTCATGGTAGTCTACACAAGCTGGGGTTCCCAAAAGGTTTTGGTGAAAATGTATTGGCATATCTTAATTATTTTTGTTTGACTCCCAATCCAGAGTCTGTTCCAAGCTTTGATTTAGTAGGATTTTAAACATTAATACATAATGTTGAATTGCTTACTTCATCCCCCGAGCTGCTCTCATTAGAAAGAACAATTGATTAAAATAGCTGCTTAGGCATTTCCATCTTTCTTTTTGCTACTGAAAACTCCCCACCTCAGCACTTCTCTGCCAAAGTGTAAGTACATATCTCTCATCTGTTCACTTCAGTGTGAGTTAGTGAACTCTGGACAAAAACCAGAAAAACACATCAGGGATGAAAAAGCATGTAATTTAAAATGAAAATATAAATCAATAGCCCATTTTCACAGGGGTTGAAGAACTTGCCTTATGGACTGTTATCTGTGGAAAGGACCCTGGCAAAGTAAATAATAAGTCCTGTAGCAAAGAACATAGTCTCTTAAACAGCTAGTTTCCATAGTGCTGTGCTTAGCTCAAATCATAATGTTAACAGCAAAATGCAGTATTTTATTTGATTTTTATTTCTGGAAAACTCATATATCCCAGTTTTGTTGCTTTTTTAAAGTAACACTGGGACTGCTGAATCTTTGCAGACATTAAACATCACTGTCTGGAAGGATCTGTTAAAACACAGCTGGGAAAGTCATTCTGGTCCTTCTGGGAGAGCAAAGCCCTGGGAGCCTTCAGGAGCACCAGCTCCTCGTTGGAGGCAGGGCTGGCTCAGGATTGCATTTTCCAAGGTTACCATATGCCAGCCAGCTCAATCAGGATAAAATAATAATTTAAACAACAAACCAAAAAAAATACTTTTGTGATAAGAAAGAAGCAGAGTCCAAAGGGTCAGAAACACACAGTCCACAGCAGCCAGGGAGCTGGAAGGCTGGGCTGCCCAAATGGCTGCAATTAACCTCCTGTGGAGACTGGTGTGGATCACCTCCCCTCTGCTGCCTCCACATCCTCTCCCAGACTGGATTTTCTTTTTGGGTTGTAAATGTTTGAGAGGCTGTTGCTCAGTGGTATTTAGACTGTGCCCAGCATGATGGGACCCAGGAGCTTTCATGAAGTCCTGGTGGCCAACTTGACCACAGGAGGGTTGGGGGTTGCATGCGCTGATCCTGCATCAGCCAGCAGCTGGACATTCAGGCTCTGAAACTGCTCTTGCTCTTTGTGTTTGGGTGTGTGAACTGCCTGAAGCTGGCCTTTAGAATTTGGTATAGCTGTGAAATTTTCATTCCTGGATGAAAATGACCAAGAACAAAAGTATCATTAACCCTGATTTTCCCACACTGATATGCAGACAGAAAGAACATGTACTTAAGCAAGTTACTCTTCAGAGTGGTAATTTGAGGAATATTATGGAATATGATCCTGTCTGTGCTCATTGTTTGGAATGATGTGGTTTACTGTGGTTACTGCCAAAAGTCAAGGCTCATCTGCTGCTTCTCAGAGATTCTTGCAGCTCCCCTGGCTTCCATGTCTATGGCAGAGTAATCTTCCTAAGCAGTGGTGGATGAGGAAGGTGGATACCATAGCAGGAGGGATGATATATCCTCTATTTATTTGCAGGGAAATGATGAACCTTTCAGAATAAATAGTGTATAGGGAAAACATTGGATATTCACTTATCTCCTTGTAAAACACTTCCCTACAAAACCAATAAAGTCTCAGATTAAGAACATGGACTCTTCAAACCAGAAGAGAGAGGGCATTGGTCTCCCCAGTGGCATTAGTGACAACAGACATTGCCCTTGGCTGTATGACTGAATTCTCTCCAGGTACAGTCCCACTGTGATCAGCAATCCAGGCCTGGCAGGGTGCACTTTGAATAGCTGGCTTCAGTTTGGAAAAAAATGTACCCAAGCATATTTAATTTATTAGTGCATATTCAGCCTGATTAAATTCCAGAATGTTTCTGAAGTTCTCATGTTTCATTGCTGGATGTCTGCTACTGAATTTATCTATTTCTGCTGGTGTGGATAAAAGCCCAGCTCCTGTAGCTGTTCAAAGCAGAAACAAAAATAAATAGGCTCAGGAGCCACTCTAAGGCTAAACCCACTGGTTGACAGCAATTGTGAATAGGTTTGCTTGTCACAATAGCATGGTTTAGAAAAACATTGGAGACAAGACTGCTACAAACATGACATTCATCAGTACATCTGAGGAGAGGATGGAAATTAAAACTGGCATTGCTGAGCATCTGTCAGTGGATACATGGAGGCCAAATGAGAAACATCTGCATCTTCTCCAAATGAGGATCAGTGGAAAAAATAATTTAAAAATTCTGAAGATCAGTCTTTTCTTTTTAAAAGACTCATGGGTGTGAGGCAGCACAGACCAAAGCATCTGTGTAGTGTCAGGAGATCCATGTAATTCTGATGACCTTGAAATGGGATCATGTTATAGGAAAGCAAAACCTGGAGGTGGCAGGACGTGGGAAGAGGACAATGCAGAAGAGCTGGGAATATGTGACACTGAAGGGCAGTTAAGCAGCACCAAATAAACACAGCCAAAAAATACAGCAAACTGTGGCTGGTTTAACTTGGAAGGACCAGCCTAAACTCAGGTGTCTGTCTTGCTTCAGCACTGCTATGGAGTAGCAGCAGGGATTCACATCATGCCTTCAACTGCTGCTTTGTAAGGACTGCTGGTGGTGAAGGATGAATAATTCAGGAAAAGATTTTGCAGAGTGAATCACAGAGAACAGTAAATACTACACAGAGTCTGATAAGTGGCAAACAGCAAGGTCTTGCAGAAGGGTTTTGAAACAAGTGAGGAGATAACATGAACAGAGACCTTGAATTAGACACTAGATGGTGTGTTTGGCAATGTACCACAAGTTTTATGCAAGTTGGATTAGCAAAAAATGTGTCCTTAGATGAACTTAGGTCATAATAATGTGAAAACCACAACTCTAGAGCTTAGTCTATCCACCTCCAAGTGAGACCCTGACCCAATGAACACATACAATGGATTTTAAATGCACTGAGTATTTCTGTTAACTAATTAAGCCCCTACCTGCATTATTGTCATCTCCCAGGCATCATAGGCTGGGTGATCTCATGGCTTTCATTGCTCACTCACGTTGCCTTGCTCCCTTTTGGCACAGAGCTGGGAGTGCTGTCAATGGAATTAGGGCTGTTAAAACTTGCTGCACTTTCAGCATGATCTTAGAAAAGTTCTTCTACTTAGAAATGTTCATCCATGCAATGGATGTTCATAATGTATCTGAGTGAATAAGGTTTAATAAGGCTTGAATCACCCTTCTCTCAACATTCCTCACTGTAGGCTGTCAGATTTCCCTGGACTTAGGCTCCCCATCATGCACTGAAATTAGCATATAACATAAATTACTTGGATTTCAGAACCCAAACATACCCAGAAACCCCATCACTGGTTCTGCAGAAAATCAGACAGTTTCTACTCGGATGTTGAAACACAAATGAGGGGGCACTATTTTAGGAATCAACATCTTAATTGCAGGGCACGCAAGATGTGAGGATTTTGGAGTCATGTTCTGCTGTAAAAAGAGAGCAAAGACTTGGTAAAGAACAAGCAGGGCACAGAAGAGAAGCAAGCAGAATCAAAAAAGTGCAAGGTGGGGGAAACATAGATGGAAGAGGGGGATTCCTTAAAGATGGGTACCAAAA
Organism: Ploceus nigricollis; assembly: GCA_013399945.1. Taxonomy (NCBI): domain Eukaryota; kingdom Metazoa; phylum Chordata; class Aves; order Passeriformes; family Ploceidae; genus Ploceus; species Ploceus nigricollis. Next base: position 780,805 of record VXBC01007695.1, read on the forward strand.
GTTAGAATACTCCTCTCTTTAAAGAAATTAGTAGAATATAACTCATTCAGGTGTGCTTTTTTTAGTTGTGGAATCTGTTCAGTCCCTAGGTGCCTGCAGTAATGCTGACTCTAATCTCCCACTTATCTCTCTGTAAGATTTCTAAGCCTCTCAGTCCTTCTGAGCAAACAAGGCACCTGGTCCCTTCGTTCCCTGCTGTAGCAGGTTGAGCACCACCGAGTAAACCCATCTCATCAGGAGGAGGAGGAGGAGGAGGAGACACTTTTGGGAATGATAAAACAACGAGCAAAGCAAGAGCTGCCGGGGCGGCTGGTGAGTGTGGAAGTGATGAGCTTCTTATTGATTGCACAGGAGTCTTGCTTGGAGAGATGGCTGGAAATTTTTACCTTTGAAAACATTACTCTGAGAAAGCTGAGAAGGCAGCAGGAGCCAGTGCTGATAAGAGGGATCAATGCAGAGCAGGGGTGGAATGAGGTTATTAATAAGTGATAGGATTCAACTTGGGAGCTAATGAAATAAAAAAGACATTTTCTAGTGGGGGCATCTCACAAGCACTTGATTGCTATAGCAATAGCAATGGACAGATTAGGAACAATGAACTGTACAGCGAAAATGGGCTGAAAATCCCTCCGCCTGGAAGCATCTAGTTAAAGAATGGCTAAAACAGAACAGTTTTCTAGAAGAGATGTATTTCAGGATATTTAACAGGGGCTGTGAACAGGAACCTGTGATCTTTGGAGCATGTAAAAATTGAAAGTTATGCCAGCAAAAAAAATGCCAGATAAATTTGCAATCTCAATCCTTCTGGTTATTATGAACAGCGTGACAATTTCACACAGCTGGAAACTGGATGTTTAGGTTCTACAGATTTCTTCATGTGCAGAGACTGTCTCCCATTATGCAATATGATCTTTCAGCCTTTGGCATCTCTCCCTGAAGGACCACTTGGTGTAGTCTTTAGAGGAAGAGGCCTGTAGCTGTGAAAGGAAGGTACCTCCCATCAACTTCATTGAATCCCAACAAAGCTGAGGAGGGTAGAGGAGAAATTCTTTACTACAAAGGTGGTGAGATGCAGGAACAGGTTGCTCACAGGTTGTAAACTCCCCTTATCCCTGGAAGTGCTCAAGGCTAGGCTGGATGGGGCCCTGAGCAACCTGGTCTAGTGGAAAGCGTCTTTGTCCATGGCAGGGGATTGGAAGAAGATGATCTTTAAGGCCCTTTCCAAGCCATTCTGTGAATCTGTGAATGTCTAGTCTTCCTATTCAGGCCTCCAGGATGGGTGCAAAACTGAGGAGAGCTCTACTAAACTCTGTGTATCTTAAAGATGTATCTACAACTGTTCTGTATCCTTTCTCACTACATTTCTTAGGATTTTTCTATAAGTAAAGCATGCTTTTAGCTTTTCATGATGTATTTGTTTTGAGATCTCCAGTATCTTCTGATGGATTAGAAAATTGCTACTAAAATAGACCAGCTTATCCCAACACATACATAATTCTAAAGCCAAGCTGCTAATAATAACCACCACCAGGTTTCACTATCAGGGAAAGGATTCAGGAAAAGTTTAGGCCTGATTTGCCTAATTTCCTTAAGGAGATTTCCAAGATCAATGAATTGAACAAAGAAATTGATGGGACACAGATGAGAATATTGGTCTTATTTCTGCAATATGAAAATGCAGATAAGGAGGAAAATCCCACAAAAAGGTGATTACACACAGGGACTTTGTAAACTTGGGGTCCTACTGGGTGGTTTTCCAAATGAGGAAAGCATTTCAGGTGCTTATGAAGTAATGGGGAAAGACCTGGCTTTGGTCATGCCTGAGGTACAGTGCTGAGAAGGAATCTATGTGTGGCAGAGGGCATAGGGCATGTTCTCTACCTGAGCTACACAAACCTTCCACAGCCTGTGAGCATAAAGAAGCTCTTCAGGACTGTGCTGTGAGATGAAACCTGCACATCTGAATTCTTGGGTAATCCAAAGTAGATTGGTAGTGGTGCTGCTATCACAACATAGCCAATGACAATGGTGCTCTGGGAATGTTTTCTCACAAACTGACAGAAGTAAGACCATTAGGCAAGAACAGCTTCCCCCATGATTCGCACACTTTTCAGTCAGCATCTTTTTTTTATGGTGATGGTTTGACGTCAGCCTTAAGACCACAGAGATATTTATTTAGTCTGCTTGCAATGTGGGAACCATATCAAGAGATGTTAAGTCTACTTATGCTCCTGAGTCTGAGCATTTGGAGATTAAGAGCTGATATATGCTAATTCCTTCTATTTTTTTTTTAATCTGTCATGATGGAGTGGACCAAATGTCCTGCAGGCACCAAGAGGGTTTGATTTTTAATTATTTAAAACAAGTAAGATATGTGGTTTAAGCCCAACAGTGGTCTGGTTTAGACAAGAGGAACTAAAATCCCTGCATTTAGTATGCAGTTTATGCACACCTCCACTACACAGGGTGCTGTTCATTGCTCTAAAATAGCTGAAGATCACCTTGAATGATGTTGAAAACCTTCCCTGATTCCCTTGAATACCTTCACCCTTGATTCAACAGCTGCTGGGAAGAAGATGCTTAAAAACAACCCTGACCAGGGACTTAACTGAGGGTAATAAGATCCACATTGTACCAACTATTTAATTAAGGCAGCAACACTCATACGGTCTAGCTGCCAAATGAGATGTCTAGACAGGGTAGTGGGCTGGGCAGGATGGGAAATGAGTAATAATTCAGACCTGAAGTTTAAGGATGGGAATTATCAAGGTAATTAATGACAGTAGCCATGGAAAAATGCCTCCCTGTGACTATGGTATACAGTTTCTCAGGTGAGGAGCTCAGCCAGGGCATAGAGTGCAGGGCCATGGAGACAGGAGAGTAGGAGGAGGACTTTCTGTTACTTGATCAGAAGATAATGTCAGGAAACCAATATTGTTTCAGTGAGGCCTCCTTTTCACAGGAATGATGTCCCTTCCTGATGCACTCTGGGCTTCTCCCTGCCTCTATTCTACCAGAAACACAATTATCAGGAAGGACAGTCAGCACAAGGCTCCATTGAGAGGGGCCCTTTCCCCTGAAGGTGTTCCCAGGGATGGGAAATGAAAAGCCACTCCTCCTGCCATGCCTGTTCATATGGGGCTTTGACAGCTGCCCTAGAGGAAGGTGTCCCTGCCCATGCAAGGGGGTAGAAAGATCCCTTCCAACCCAAACCATTCTCTGATTCTATGATTGTGTGATTCTATGTATTTGTGCTTTTATCTTCTTTTCTGAGTTACTGATTGAATGTGCTAATAGCATCTAAAGCTATCGAGAGCTGATATTTAGTTATTATTCAAGCCTGTGAGAAAGGAAAGAAAATGTATCTGGAGATGATTAGAGAGCTCCCGTTCTGCCCCCTGACCCGCTAAGAATCTGCTGTTAATAGCTTTAACTTCCTTCCCATTCTACTCTGATAGGATTTGCCTTTCAATGCACTCTGACTAGATAAGACAGTAGGCTGCTGAATTAGAATAAGCAATACAGGCACACAAAAGATGTGTGGGTGTGCCAAGACACCACCTCGATGGCTAAGGGAGCCCACTGTACCTCTCAGCAGAGAAAACAAATCCCAAAAGCATTCCAAGTCTCACAGGGAGAAATTGCCTCCTTCTCAAGTAAATTGCAGGGATCAGGAACAGAAGCTGTGGTGAGACAAAACAAGGAGAGCCACAGACCTGACACTCAAGGTCCATGAGCTAGGAACAAGATGAGATGCTAAACAGTGCTAAGAGAAAGCATCTGAGTCTTTGGGAGACAGTGATGGTTTGGGTGACTTTTGAAGCTGAAAATAAAACTGTTGGTATAGACAGAGATATTTTTAACAGACCAAAGATGTTCATCCTGTGGAAACTAATGAGTGCACAGTTCTACTGATGAGGAAAACCCTGCGTTTTTTCAGAAAATCAGGAGGAAGCAAGACTCTACTAACACTTGAATTTGAGGCCTGGCATGGAATTTTGAAAAGGGACAGGCTTCATGTTCACTTTTCTTCACTTTTAAGAATGCTTGAATGGGCTGTTTGCACATATGTAGTGAGTGAGCTTCACTGGATCATCAGCTGAGGAACATATGGAATGCCCAAGAGGAATATGTGTGGGAGGTATCTTTTTTCCTTAGCCACACAAAAAATGGGGTGAAGACTACATACAACTTGCCAAATTGTCCTGGTGGATTTGAAACAATCCCTATCTTGATTCTGCCCTGTTGAAATCAAGGGCAGTACCATCACTGATTATAAAAGGGAGCAGAATCAAGGCCTGTTGGGATCTGGAAGGATTTCCCAGGGTGTAGCTCTGTGTTACAGTACAGACACCTGACTTTGGATAATACTGAAGATTTCCTTGCTGGCTTTCTTCTAAAACCCACCAAAGCAAACAGAAAGATTTCTACTGAGAGATGAATTTCTGAGCACAAGGGCAGAACAACCCCAAATTTTTAGGAGGGTCTTCAAACCTATGGATAATATAATTACCTGGATTGGTGTTATGGACCATACTGGAAGAGCTGTAACTTTTAAATTATACTCTCCAGGAGAGCTGAAATTGTCTCTGTGACCAGCTCACACAGCAGAAAAGGTGCTTGTGCCTTCGAGGGACAGCAGCTTACCTGGAGAAGCACACAGCTGCCTTAGTCCTGGCATTGTGCTGGAAACCTGATATTTTTCCAGGATTTGTTTGTCCTGTGCAGTGAGATGTGTTTAACTTCCATGAGAAAACTGTTTTCCTTTACATCCTGACACCTGAGTGCAAAGCAATGGTAATAAGAAGGAGAAAAATAAATAAAATAGTGGGAGATGAGTACAGTCACCAAAATTCCTATGGAGCTGGCAAGCTGAGTTCAGAAATTCCACAATGAAATTAATAGATCTTCCTCCCACATGAACACTTAGATAATGGGGGCATCTGCAAGTAAGGGTGTCATTGGCAAGGTCACTGGAACATCACCAACACATAAAAATTCAGATGCTCCCAGGCTTGGTGGATAAGGTGCTCCTTATTCCAATAACATGGTTCCTTTGAAGTCAGGAGACAGAGAGGGAAGTCACTGCTGGAGTTGCAAGCAGCTTTTGTCTGTTTTAAAGTTGATTGTCTTTTGGCCAAGAGTTAAACACACAGTCAGAGTGAGGCAAAGGGTCTGTTTGTGTTTCCAAATTAAGTAAAGTCAGCTGCTAAGTGTTGAATCAAAAAAGCAGCTCTTGGCTGATGAACTAGAAAAGGCTTAAAAGCACAAGTCACAAGTGCCAAGATCTCATACCTCATGATTCAGAAGAAATAAAAACTGCTGCTCTATGCTATTCAATGGTACATTAAGTGTCTCCAGGACAGCACCAGTGATCCATGTGGGCAGGATCAGCAAATTCTGCATGGGATATTCTAAGATTTTTGGTCATAAAACAGGACCAGTTGCAATTCTTGCAACAACAGCTCTTTGACACGTTAAAGAGAGGACAGAAGAAATGCAGTGAAGGATCCATTGAGTCTTCAGTGACCTTTAGTAATAAGCTAGGTAGCATAACACAGCTTAGATCCCTGGGCTCCTAAGGATGAGGAACAATTGCTTGGTGAAATTTGATTAGATTAGAGATTTATTGGATTTTACAAACCCACCACTATCCAAGCCAAATATCTCTGCAGAGGTATTTGTATCCACAAAGCTGCATGGGAAAACAAAAAACCAAACAACATAACACAACAACTCTCTCCTTTTCTTCAGGCTGGGATCAGAAAGTGATGCAAGGTCCTGAAATCTGATCCAAGAGGCTCTCAAAAGCTTCTGCACTTCCCAAAAATACTGGCTGAATGTTGTGCCTGGAACAAGACCAGAAAGGCAGTAAGCCTCCATGAACTCTGTACACCACAAGGACAAAATTTGGAAAGGGATTTTAGCTCCTCATTGCACTCTGCTTAGCCCATACAGGAGCATCTGGATGGAGCCCTGAGTGTAATGCAGGCTAAGTTTAGGCTGCATTAGGCTAAGTTTAATTATTGCATCTCTACCCCTACCAGGGAACCTACCTGGTTTTATTATGGACTCTAAGCTGCAGGTGACACAAAATTGTCCAGCTGTCTGTAGATCCCTTAAGGACCAAACAGGATAAGAATTTAATCCTCAGTAGCTCACGGATAAACTATCTCCAGTTTTCTTCAGCTGAGACAAATTGATTGGGGAAGGTCCTACAACATAACTTGTCTGCCAAAGCTCTCCCTGTGTGCTTGAACCACTCCAGAAAAGCTCATCAATACAGAGACATAAAAAAGATTTATCTTTGTGTTTGGATTATCTTCTCCAAACTGGGGAAACAGCCTGAAATTGCTGTTCTGGTTGATTCCATTTGAATCTTTACCCCACAGATCCAAAATGGAATCTCTTTTGTGGCAAATGTAAAGTGAAAAAATGCTAAGAGCAGTCAGAACCAGTGAAGTCATTAAATCTTCTACACCCTGAGTCAGCCTGGTTTTGACAGGTTTAAATGATGCACAGCAGGTAATCCCATCCTTTAAATCAAAGGAAATACCTTCATTTACTCTAAATCATAGTTTCTGGGGAGGTTGGGATCTCCCTGCTTAAGATTTTTGAAGGGATGTTCTCTTGCCAGAGAGGTTTTTTTACTGGTTGTGGATAATTTTTTGTGGTTTTCTTCAGTGAACAGTGGCTCAGATTTTGGCAATGTCACCATGTAATCATGCTTTTTTTTGATTGAGTAGACTTGAGTGGGCTTTGCTCCTATGGTAACAAACTTCTAGCTGCAATTGTTCTCAGCTTTTTGAAGGTGCCATTAACCATTGCTCCCAGTGGCCTGCTTCTCTCTTTGACTTTGGCTTTCCAAGACTGGGTCTCAAAAGTGTCAAGGTTACAGTGGGCAAAGGGAAAGAGAATGAGTGACTGGGAAAATGAGATCAAGCCTTTTTCCATCTTTTCCCTAATCCTGGACTGAAGCAGCCCCAGCAGTAAGAGGCTGCTGTACATTCTGCCAGCCTCGATGGCTCCTTGTGGAGGAGGTGTCAGCAGGATCCTTTCTGCCCCAGCCTGGCTCCTCTCTGTGGCACTGCCCCGAGCTCTCCCCGTGCCAGCTGCTGCTGGGGTCTCCCACAGACTTTATCTCTGTGCCTACATCAGCCAGCCAGGTGGAGTTACAGCTAAGATTTTGGCAGCATCTGCAACTCTGAGGCTGTGTTTAAGGTCACATTTCTGTAGCTGTGCTTGCCTTCATTTAATCTTGTTTGCTCTGACGTCAATGCAAATGCAGCAGCAAGCCCAGGCTGTTAGATGCTCTCTCTATTATTATGGTTTTTTCTCTCTTCAATCACTGCTGGCTCCTTAAGACTGAGTTAAAATTACTATGGGGAGGGGTGGGTTGTTTTAGCAGTGCAGCAGCTATTGTGTTGGCATATTCTACCCAAACACAGAGTATCTGCACTTAATAATTCTGTTCAATTGATTCTTGTTGTAACAGCCAAAAAGCTGAGCTCACTGTGAGCTGCATGTGCCTGTATCCTGGTGTGATTCAGCCCTGAATGCTTATGTATTAGCCCTGCCTAATTTATACATAAACAATTTACTACCTTCATATGAATTAAATTTTCATGACATAGATTAATGAATTCTGCCTACCATCTGGAACGTCCTACAGCAGTCTCCAAATGGTGCAGGGATCCACATGTCATTGAAATGTAGCCCTTCCCAGATCAGAGCACAGGAACTGAGCAATACTGCAGCACTTTAGGACCACTGGGCAGAGTGGAATACACCAAACATGTCCTGCTGAAGCCAGAGGTAAATTTAGGTTGAAAGAGGTTATAGTGATTTTCTCGAGTAGTGCAGCAGATTTAACAGACTCCCAATTCCTACAAAATATCTAAAGGACACCCCTTGATTGTGAGGCTCAGAGATATTCAGTGACTTGTCTCTGGCTGTGGACTTAAGTCCATACAAAAAGTAGAACAGTTCCTACATTCCCTGCCTGCCCACTGCAATCCCTCTAAAGCAGCCTCTGTTTGAAGAGCGAAAGGCAGAAGAGATGGATAATAGGCTTGAGGATAAAAAAAGTGACATCAAAATCCTTCAACATCCATGTCATTAGTGGATCAGAGGATGGGCTGTCAGTGATTCTTCTGGCCTTAAATGCTACAGCATTCAACAAGGAAAAGGTAAGTTTTCAGGGAATTGGAAAGCTGCAGCCTTTCAGGTCATATTTAATCATTTTTTCATGAAGAATCTCTATTTGTAAGATCCCTGCTGTCAAAGCATCAGTGGATTAGCAGGACTAGCAGGTAATTCTGCTTTAATATCAACACTGGTATAACACTATATGCTACCCACAGTTTAATAGAAATTTGTGAAAAATGTATTTTAGGAGTGAGAGTCTGCAGTGAGTAATAGCCATAGAATGTGGATAAGGAAATTATCACAAAGGGTTTAATGGCCTGTCCCAGCCATTAAAGAGCTGGAGTCTCCTTTGCAGCTCCAGAGCTCTGCTGGCTCCCTGGTCTGAGCTTCTCTCCTTTACCTTTAGCCACTGGAGCCACAAAGTCATTGAAGTGGGACAGGATCTCCTGGAGGATGAGTGACCCCCAGTCTGAGGTGATGTCTGAAGGAGCTGCTTTCAGAGCCTGTCACAGAGCTGGTCACTATCCAGCACTGTGGAGGGTGCCTCAGGCACCCACCTCAGACTGGATTCTAACAGCTGAAGAGGGCAGAGCTGGCTCCTGTCCATTGTTCACAGCCTTCAAATTGCTCCCAAATGCCTCCCCAAAGCCTTTCCTACTACAGGGAATCCACAGGGCTGACAAAACTAAACCTGAAGCAACCCATAGGGAGCAAGTCCTAGTGAAAACATGAGACAATCCTGGGCTAGAAACAGCCTCAAATCCTTCTGTTAGACATGTGGAGATAAAAATCGTGTTGCAGCAAGGGGTAAGAAAGTGAAAGAGGAGCTTTTAGCCTTATAACTGGACATTCTAGAAGATTTTGGCAGGGAAGCCAATTGTATTAAATGGCTCTTGTCAAAGGGTGCATCCAAAGCTGCCCTTACTACCAGACCATGCAGTCATGTCACTTTTTCACTTCTGGCCTAATTGGCCAAAGAAAACAAAAAAAAGAAAGGAACAATTCTGGCAGGAGAAATGAACCCCCAGTTCTGTGGAGAGATGGGATATGTGGGCTTGAGGGTCTCTGAAGAAGTGAATTTTCTAGTCCATGTATTTTAAGAAAAATAATGGCACTGCTGACACCTCCTTTTCAGAAGACAGGGATGATCATTCTTCTGTTCTGAATGAAATATTGCCTGGCAGAGCTGAGAAAAGGTGCTTGTCTCCCTGGGTATTTCTGAGTGCAATGGATGAGTGGCACCCAGAGAACAGGCAGATTGAATGATGGCAGAGCTGCTCTCCCTGCTGACTCCAAGGTGCTGGCCTCTCTTATCAGTGGGACAGGGCAGGGCACCACATTAATTCCTAGGCATGAGCTCCCACCACAGCAGATAGCTCCATCACTCTGGATTTTACAGTGCCAAGCCCTAAATTAAGAAAAAAACAGCAAGGGAAGAGCCCAATCTCTTTGTCTGCAGGTTCTGCTCGTGCTGTGATCTTTCTGGGCACGTAACATAAGCAGGAGCTGGTAGTTAGTAGGAAATATTGCATTTTTTATTTCTGCCTCTCTTCCCTCACAGCAGTGAGAAGATTTAGGCTTGTGCTGTGATGTCAGACACACAGCCCCTGGTCAGCAGTGGTCCAGCTGCATGTACAGGCCCTTACTTCTCACACAGTCTTGTTGAGATGGCAGGGATTCAGAGGTGCTCAGAACTCTGGGAAATCAATCTCCTTATTCTAACAATTGACACTAAGATTTTTGAAGCTGAAGCTGGAATTTTGAGTTACAGTCTAGATCCTTAAATAAGTTGGCTGAATTTAAGGAGTCCAATCCAGTGCTACTGTTGAAAAACAGGTCATTTATTTATATCTTAAATTTGGATTTAGAAGTCTAATATTAGTTGTTCATTTTTTATAAATTTTTGTCATGATCTAAATAAGGAACAATGTCCCTATTTAGAGGTGGAAGTCAGAAAAGTTAGTTTACATGACTTGTCATTAGGACTGGAGTTCTGCACTTCCCCTTCTTTCCTGCAATATTGCAAACCTCAGTAAGAAGCTTCCCAAGACTGAGGTTGCTCAGTAAAGCTTGGGAGGGGAGATATGGGAAATCTGGAGACTCCATGCTTTGGAAATTGAGTGTGCTTGCAAGGGACAATCTGCTGTGGGTTTCCTACACTCAAACTGGTCTCCTCATGAATTCAGAGAGGAGCTATTAAAGTAATAATAACATTAGGAATAAGAGTGTGACAAATTGTATAAAATCGGGTAATTACTCTTAAGATCCACCAAATTTTATGAACAAATTTCAAATGTTTTCACAAAGCATTCTTTCAGGTTAATGATTGTAAATACTAGGTTATGCCCCAAATCTTCACTCATCTGCAAAATAAAACCCAAAATGTAAGAACAACTCCTCTACAAGTAAAACTATTACTTGATATAATTTCCAAGTAATCATAGATTTTTTTTTTCAGGCTTTGATTATTCAACAGGTAACACCTTTTATAGAGAACTTGTTTTCTGAAAATTACATTACCTGGAATTGAACCTGTTTTGGAAACTAATGTAACTTCATTTCCCCTGTTGCTGAGTTGCTTATACTCTCTAGTGCCCTATGGTGCAGGAGAGGGAGTCAGTACAAATTTACAGATGAAAAACAGACTCACAGAGGGAAAAAAACATCTTCCCTTCCATCTCATGAGCAGCTTGTGGTAGAAAAGGGATTTGAAACCAGTTTCCTGATAATGAGCTGGTTTTCAGAGCACTCAAATGTCTTTGTTCTGTTTTGAAACTCTTCTTGCTGTCACTGCTGTTTTAAGATACCAGTGGTGCAAAGGGAGATGTGGCAGAATGAGACATTATCTCTGGATCCTGCACTGAGGAAACACAGCAAGAATTTATTTGTATGAAGTTCCTGTAGTCAGTCCACCTTGGTACCTGTTTGTTTTGGGATCCAAGAGAGCCAGGTGTGATGTTAGCACAGTGCTCAGTACTGATGATTATGTTTTATCTTTCTCAGCCCAATGGACCCTCTGACCCCCTCAGACTCACTGGCTCACAGACAATATAACATTCTTAAATTTTTCTAGTGCAGCAAATGATGATTTAAGTAAGTCCCTGACATTGCAGGTGTGATAATGATGCCATCTGACAAAGTGCAAGGCTGCATATTTAAGGCTTTTCTGGGAATTATTCAGGTGCTGGCTCTGTTTTCTGCATTGTTCATTCATGATGACCTGAGCTATTTACTGTACATACACAATCTGCAGTGGAAGCAAAGCCATTCATCCCTAGATGTTTAAACTGAATTGTTTCTCTCCCCTGATGAATGACAGCATGTGTAATGGATCCCCACATGCCAGAGGGGTTTTCAGTGGCAGAGCTTCAGGCATCACATGGAGAATTAAAGCACACTGAAGGCTTGGTGTTTATTTTGGAACTGAACTAAAATAAAATCCACTCTGGGAGAAGCTTTCAGCCAGATAAGCTGGAGGATTTGATCTGTGAACTTCCTTTCTTAGGTATTTCTGTCCTCCCCTTTGAACTGCAGCAATCAGTTGATACACGTGATGATGGGAAGGAAAAGCATCAGAGTTGTGTAACATCTGCTTATCACTACAGATTATCCTGTAGCAATGAGATTAAAGCTTTTTGTTATGTAGGAAGAGTTTGGGATTTAGAGTGGTGGTTTTGTGTGTGTGCCCATGCACGTGCTTGCCTTTTTTTTTTTTTTTTAACTCTTATGAAATGCACTACAAATTTGGTTTCATTGAGCAAGGAGAGGAAACCTCATGAGGTTGACTAAGAAAACAGGGATTTTTAAAGGAAGCAAAGATCATAGATTCATGGAATGGCTTGGGTTTGAAGTGACCTTCAAGGTAAGATAATTCCAACCCCCCTGCCATGGGTAAGGACAACTTTGCTAGACCAGATTTCTCAATGCTCCATCCAATCTGACCTTGAACACTTTCAGATTTTTAAAGGATTCCCTTCAGTCATGATGTATCTATAAACATGTAGGCTACCAACCAAATATTACCTCCTGGCAGGTATATCCATGACAGGACTGGATTGGTGAAGTATTTTGGAGCCATATGGGGAAGTGACGTGCATAAAACAGTGGTTTGGATCTCAAGCCCTGCAGAGCTTTGTGACAGCACAGCAACCTGCTTCTTTTCCCTGCTGACAGATTGACTTCCTGGCTGAAGTCCAGCTGGTTGTCAGGTTATCTAAACTCATGCTATGTGCTTGGCTCCCTTTGGTTCCCTGTTTTTGCCAGGTGCGTGCCAACAGGACACCTCAGGGTGCCTGAGGCTGCTTTGTATCTGTCTGATTTCATCAGACGTAGAACAACACAGGTGAGGACCAACAATGGAAAGGAACCTCAGCTCAATCCCTCCTCTACATCCAGTCATCAAGCTGATGTGCAAGGTTTCTATAAGACTCTTCAAATCTCACTTTTAGCCTATAAGCAAGTGTTTATTGTTCTGCAATGAGCAGACTCCTGAAATCAAAATGAGTTACAAATAGTAGAAGCACCTGTCTCTAGGGACCTAAGTCTGGATAGTAAGATGGCTTTAGAGGGACATCAGAGTCCTGTTTAAAGGGGACACCAAGTTTTCTAGATCTGAAACCACTACATGCCAATTTACCACTGGGCATATTGTAAATGTAGCTAAATAGTGGTAATGTACTTCTATTTCTGCTGTCCCATTACTGTGCAGTTTATATCAGAAGGATTAGCAAGCTGAGACCAGGCAGGAAAGTGTTTAAATTACATGAAGGTTGTGGTTTCTAAATAAAGGATGGTGGTCCCTTTGATAATATCACTATCATAATACTTTGATCCAGAGGACCTGAAGCAGTCATTCTTTACATGGGTCTCTCATTGACTGCAAAGGGAATTTTGGGCACAGAGCAATTACCTACACAAGACTGGGCCAATCATTTAATTAAATTTTAAATGGGAGTATATACATAGCAGATGGATGTTTCTGGAAGGTACTGAGTAATGTGTGCATGGGAACAGAGGATGCAGCTTATCTTGCACATTAGCCTTGGATGGGGTTTAAGTGTATTAACATTAGGACTCCAATCAGATTTAGGTAGTGTATAAGATTTCTCCAAGCCTTCTTAACATGTCTGAATTGTCCTCAGAACAGTGCAGCACAGAATGAACCAATCACTTGGTCACTATTGTCTGAAACCAGCACAAGAACAAAAAATGGTCCTGGGTAGAAAGATACATTGTCTAGGCAGGATGTTCTACAGGCTTGGCTAGGTGGCTGGGTTTTAGACAAGTACTAGATTTCTAAAGGCAAGTAGAAGTCTTTTAAACCAAAATATTTTCCAAAATGATAATGCATTGATACTAGATTGTTTGCCTTTTCTTCCTTTCCACTCCCATATCTCCATTTGCATTACAGCTTTCATTCTGTGCCATTGCTTTATATGCCTACATTTTAGTACAAGGGCTTATTTATGTTTATTTTATTTCACTTCACATTTACAGAGCCATGGGCAGCCTTAAGTGTTTTCCTGGAAAACAGAAAGAAACTGAAAGGCCAAGATGAGTATCATTTTTATTTACAATGATACTAAGCTTGAGCACTTAAAAAAAATCCCACCAATAACAGTGAACAGGAATTAGCAAAACAGACTTAATTAGATGAGATGAAAGGAGCTCATGTTCTTTATTTGCCAGAGGAAAACCAGGTTAATACTATAATTTAATAACATATCTTTGTGATAGTACGGGCTAGAAGTCTGAAATACTGAGATACAGCCAAGAATATTGTTTTTGTCTCTCCCATAAAACCTACAGTGTGTACAAAGACCAGAGTGGGAATGAAAAAGTTACCTTACGGAAGAGGACTTCCTTGTTTGGGCAGAAGCAAGAGCAGACTCCATCTCCTGATGCTGCCCATGAGCCTGTCACTGCCCATGCAGGACTAGAAAGTTGAACAGCAAAGACCTGTGTACCAAGAGATTCTTATACTATTGATGATAATGATCACTGGTTATTGATTCTTATCTTATTTCCCAGCCAAGCCATAAATTTTCTCTGAACAAGGGCAAGTAAATAACTCCAGGTTTGCCTCATCTGCCATTTAGCAGTGTCTTTAGTTAATATCCCGGACATAATGCTTTTGAACAATGCTTTCTGAACAACATCGTGGCTCATTTCAGGGTATTTTCCATTGACATGAGTAAAATCATTATCAGTTTGTTGGTCTCTTCTTTATGGAAAAGTACCTTGTGAAAGTAGGCGAATTTTGGTGGAAATGAAGGACCTTACTCTACCCTATAAAGCACATGTCAGTATATGCAAAAGTCCAGATCACAGAATGTCAGAAAAAAAGAGAAGGATCCATGCCTGAACCTCAACTAGCAGCTTCCCCAAATTAACATTTATTATCTGGTATTTTCCATGCTTTGTAGAGGTCCTAAACTTCCTTTAAATTAGTGAGTGCAGTGTACAGTCTGGCCCTGCTCACTGCTTAGAAAGGAGTCAATATCTGGGACAGAGTAGGAAGAGGGATGGAAATGTTTGAGTTGCACTGGTGACAGAAATGGAGGAGACAAGCCCTGATTCCTCAGCCGTCAGGTTAATTTATTCTCTAGATATGGAGACTAAATTTGCCCTTTATTTTGGATTACCCTGGGGCGAGGCAGTTTAAGGAGCACAGTGATTAGGATTTAAGGTTAACAGGAGTACACTTCAAGAGACACCAAGTTTTCACTCTTTTCAACCTTCCAAACATTGCATAAAAACCTAACTGAGGATTAATACAATGTAGGAGAGTGATATCCACATCTATTTTTTTCTTTCAGAGTGCCCCAATGGCTGAAGAAAAGCCCAAGTATAACTGCACTGTCAGTGAAGTCACGATTGTGAACCTGCAGCCTGAGAAAAATTCAGCTCTCCTCCTGGCAGGGGGGAAGCCAGGAAGTGATCATAGAAACCTTGGTTTCCAGCCTCCACCTCCAAGGATTTCAGAGAAGCTGTGCCAGGGAGAGAAAAAATTGTGTCCAGAAAAGGTGAAAAAGGAGGGAGTTTTGTCTCCCAGCCTGCATCGTGCAAATGAGTTGTGTAGCACAGAGAACATTACCCTGAAGAGACCAGTGAAGTTGGCCCCTCTGGAGATCCCTGTGGAAGTAAAAGAAGCTGAGCTCCAAAAGATTATGAGTCTCCAGAGAGAAGCCCAAATGGCTGCCCAGAAGTTGATGGTGATCAACTCCATGCACAATGAACCCCACGTGAAACGGGTAAAGAATCTGGCTCAGGGGGAGCTGGGAAACCTCCAAAAGATAAAGCTGAATGAGAAGGCTGATCTGGAGAACAAAGATGATCCCCTACTCCCTAAAAGCAGCAAACCCCTTGGAGAAATCCAAATTATTTTGCCTTCAGAGACAACCTCTAAGTTGACTAAACAGGCAGGTGCTGAGGAGGCTCCCAAGACACTCTGTAAGCCATTAATCCCCACTCTCCAGGTGTCTGACGTGCATGGAGAGTCCAACAGCCCTGACAGCATCCCTGACCCCTGCCAAAATGTTTCTCGGCGCCGATTCAGATTAAGACACACAAAAGAGCAGCAGGAAGACACCGGGAAAGCCAAACCCTTAAAGGCCACGGATCCAAGTGTGGGAGAAGGCACGAAGAAAACTGCGGGTCAGCGGACACAAAAAACCCTCAGTGATGCCAGCAAGCTCATCGAAAATGTGTCTAAAAAGCAGAAGGAACGAGGAGCAAAGCAAAGGGAAATGGATGAAGCCTCTCTTGTGAGGAGGCAGTCTATTCGAAGGATGGCTTTGGGAGACATCATCCAGGTGGATGATGACTGAATGTCACAGCACAGATACCCAGGAAGATGTTTTAGACTGAGTGCTTAGATAGAAGTCTTCAGAAGAGGGCGTGGAGACATTAGTAATCCACCAAATAAAAATAAAGTGATACTGGTGAACAACTCTGTCATTTCTGAGATGCTTGAACAAGTGGTTCAGAGAAAATAACCTTCTACTCTGCTCAACACTAGAAGGGCCTCAGATGTCCTGAGCCCAGCACAGAGTATAACTTTTCAAGACACATGGACCATGCAGAAAAAACCTGGATGTGGACTGGGTGGAGGGATCAAGAGGAAAACAGGAACCTAGAAAATACTGTGTCTGGGGCTTTTTGCTCCTCAGAATACTGCCCTTGCATTCACAGCTGTGGCAAGTTTGTTTCAGAAAGACAAGATTAAAATGTTCTTCATATTACTGTTGGCAGAACAAAAAATAATTAGTGTAAGTTTAGCAAGAGACATTCAAGTCAGAAAAGGAGAAAAACTTTTAAGGACAACAAACATTGAAGAATATTGTTTACCAAGATGGGAATCTCTGTCACTGAAATTTTTAATAATGCATTAGGCAAACACCTGCCAAGGATGTTTTCAGATGAATTAATCCTTCATTCACACACAAGGACTGGATGATCTATAATGTCCTTCAATCTCAATTTTCTTATGTTATATGAGCTATCTTTTCAGTTGTCCACTTGCAGGGCTACCAACTGTAGTTTGCACATATGTAGTGCAAAAAGGTACAATAAATGCAACTTTTCACTTTGCACTGATTCTTCTTTCTTGTCCTACAGCTCATGCCAAGATATTAATTGAATTCTTCAGAAGGCAGCATCTGATGCTGCTTTCCCTTGGTTTCTTCAGACTTCTATTTGTTGTTTCACAATTTCTTGGTAAACGGAGGAACAGTTCATCTCTATATTTTTTGTGTTGCTTTTTTTACCTTTTCACCTTTGGTCACTTTTTAAGATCTTAGTCATCTTTTAAAGATAGGACTTTGGGTTTATGTGAAATATGAAATAAACCAAGCATATGCAGTCTCAACTTAGTCCCCCTTAGAATTTTTTAGGGAGAAAAACCTATTTCATGGGGTTTAAGACAGGTATTATTACAAATTGGCAGACATTCTAACATGGTGTAAACATTATGAATAAGATTAACATGCAATAAAAATTGTTTTATAAATTATTTTTACAGCAAGAATGAGGACGTTCAATGATAGTCCACATCTTTCGTTGCTTGACTTGTTTTTGTTAAAGGTGGTCAAATGATCTTAGAACCTGGGACTTAAAAAAACCAATGGTGAGTCTTGCCATAAAACCTCGGGGGTTGGTAAAAATACAGGGATGTCTAGAAAAACAGAAGGTGGGTAGAAGCAGCAGAACTCAGCCTTTAAACATGATGGTGTTGGTGAGAGATGAGAAAAGAAGAATAAAGATCTTTTGGTATAGAAAAGAGCTGAGCCATTTTTTTGCCTCTAATTCTTTCTGCTATGTACATGATGAAGAAAGCCAAAGACAGAGCAGATGAGGGCTTGAAAAATATTTAAGTATTCTTCTGCATTTCAACAATATCAGAAAATGTGAAACTTTTTTTGGATTGTTTCCTGATTATTCTCTTACTAAGAGAAAGCCCACAAGCCATTCTTTTGGAATTTGTTCTTGAGTGTTTCTTGCTGAAGAGAACACAGACATCGCCAGGATTGAAAGTCTGCCCAGGCTTGTCACAGCAGCAGTAGCTGTATTTGTACAAATCAGTCACCCTGTGACTTGCCACCGCCTTTATCTGTCAATTTTCTATGCTGAGAATACCTGGGGAATGAGGGCTCACAACTATGCAGGCCAGATAATTCAAGATGAATAAGGATTTTTGTAGTAGTTGAACACATAACTTGGAATTAAAATGAGATGTCAAGCTAGGAAAAAAAGAATGTGAGAGGTATGTCCTCCTTGTGATGTCTGGACAGTGAGGAGAAATAATAATTTAACTAATAAATTCAACTGAATCTCTGACTCACCGCAGCTACTAAATTGTGAATGTGAAACTGCAATTCCCACGTGTTTTGCTGGCATCTAACATGTTCCCAGCCAGAAAGTGTTCCAGGGAGCATTAATGGGATATCCAAAGAACATGCTACTAAGATTTGCAACTCTCAGTAGAAGAGGGATGGCATGAGAGAGCAGCTGAGTTAAGCTTGGCCTGGCTCTCCTCAGAAGCTGTTGCCTTTTGTTAAGCTGTGATGTAAGAAGGTCTCTCAAAGGGCTGTTTGAGGCCACCTGGTTGAGTCTCCTGCCTTGGAAATACAGTGACAACTCAACCAGGGTGAACAACTCCTCCAATTGTCTGTGGGAAGGTCATTACAGGTGTCAGAATTACTTTCTATTCCTCTTCTCTTTTACTGAGCTCTTTTAATGCAAGTAAATGATTTAAAACATTTTTTTAAGGAATAAATGATCAGGTAATACTTTTAAAAACGTGAACTAATGAGACTGAAAAACTTACAGGTCCCAACTTTCTGCTATGGCTGCAATGACAAATTGTTAGATGCACAGGTAGGAGACTTCTGATTGGGAAAAGGGATTAAAAACTTTTCCATCTCCAGCATAGGAAGGTCATTGAGGAAATGGTATCTCCAGGAGTCAGTATCCAGCTTTACATGGAATTTCATGCTCTGTGTCCCCTACTTCAAAGAGCATCTTCACTTACTGGAAAAGTGTCAGAGGGCTAATCTGAATTCTGGGAAACTTACCTTCCATGAGACAGGCAAGAAGTTTGAGCTGTAGTTTGCAAAAGGCTCTTTAGGAAGAAAGAAAAAAATATATAAATAATTTAGCAGAAGCTGAATATTGAGAAATTAATGTAGGAATTGAGTTCAGCATTTTAACTCCTGCTGCTGTTCAATATAAATTCATTCTGCCCTGGCTCTTTGCACTGCTTAGACCTCCCCACCAGCCTCTTATGCTGGCACTGCTTCTCAAACAGCAGCACAGTGATCTGGAACAGTAAATTTAACATTGAAAATTCCGCCAAAAGATGAGTATTCAACTGGGATCTGCACCAGGCTTGATTTAGTGAGTTGTTTCAGTGGTGCTTGATTCAGCATGAAGGAGACAAGGACAGGGAAGCACACATTCATTCTGGTCACTGGCTGGGCTTCTGTCATGCTGAAGTGTATCTAAATTATACTCTAAAGGCAGTAAACTACTGTATCCAAGTGCCAAGGGTCACAGTGGGCTCTGTGACACAAGACAAATACTTAAAATACCTGGGCTCCACCCTCAGACTTCTGAGACTGAAGAATTATGGTGGCTTTGCTTTAGAAATGCCTGTCCAGTGTTGGCTGCTCCACTCTCTGTTCTGGATCTCTTCATTCTTCTGCTTGACTGTGGTCGTAAATCTATTCAGTGTGAAACGTGGTGAAAGTCATGTTTTCCACAACATCAAACTGGATCAGTGTGGGAGCACCAGGGGAACTCTGGAACCTGTACAAACTTGAGAACTGGATGCTCCCAAAGTATTGCCCTTTTCTAGTAAAATAGGTGTCATTCAATGTTACCTAATGCTTGCTAGTGTGTAAAGTGAGAAATTAAAAAGCCGTGCTGTGCACACATAAAATAACATTTGGACAGCAAATGCAATTTCAGAAGAATCCCACTGAAAAGGCAAGATTAGGGCAAAAGAGGCCATTTTTTTTTCAACTTAACTCTGGCCATGCCATCGTGGAAGGGAAACCAAGCTTTGCTCCCAGTTAAATGCTGCACATGGAATATCAGTCACTTGAGTCAATTCAGTTGCTTCAGACTGACATCAGAAAATGACTCAGAACTTCAAACCAGAGTGTTTGAACACTGGATGATGCAATCAGTGGAGCTGAGATTTAATTGATCCATAAACATGTTCTCAAATATTGAGTATAAAGGAAAAAATGTAGCAACTTAGTAATGAGAGGGAACCGTTCTTATGCAAATAAATTTAATAAAGGAATACATGTGCTTTAGGGGTTCATATCCATGTCTCTGTTCAGTAGGTTTTTCCAAGAAAAAACCTCTTTGATTGCATATTCCTTTGCTTTTGCTTCCAATGTTTTTGCAACTAAGGAATCCAGTGGGTGGTTTCATTTGTGTAATGTAAAAACAGTTTCTATCCCTTTCCCCTAGGCTGTGAAAAAGCAGGACACAAAGATGGTCTCCACTGCAAAGACTTTTTAGCCTCAATGTGAAGTAAAGAGGTAGTGGGCAGACACAACAAACACAGACAAGTGGCATAGTGAGGTAGCTTCCAAATCAGTCATGAGCAAATTTACAGACTAATGTCACAATCACCAAATTTAGGAATAGCACATATTTCATAAACAGCACCTTCCACCCCTACAGAGTCTTACAGACTTCTCAGAACAGCAGGATAACACTTGCTGGGATGAGAAAAAAAAGGGTAAATTCTTGATTAATTCATTGACCTCTAGAGCCAGACATGAACCCTCACTGGAAGTGTGAAGAGGACAGGCCAGAGATAACTGGATCCCAGTCATGACTTGCAACAGATGGGCACACTATGAAATAGCCAAATGTCTTGGCTGTCCCCTAGGAGGTGTAGAAATGTCCCTGAAGACACTGCCTGGCTATTTGCTTGCAGCTCTTTCTCCTTTCAGTCAGCAACAGGATAACTTAGTCCTGGGTGGAAGGAAAACAACAGAAAAGAGATTCAGGAAAGCTTTTAGAGGTGAGGACCTGAAACAGCACACTTTTTTTACCAAAAAAAAAAGTATTTTTAAAATCTTTATTATTGCTTATTATTAGATTTTCTTTGCAATTGCCTTTACATTTTCAGGGATTGCCATGTGGATTTTGTGGAGAATTACAGGAAATGACAACAGAAACACAAACCCAAGAAGAACTCTAGAGACAGTCTTCATTCTGACTGCCATTAGTGCTTGCTGTAAACTTTCCCGTCTCTTGAAATTGTAAAAACTAGAAGTTTTAAAAATCCCAAAGTCTCCATCTTGCAGTTCATGCCAGTCTGGAGGAGCCTGAGTCAGGCCCACTAATAATGAATCAATGACACTGCACCAGATTCTGCCCATGCACTTCTCTGGGGTGAATCAGAGGGAGCAGGATCCCACTCTGGAATCTGTGATCCCGTTGGTGCTGCCTGACTTCGAGTTTGAGCAGAAAAAGGACTCTTTCCAGAAGAGCTCAGAAATTAGAAGAAGTAGGGCAAAACCTGCTGTACTAAATGGAGATTTCTAGTTATCAGTGTGGGGCTGGAAGACAACAAACACTGGCTCTGATTGCTCCTGCTCGTAACCTGGGCACACTAAACCCTTGGAAAACAGCCTTACAACTTCAGGAACGAGCTGGCACTGTGTTTGCCTTTGGGATCCATGTGCTAATGCCCTTAGGATGTCTGTGCCAACAGGTTACCTTAATTTTCAGTGTGTGAGAGACATGATTTTAAACATAATGGCTTCCTCTGAATATTCACCGAGGCCCTGGGGGTGACATGCTTTCAGACAATTGCAGCACGAATGTCAATAAAAGGAGCAGTGCTCAAAAATCATTAGCAGGGAGTACTTCTAACTATGCACCTTGAATACATTGTTTTCTACCCAGGCAGCTTGCTGACACTTCTATCTCCTGAAATTTATTGTAACAGTGGAAGTTGAAATTGGCTCAGTTAAAATAAAGGATGTGTGGAGCCGCCAGCTAAACCCAGAAGCAAACCCAAATGAGCTGTTAGAGGTACAAAACACACAGTGCCTTTTTACTCCTTACATTTCTTTTCCTGCTAATTCTTTGTGAACAGAAGAACAGAAGCTGTGAAAGGCCCTCTAAGTGTTCCTGGCCCAGTAAGGAACAGAACACAGCACACAAGCATCAGCCACGTTTTCACAGCAAAAAAAGATCCAAGAAGTCCAATAAAGTTGAGATGAGCAAAGAGTACAAGAGGCCTTGGTGTGACCAAGACTTTTTGTGTGGCTTTGTAGTCGATGGGAATCAGTCAGCAGACTTGAGTGAATTTCTGAGGTAACTTTTTTACTTAGGCCTCCTGCAGTCACACGTCTCCAGCCCCTGATGGACACCTGGACAGCATTTATTCTGAAAGTACTGCACCTTATGTTAGAGGTGAGTCAAATGCACAGGGAGAGACACCTCAGCTCAGACTGGAGGCATGAAAAACACCTGAAAAGCAAACCCCACAATGTCCTAGGTGAAATTCACTTGGGTTGTGTGAGCTACATCCTCTCTACAGTGCCAGCTTCGGGTGACTTGGCTGATTTATCTGGCTTGTGGCTGTTTTATGCAGGGTTCATATTTTAAGACATAGGTGCAGACTTAGCATGAGAATACAGGGGACAGATAACTGAAAAGTAGTTGCTTGATCATTGATTACTTAGTGGAGAAGGAAGTGTGGTGTTCCTGTTGTTAATTTGCTGCAAAATTAAAGTTCGGGAGGAGCTTTTTCCTTTATATTTGCATTTCCACTTTGTCCATTGAGGTAAGGAAAGTAAAATCCCCTACCAATTACTGTTAAGGGCAAAATAGATTTGAAAGAGGAAAAAAACCCCAACAAAACATTAAAATAGAAAAATAGATTCTGACAGTGAAACAAAGACCCAAATATGCAAACAACACCTTCTCTCCACCCAAGGGTCTTTCCCACCCTCCCCTCCCCTTCACTCCCGACTCCTCTGCCCCATGGGGCACAGGGGTGGGGATAGGGCTGCAGTCAGTCCCTCTCAGCCCCTCTGGGACACTCCTCCCTGCCCCAGGCTGGGCCCTTTCCTGGGCTGCAGCCTCTCAGGGACAGCTGCTCCCCTTGGGGCTCTCCATGGCAGCAGCTCCTGGGCTCCCTGGTGCACCCAGTACACTCCAGAGCTGTTCTGGGATGCCCACATGGATGGTTAGGGATCATGCTGTGGGTTTGGTGTCTTCCCAGATGCCACTTTTTAGCTGTGAGTGTCTTTTTCCATCTATGAAAAGTCCCAGTGGCCACACCAATGCCACTGGATGCACAGAGAGAAGTCCTGACACTCTTCCCTAGACAAGAATTCCAGAGATAATCTGTGGCCTAGTCAGAGAATCACAGGATCACAAAACCATTTAGGTTGGAAAAGACCTTGAAGATAATCCAACAAAACATCAACCCAGATGTGCCAAATCCACCACTACACCTTGCGTGGAAGAGGTGTGGAAGATTTTTTTTGTTTTTCCTATTGATAGTGAGCGTGCATTTTCATGCCCCTAATTCAATTAATGCTTTTCCATCATCATGTTTCCTCTGCTCATGTTTTTTTTTTTTTTTCCATTTTAGAGACCTGTCAGTGGGAGGTAATGAAAATGTAAGCAAGCCAGTGTTGTGTGGGTGGGAAATAAACTTTGGTGTTAAGTTAAAAATCACAGTTTGAGGTCTGGGTGCACTTCCAGAGGTAATTCACTTGGTAAATCAACCAGTTTGTCCTATCATCAAGCTGTCATTTCTAAGCAGCGCTGCAGCAGGTTACTGCCAGAGACTATTAAGCAAGTCATTATTATTTCAGCCCCATTAGCTAACGGGATACACCTCTCTGCCCAAGGAAAGATGTTAATCAGCTTTGCCTTGAAGCAGTATATTCAGCCTTTTGCTTCTGAGATATGACTTCCTGCACCATTACTAAAAAATCAGCTCGAACTGAGGGGCAAAGAGCAGAGTGATCAGGGGTGAGACAACATGATCCCTTCTCCATCTGACTGTGGTGGCAAGTTGGAAAGACAGGCATGGGACCAGGAGCTACGGATTCCCTCAGGAAAAGGATAAAAACACAGTCCTAGTTTCCAAGCTAAACGTGGTGGACAGTTTGTTCCACCTGCCTCCCTCCTCCTCCAGTCACTTTTGCAAAAGGAATATATGCAGTGAAGTAGTTTGGGTGATTTTTATTTTGATAATTTCCCTGCTGGTCTTAGTTAGACACACACACACACACACACACACACTACAAGCTCCACACGTGCCCAGACAATGCAAAAAGAGAAATTTTTTTTGGTCAACATCCCCACAAACACCCCCAGCACTCATAGAAACATGAGCAAAGATGGCTCAATCCTCTCCTCCCCTCTAGCTGACCAGGATTGAAGGCTGCTATTGAAATACACATCCACAATGTGGATCTCACCAGCAGCTGGTCTGTGACCTCCCTCCTACTCAATAAGCAGCCTCTGAACCTCAGTGTTCCCCAGGTGCTGGCACCCAGATCTCTCATCCCAGTCACCTGGAAGCTCACTGGGACTGAGACTTGAATTTGGAATAGAGAGGACAGCTGGAAATAGGATTTCATGAGGATGTAGGACAGATTGTAGTGATCAAGCACTGTCCACTCACCAGTAACATGGTAACCCATATCCAGCTCTTTTCTCCTTTATTTCCTGGCTTTCTTCTCCCCAGTTCAACTTTCCCTTTCCCCACTTTCAATTCTTCCCCTAATCATCCCATAATTAATTTTGCACATTTACAGAATCCCCTTAAAGGCTTAGTCTTACGTCCTAAACTTTACAAAATCTTAAAATGCTCTTCCCATGTTAAATCCTGTATCCTTTTATGCAAACAAACTGTTCAGGTGGCTGGGCTTTCTGTGGGCAGAATGCCTGTGGCTGGCTCCTCTTGGTGGGCTCCATTCCAGGGTGATATTCTAGTCCTTCTCCATTGAAGATCTGTTCATCACTGGTATCATTGTTCAGGTTTTCAGCATGTAGATAGATGCTGTATCTGTGCTTAACATTTTGTGCTCCATTTCCTCATCATAGAGGTTTTCACCCCATCAGCATTTGGCATCTCTCTAATGGTCTATTTTAAGGTATCTCTGCATAGTTTCCTATTTTTTTACCAAGCTGCTTATTTTTCATGAAGTTTTAAGAAAAACTTGGGGTTTTTAGTTTTTCAAACATCAGCAAGTGGCTGTGTCCTGCAGCCCTAGAAAGGGTTATTGCAGCAGCACTCCAGCAGATGGCTGGCTTCTGTCAGGAATAAAACTTTCTCGAGGAAAAGCACATCATGCAGCAGCACATTTGCAGGAAAGAGCAGAGATTTATTTCCTTCAGCTATTGATTAATACAGCAGCTCTCTTTCCAGTCTGGATTCGTTAATGAAAACAACCCTGTGAAGCTCAAGGAAGACAAATATGACAAAGCAAAGCAAAATGCTGACATGAAAAGATTCACAATCCCCTAAAGAAAAGCCACTAAAACTCCATTCCTGGTTCAACTCTCCTTTTTAAGGACTGGTATTGCTAATCACAGAACCACAGGATCTGCTGAGTAGAAAGGGACCCACAGGATCATCGAGTCCAACTCCTGGCCTTGCCCAGCACCATTCCAATATTCCCACCATGTGCCCAGAGAGCATTGTCCAAACACTCCTTGAGCTCTCTCAAGCTCTGGGCTGTGACCCCTTCCCTGGGGAGCCTGTTCCAGTGCCCAGCCACCCTCTGGAGGAAGAAACTTTTCCTAATATCCAACCTAAACCTTCCCTGACACAACTTCAGGCCATTCCCTCGGGTCCTGTCACTGGTGATCAGAGAGAAGAGATCAGTGCCTGCCCCTCCTCTTCCCTCCATGAGCAAGTTGTAACTGCAATGGGTCTCCCCTCAGTCTCCTCTTTTGGAGGCTGAACAGACCAAGCTCATGTTCTTAACAATTTTATTCTGGATAAATTCTTTTTAGGTCATGCTATAATAAGTCCTGTTCTCCCTCCCTAGAACCAAAGGGAAAAGGCTGAGTGTATCTCAGCAAACAGATTTGATTTGTCTCAGCAGGAGAAGGAAAGATTAAATAAGAATGGTGAAGTGAGATGATCTTATACTTCTTCAGCATTTAGATATGTGAGTTAAAGTGAGTGTGCTCAATAGTAAAGAAAGCAAACCTTCAAAAACTGGAAGGTGTTGGACTCAGGTTGCTTCAAACACAAATGTGCCCTGAAATCTTTCAGCTTGCTGAAATCTTTCAGTCTTGCTGCATGCTAAAGTAGGTAACTACCAATTCTTCCCAACTATTGAAGTGAAATGGAGAAAAAGGGCCCTTTTTCTCCATTGAAGAGTGTCAAGTGTCAAAAAGGATGTACCTGGAAGCCCATCCAGAACTGACTCACTGGTACCATCACTGCTGTCTCTGCAATAACTAAGCTGACAAACAATTTGATGTTTGCCACTGCAGTCAATAAAGGGATGAAGCTATAGCCAGGGAGCCACAGCTGTGTGGTGAATCACAGAAAACAGGGTTTAATGACTTTCAGAGACTCCCACCTACTCCATGTTTCTCCTCCATACAAATCTGTCCTAGTAGTGCTTTTTCAAATTCTAACCCCTGCCCCCACTCAACCTATATTTTCAAGAATAAATATTTCATGACTATTTCTTTCTGGTTTTACTCTCAGTAAATGAGTTTATCTCCCTAAAGACAGCTGAAACCCACTGCTTGTTGACCTAACCCAGATGGGTATGCAAGAAAATCTACTGCCTTTCTCCTTTCAGCAACTCCTACATATTTCAGGACTTCTGCCATGTCCACCCTCAATTTCCTCTTTGCTAGGCTAAACAATCCATTTCTTTCAATATGTTTTCTTAGGTTATGTTTTCCTGACTTCTGAGCATTCATCCAACTCTCTGAATAATGCCCAGCTCAGCCACTTTATACTTATAATTCAGAGCCCAAAGCAGGACACAGCCCTGAGTGTTGCAAAAAGCTGTTATTTAGGAGTACTGGATCAACAACTTTGAGTCTGCAAATGAAAGCACCTGTTCTGCCACGTGCCTGTTGTCAATGCAACAAAGACTCTCCTTCTTTTTTTTTTTTTTTTAGTGTAATGCTCTCTCCAGGTGAAGAGGTGAAGGGATTAAACATATCTGCCTGTATTCCAAGTAACTCTCTCGGAATTTTTATTTGGAATGTGAACAAACCCATGAAAGCAGATTGAAAAATGTACTCTGAAAAGAGTTTTGAAGGCTCTATTTCACATCCTCAGGAAAAAACAGACCCATAGGTCCTCCAGGGGGGTATTTTCTGTCTGATGGTTGTCATCTTTGATAAAGATGGTCTCATTAACCTCATAGGCAATCACTGTGGGATGCTGTGGGCATGGAAAAGTGTTTTAATCCTATGAGAGAGAGAGGTTGGCTAATGCTTTTAAATCTGATAGAATATGTCCTCTTTTAAAAGCCTGGTATAATTCTCACTCATGAAGCTTGATCAGGTTCTCAGACTGATAAATTTTGGGATCCAGAAGTCTGTGACATCCCATTAAAACAATTTATTCACCTTCCTTAAGAAGTAATGGATGAGCAGATACAGAGGAAGTGACATAATGGTACTTTATGACTTATACTGGTTTTGGTAAGGCCTGATGTGACTTTTTCAGATATACACAATGAGCAAAAGATGACAGGTGGATGACAGATTGGAAAATCACTCCCAAAAGTATTAGTTTGAATGGAGATGCTGAATCCACAGTCACTGATATGTCTTTGTTAAGGACCTCAGTGATGGAAGAGAGTGAATTTTTAGTAAATGTGCAATTAACACCAGGGGAAAAAAGTTGAGAATAAATTATTTATATTTACTTATGTCTATTTATGAACAGATGACTATGTGCAGCTACTGATGTAGACTTAAATACAGACACTAATTAGAGAGGTGTGAAAAAAGCAGCAAGGCTGGCAAAAGCTTTTGAGGATATGAAATAAGAATACTGAGGGGCAATTCAACAATGCTCTTCAGGACAAACATTTTAATGGGGCATGTTGTGATAGGTCTAGGAGTAATAGTTTAAAACTAAGTATTAAGAAAATATTAATTTCTGAGGGCAGTTATCATTATCCAGGTTTTGCTTGGTCTGTGGGGAAGGTGAGACCTCCTACAATCATCACAAGCTTTAACACCTAAATAGGATTTTCAGTTTGGGAGAGGAGCTCCCAGCGTTGACAGAAGAAGGAGAAGGTCTCAGGCCCCCTCTGATTCCATAAGTTAGATCCTACAGAGAAGCCATTCTCTGAAGCTGTACTGAACAATTCACCAAAATTACTGAATCAGTTTTTGGCTCCATTGTAGTATTTCTTTTCATCACTAGCGAAAAAAAATATAAAAAACCCATGAAGAATGTGTTGTGGTGGGGCTTTTCACCAGACCCACAAAACTGTTATATCACTAAAAGGAACACAACAAGCTGGAAAGACCAGGCAGAGATTAATGTCCTGTCTGATGAAACAAGAGCAATTCTTTAACTGCTCTGACATTTGGGAGGGCAAAGATGTGGTAAAGGTCAAATCTGCCTTCCCATTTCTTAGCTGCACTTGCTGATCATGATTGATTGTTGTGTCTGGTGCTTACCACATTTGTTGCTACCAGAAAAGAGTCTGGCCTTGCCCAGGTAGTCCCCAGGTGCAGTCCCTTCCTTCATGGTGGTCGTGACTGAGTACACTGGGAAAACCTGAAGGTCAGACAGTTATTCTGTGCATGAGGTTGCTTAGAGAACTGTAAAAATTAAANTTTACCCTGACATAAACTTTTAACAAAACCCCTTAAAATTAAAATTTTCACATTATAAGTACTGAGTGAGAAAGGGAATTTTCCACAGGGAATTCTTGTAGTGAGGCTTTTCACCTTACGTTGATGCTGCTGGGTTTCTTTCCTTGTTTTATTATTTCTACATCTTTGTTTCATAGGGCAATTGAATGAATCTCCTCATATCTGTGGTTCAAAACACTGGTGTCTAATCCAGAAAATCACTGCTGTCTTCTTTTTCCTATAGTCTGGCTATTTATCCTCCTCCATAATTTCTTGGGCTTGTCTTACTGTACCTTTTCTTTTGTAGTGACTGTCAGTGGGGAAGTGCATGTTCCTAACAAAACTGCCTTGTTTTTCCACGCTCTTCTAAGGTGCATTTTATATCTGATTTATTGCAGGTAGCTCCCAGATGTAGATCTCCAGCAACAGGCAGCAGAAAAGGAAATATCTCATTCTGGAAAGTATTAATGGGCAGAAGGATCAATTATTCCATTGCAACTAAAGCCTGTGAGATTTCATTTGGAACACTGGATGTTGTTTTGGGCCAAGATTCAGAAGTCTCTTGTGTTTGCTCTTAGACTTCTTATTGCAGCTTCATCACTTCCTGCATGAAAAAGCAACAACGGGTAATGACCCAAGGGCTTTACCAGTGTAGGAAGTATTCTCATCACATCTCATCCCACCTGGGTTCCAGTGGGGCAGCAGACTTTGCTGAGCAGTCAGTCCAGAGGACCTGGTGAAGGGAGTGAAGCAAAAGTCTGATGAGGAGCAGCTGAGGGAGGTGGGGCTGTTTAGCTTGGGAAAGGAGGCTCAGGGGGAACCTTACCACCCTCTACAGTACCTGAAAGGAGGGTGTAGACAGGTGGGGGTCAGTCCCTTCTCCCAAGTAATAAGCAAGAATTTGAGAGGAAATGGCCTCAAGTTGTGCCAGGGGTGGTTTAGATTGGATATTAGGAAAAATCTCTTCCCAGAAAGTGTTCTTAAGCTTTGGAACAGGCTGCTCAGGGAAGGTGTTGAGTCACCATCCATGAAGGTACTTAAAAGACTTGTGGACGTGTCACTTAGGGACAGGGTTTAGTGGTGGAGTTGGTGGTGCTGGGTCAATGCTCCTGAGGGTCTTTGCAATTCTGTGATTCAGTGACACCTCCCTGAGGGAGTGCAGCTTATCAGCCAAAGGAACAAGATCTCATAATTTACCTGCTGAACTTACTTATATTTTACTTTGAACAGCACCTGTGCTTTTTCATCTGCATTTCAGGGAAAAGTTTTCTATCGAGTTTGGGAAGATGGAAAGGTTTCCCAGAACAACAAATGACATCAGGAACCTTACAAGCAGATTGTCTTTTTAATATATTCCACTTTCCTGGAAAGCAACTAAACTTGGTCAGCAAAAGTTGGAAAATGATGCCTGTTTTTCAGGCTCCCCCTCCACTGCAAGTGGCAGCCTTTTACCTTACTTAGAGCTTCCTACACTGCTCAGTGCAGAGCTTCACAGTGGTCAGAAGTTACCTGTGGAATCTCACTGGGGTTGGTGTGAGCAGATCCTGTCCTAGAAAACTAACTGAATAACAACAAGGCAAAATGATCTAATACTAGTGCTGCCTTAAGTTTTAGCTTTCATATTTTCCAGATTCTGTACTGCAATAGTTTATAACTCTGAACTTCATATAAAGTGTTAGCAAGTTCTCCTCACAGTTTAGTTCAACAAAACAATCCTTTTCCAACTCAAGAACTAAGGACACTGTTACAGCTTTGGGCCCAAAAATATAAACAACAGCAAACTGGGGAGGAGCAGTCTGGGAGGATGGGACTTCATAACCTGAAGCTGTAATTGGACAATTAACCCCAACATGTAAATAGACCAAAACTTATAAAAGTGTGAAAGCTCATGACTCAGAGTCCATCTTGGGTGGAGCCATGGCCCCCGGCTCTTGTACTGCCCAACATGTATCCTTTGAAGGCCTTTTTAATAAATACCTGCTTTATTCCTTTAACACTGCCCAGCCTCTGTTCTAGGTAGCCTCTCTAGGCATCAATAGTAAATCATTAATGTTAGAGGAGAGATCAACCAACATAGAGACAGAAAGCCTTATGGACACTGAAGGAGGAAACAAAACTGCAGATGAAATTCTTTATCAATTAGTACAAAATGTATACTCAGAATGACAAATTTTGACCCAGTTGTTAGAAGATGTTGGGATTACAGTAGGCAGGTCCATGAAATGCTCAGTAGCAAAAACAAGAGCACATTGCAATTATGAGGAAAAGAACTGAGAGCAAAGCAGTAAGAACTAAGTCACTGCAGGAGCAAATCATAACTCCTGCCTTTGTTGCTTCCCAAACAATTGCCCACCTTAATATGAATAAACTGAAATTTGCAAAGGCACAGAGAAGACTGGTGGGGATAATTAGAATTTTGAGGAGGTTTTCACATGAAGGTCAAGCAAATGAGCTATACCTCATCCTGCAAGAAACAAAGACTGAAGAAGACTATGATAGAGGCTTAATTAAATAATGAATGATATGGAGAGTCAGAACAAGGAAGGATTGCATTCTGGCCTAATAAGGGAATTAAGGGTCATCAAGTAAAATTAATAAGTGCCAAATATGTAGAAGGAGTTGCTTTTTTTGCACAATGTGGCAAAATTTTGAAACTTGCTGCGGGATCAGCTTGTGTTAATTCAAGAAGGAATTGTGTATTTCATGAGGGAGAAATCTACTGAAGGTTGTTAAGTACCATCCTCTCATCTAGGAACAAAGAAAAAGAAAAAAATTATTGGAGCAAGGGAGATTATTCTGGAGAGCTTTACTGTAGATTCACTCTGTTTTTCTCTAGGAGTGTTTCATTGGCTATAAATGAAGTCAAGATTACGGACTAAGTGCAACATTGGTCTAACTCTGTAGAGCTCTTATATTCTTCCAATTTCTAAATCAGAGTATCCCACAGTCTCCAAAACCAACCAGTAAAATCATTCTTCAGGCTTGCCACTCTAAGTCACCCCACCATCCTGCCCTAAGGTGTTTGATGTTCACTCTGTGAAATAAAAGCTTCTTTAAGTGCTCCTTCAGAAATCTGTTCTTTCTCTCCTCCCAAATTTTCCATCTGTTTCATATCTTACATTGTGTCTGAAGACCAAACTTGCACTGTTGATCACTCAGCTGTGTGGTTCATTCATATGGACAGAAAAATCTTCAAAACTGCTCTTCTTCCTGCTTTCACCTCAACTCATCCCTCCTTTCTGATAGGACAAACCTTGACTTTTTTTTTCACCTCTATTCTTTCAAAATATCTCTTTTTTTTTCTCAAGACTTTTCTCAAATTATGTAATCTAATGTGTTAGTATTTCTTTAAAGGCACCAAAAAGAAATACATCAATATTTTCAATTGAAAAAAAGTATTTCATATTCATAGGGGTTTTTTGACCATGTTGCCCAATCTGTAAATTCACAGCAGCTGGGTGCAAATGTTACCATCAACACTGACAATGACTTTTCTCTGTATTTTGAAGTCCAATGGAAAGGAAAAAATAGGTTCTGCCTAGTAAATATACTATGCATGAGTTATGGATATCCATGTAATAAATTCGGATATTATTTCCCTTTGACCACATCACCAGCTTGATGTCCTTTAACCTTTCTTCCCAGACTAATTGGAATATTTCAAACCTAGGAAAAATACCAGTCAGTTGCCATTTAAAGTAAGTTTTCCTGTTTGTGAATTTCTTCTTCATCTCTCAAATTTAATCCTTAAAAATTTCCTTTTATATTTGTCTTGGCTTGAGGCCATGAATAAGCCATATTCAGCCTGGGTCATTATTTTTGTCTTCTGTATATAAAAATCTACAGAACTTTGTTTTCTGGAAGTCATAGGAGAAGAAATTTGACTTTATCTTTGGTTAAAATGTGATTTTTTTCCTCTCAATGGGATAGAAAATATAACTTATGGACCTAGGAGCTACCAAGATGCAAAATTGTTCCCAGTGGAAAGTTATTTCTGCATTGAAAATATTATTCTGCATTGAAAATATATGGAGAAAAATGTTTCAGAAATATTTCTAGGCTTTTAAAATGGCTTCACAGAGGATAGAGAAGGGTGGTGTAAGAATGGGAAACTGTGGTGGAGAGGATAAACAGCACCAGCCTCCAACCATTTAACAAGATATCAGCTGACAGAGTAATGGAGTGCAAAAAGGAAATGGATGATTAGCACTTGCTTGGGCTGCCCAGTTTCTTTGTATTTTGAGTTATCCCCTTGTCTCAACTGTGCACAGTGAAAGGTTTTACAGCCACAGCACTCACCCTCATGTGTCTCCTTTGTGTCTGACATGCACAGGCTCCCACATCTGATTTAATGCTGTCTTGCTGCTGGTGAGTTCAGTTGCAAGATCTCCAGTGTGGCTCTAGAATTAGGCAGGGATGCCCAGAACACGAAGACATTTTACTGGTGTGAAGCTGTTGCAGGGTATATCAGAATACCAGCTGGAGAAAAAAACATTTCAGACCAACTGCTTGAAAAGGGTCTTCCAGCACAAATAAGGGTCACAGTGCTGACTGAGCTATCAGAATAAATTTCTGTTCTTGTAGGTATTGTTGCAAGGTCATGAGTGATGTCAAGAATCGTGGTCATGGAATCCTAGAATGGCTTAGATTGTGAGGTGTCACCCTGATTTTTTAAGATCTTCTAGCCTTCTAATGTTTTTCATTCTTGTTGCAAACTTTCTCACACACTTTCTGTAAACAACTGATTGTTTTCCATTCCTTCATAGAGCTGGAGAAAGTTGATGGATTGGTAGCTTGTCGAGTGTCATTGGAGTTGTGGCACTCTGACCCTCCAATCCACTGTCACTTTTGTAAAACTAAAAATACTGGAGTCAGAAAAATAAAGTTCTCTTTTTCACCTTGCAGCTGCAGCGTGCATGCGTTGTGTTTTCTTGTGTCCTATAGCGACAGTGCGGGACCTTAATGATCATACAATTCCACACTCTGCCATGGACAGGGACATCTTCCACTAAACAGGTTGCTCAGAACCCCATCCAGTCTGATCTTCAAGGCCAGGACACAAGGTCATCAAACTGGTTAATTGTCTCCTTAAAACATAAAATGTTTATATGTTTATTGGCACATTAAGTCTAGACTAATAAACATATTTTTCCTCTTCTTCTTCTGGGTCTTTTTTCCCAGGTAAAATTGTCAGAACCAGAGGAAATGGCATCAAGTTGCACCAGGGAATGTTTAGATGGGATATTTGGAAAACTTACCAAGGTTAAGGGTTTCCAAGCATTGGAATACACTGGCCAGGGAAGTGGTGGAGTCACCATCCCTGGGGGTACTTAAAGCCATGTAGATGTGGCACTTGAGGACATGGTTTAGTGGTGAACTTGACAGTGCTGGGTTAATGGCTGGACTTCACCTTAAAGAGCTTTTCCAACTTAATGATTGCATTATTCTATGATTCTTTAATTCTTGTTCCTGTTCTGTTTATCTCTAATTAAAAAAAACTCTTTGATTTCAATGCAATATTAGCTTTAAAGAAATAGACAATATATGTAAAAGTAAAATTACCTAGAGAGGCAGTGTATAGTCTGTATCTTTTCGCTCAGTCAGCATTACATTCTCAAGAAGAGAGAGAAAAAGGTCATTCTCCTCATGTTTAAAGGTGAAGTGCAGACAACAAAGGATTGGTGATGTTCAACATTGAGTTCTGTCCTGAGCATGTGTGGTACTTTTGAGGTCAGTGAGAAGGGTGTTTGTAAATGAATTAGGACTGTGGAATTCCAGATTCTTTGATGATTGTCAAAGTATTAAAAGGTAAGTGGAAGAGGGAAAGAAAGGTGTTTCACTGTCCTAGAGATGGAGACAATGCATTTAGGTTTTATTTTCAGCAACCACAGCACTGCCCACTTTGCCTGGCTTCACTGAAAATCCAGGAAAGAGGCTTCAATGCTGATTTACTGTAGTACAAGGAAATGTGAAGAGCACTGCAGGTCCTCAGCTGGAGTTTAATAAAGAGGAAGAAAACTATTCCATGCTAGTCCTTCAGACAAGCTTCATTTTGCAATTCATTGACTATTTGAGCAACTGAGTCACAGACATATTCAGAAGAAAGCCTTTCACTGTATCAGTCTTTAGAAGTGTCTTGATTTTGAGTGTGATGTGAGTTACTGTCATCTCCAGAACTCAACATTACAGAAGTTTATATCCTATAAATGGAGAGAAGAAAAAGCATCCAGTTATAGACCTGGTGATGTTGTCAGGTCATCAGTCAGAGTAGGAAGGAAATACTGAAAGTTTTTCTCATGATGATGGTAGATTTTTCCACTTTTCTTGCCATTTATCTTTACTCTTGAAGGTGTTATTCCAAAACTTAGTGTACATTTAGAAGAAATTTTATTTGTTTTTGAATTAATTTTATGAGTATTTTCTTCACTAAATTATGAGGATTTCATAATTAATGACTTTGTAATTTGCAACACTGGATGAAAAATTGCATGCAATGTTCATCCAACAGAAATCGTGTCAGGATTTAGGAATTACAAATCCTGTAATTCACTAACAACAACAAAGTAAGATAAGAACAAGACCAAAACAGAATACTGTCATGATACATGAGTCCTGTAAAAGCTATAGAAACTAAAGTGGGACATGCAGCACAATAATGCAAAATATATTCTTCTGCAGAATTTAGTCTCTTCCTTTCATTGCTCTCAATGGATTTTGGCATAGAGAATTTTACACTGCAGGGAAGAGAACATTTCTTTGCTAGGTAGACTTTTTCTTAAGAGAGACCATTTGAATCTGCTTCATGCCTTGAAATGTAAGCCTTTAGGGACTGTAATACACAGTGTGCACAAGAGAATGTATATAAAGATAAAGAAGGCACAAGAGTATTCCCCAGTGATGCAAATCCTTGTTTCTTAAGAATTTATGAGTTGCCAGGACACAGCTGCTGATCCGAGCCTTCACAGCATCAAAATTTTCAGGGAATTTATGTAGGAAACCTGTCAGAGCCCTGAGACACCATTAACTGGACAGAAGGAAACACCAGTTATATCTGTGATCAGACTGGATGTTATAGGAAGCAGTGGAACTGTGATTTGTGGACTGCATAATTCCTGGGAGTGAACAAATGCAGGATATGTTGCCACAAAACATTTGTAAGTAGCATTTATCTGGATTCAAAAGTGGCTGGTAAATTTACTAAAGAAGAAAGGACTGTGAGCAGTTCAAGTCACACACCACGTCTTTGTGAGGAGATCCCTGTGCAACAATCACAGACCAAGACACCATTCTAGGGAAGCATTGTGGAATGATTACTGTTTTCCTATACACCTGCTGAGGCATCTGTTCCTGGGGATGAGATATCAGGCTACACAGACCTTCTTCTCCATGCAGTACATCCAGCTTTTATATTCCTAACCCCAGGGTGAAAATAGAAATCAAAGGCTCACAATCAGAACAGAAAGAACTGTGGGGAAATGGAGTTATGTATCTGTGCATCCATGTTTGTCATAATCCTCTGAGCTGCTGATTCAGTGCTGTTTCCAACAGAAATCCTGATAAGACAGCAGCTTGAATTGCCATCTACGTGTTTATGCTTCTTCCAGATCATTGGAGACAAAGCGTCTGCAAAGAGAAATGATTCTGTTAATCACCTTGGTACACTGTAAAGAGAAGCAACAACTTTAACAACTGAGCTTGCTGTAAGAATGTTGACAGATGATTATTATGTGCGGTAGATGAAATACTAACTTCTGCAAGATCTAAATACAAACCAGGCCACTGCTACAGACCGAGGGAGGATATTAGGTTTTCTTCATTGTACACAACACTCATCTGCCATACTCCACTTGGTTTAATCTCTTATAACAGATCAAGCTAATGTGACAGTGAGAAGATGCTTGTTTGAGGAAAAAAATATTCTTGGGAAGGTGAAGCTTTAGGGAGAAAACCACCAGCATCTCATAGGCTTAACATTTTTATATCAGGAAAAGATAATATTTAATAAAATACTGGGTTGGAAAGTGAAGCAGCCTGAAGAAAAAGCTATGCAGAAAGCCAGCATAAAAAACACAGCACTCTGTTATGGGAAAAGTTTTGCCTTGCTGCTTCAATCTAGAGCTGAGCAACCCCCTGCCCTCCTTTTTCTTTCTATAGAAACATTAAGGTTGAAAAAGACCTCTAAAACTGAGTGAAACCATTAACTCAGCATCGCCAGATGCACCACTAAGCCATGTCCCTAAGCACCACACCTACAGGTTTTGTGAACACTTCTGGGAATGGTGATCCACTGTGTCCTGAGGCAGCCTGTTCCAATGCCCGCCCAACCTTCTGATGCCATTTATGAGGGCTGGAATGGGGTCAGTTGGAGACAGAGGATTCCTTCTCAGATTTATAGATGCATATGCAGCACTAAATATTTCATTTGTTTTTGTAGATCAATGATTCTAGCTGTTTCTGATGGCAGAGATGTGAATAAACCATGCAAGCACTCCAAAATCTGGGCAGAGGTCAGCAAGGCTGTGAGTCCTCAAGAAACCTCTTACCTTCCTGCACTCATGGATATTTTCTTTCATGCCTCTGAACAGATTGCCTAATAACCTGTGCCTAAAATGCAATCCTGTCAAGAAATTTTAAACAGCCACACAATGAACACAAACTTCAAGTCCCAATTCAGTAAATACAGCAAAGTGCTCTGGTGACTCAGGCTCTAACTTGTATTGAGGTAGAGATCCCTGCAGGAAACCTGAAAGGGTAAAGCAAAGGTTAGGATCTTTCGATATCCACGTAGAAGTTGAAGAATGTGTTCTGTCCAAGAGGTGGAGGAACAGAGAGATTAACAGGTCCCTTAAAAAATGCAAAGGAAGGCCACGAGTTGGTCTTAACAACATACAAAAGATAACAAAATTACACTTGGTCTCATTGGCAGTAGCAGGATGAGACTGGGCTGAGTGAACATAACATGTCACTGGCAAGAGGGGTTAGAGAAGACACTGGAGACCTGCCTTTCCAACTACCTGACAGGGTAGAAATCCACTCCACTTAAGCACATTTCAACTTAATATATGTATAATGTTGAATACATGTTCCCAGCAAATTCTGAAGTTTAGCAAACTGAATTCAGTCAATGATTTCTCTTTGCAAAGCAGAAAACTTTGTGGACAGGTATCTGCAGTGCTCCTTCAGCTTGAGGGTGAGCTGTAAGACAACAGAAAGGACTTTCTGTATTTGTTGCTACCAAGTAGTAGATAGACAAAAAACCCATCAAACCTGCCATCTGTCACCAAAGCTGTGTGGGTTTTCATGGACCTGAGCAGCCATAAACCTGCTGACACCAAAGGCCTCAGGCCTGCTCTGGGAAATTACAGCAGACACAGGAACACCTTTATAACCTAGTCTAGATCCTGACCCACTGATCTGCTCTAGGTGCAACTGTATTTATGTCAGAATCAGAATGGTTTGGGTTGGAAGGCACCTTAAAGACCATCCAGTTCAAACCCCCCTGCCACGGGCAGGGACACCTTCCACTGTCCCAGGTTGCTCCAAGTCCCATCCACCCTGGCCTTGAACATTTCCAGGGATGGGGCACCTACCACTTTTCTGGGCAACCTGAGAAAAGATGTTTACAGTCATGCTAAAAAAATGCATGGGTACCGATGACATGCTTTGAATGTCCTTTGGGCATGCTTTGAGAGCTTCAGTTTGGGGCAGATGTCAGTCCCCCCTGGGACAGCTGGGAAAGGCTGCACCGGGGCAGGAGCTGCGGCAGTGTGAGGGGACCGGGGCTGTGTCTGGAGGAGGGCTGAAGGAAGAGTGGCTCCAGCTCACAAGCCGGAGCCGAAATTCAAGCAAAAATATCCCAGCTGAGGGCTTCTTATTTAGACAGTGAGCTCAGGGAGGAGGTAAAAGCAGAAACCACCTGTTTGCTAAAACAGAAAGGGCATTTCCTCCCCACACGGCGGGGACTCGGCTCCCCCGATTCTCTGCCCTTCGGGGAGCACATTCCTCTGCCTCTCGGGCCAGGACCCTCACTCCTCCTCCCTCGAACCCGTCCCTCATCGCTCACACCTCCCACCCTCGTGTCCCCCAGCCCACAGCCCCGGACCGGTCAGTCCCGGCCCCATGCCCGGNCTTCTCTTCTCTTCTCTTCTCTTCTCTTCTCTTCTCTTCTCTTCTCTTCTCTTCTCTTCTCACAGAGGATGCAGCATTTTGCCAATCCTCATCACTGACATGTCCCTGTGAACGGGTGTGTGCGCAGGGGGGCTCCGGGGAGTGTGTCTGTCAGTGCGTGTCCGTGTGTCTGTCTGTGCGCTGCTGCCCTGCCCCATCCCCGCCAGGCTGACAGCTCTGCGGGGCGCACCCGGGTCAGGAGCCGGGCTCCAGGTACCACTTCGGGTGGTGCGGTGTCTGTGCAGGTAAGAGGACATTGCTGGGTTTGCAAACCTGGCACCCGGGGCACTGCAACTGAACACAAACTCTGCTATGTCTTTTTATTTTCATTTTTTTCCCCCGGCAGGGAGGAGTATCAAATTCAGAGGACTCTTTTTTTTTTTTAAACTATGCAAAATGCAGGATCAGGGTCTATCTTTTACAAAGGAAATATAGGAGGAACTGTGTTCCATTATTCTTAAGCTGAATTTATTTATTTCTCATTTAGTTAACAAAGTTTTCAGACCAGAGTGTGCTAGGTAAGTTGGTCACCTGAATCAGGTCTGGTGAGCCCTCAAATTGGGATTAGCAGATGCAGAAGACTTCACTGCAGGTGATAAAGCAGTGGCTGAGGGATGTGTAATGCCTTCATTGAGGAAAGCCATTGACAGGAGGTTGACAGATGTCAAGATTACACTGTAATCACTGTTTTCAGGGTTGGTTCTCCTAACAAAAATACCTTGGGAGTTTGATGACCTTACACTTTTTTGTATTCTGTCTCTGTGTTGGTGCAGTTTCTCAGTATGTGGGAATACATTGCTGTGTTAACAAGGTGTTTTCTCCACATTTATTACAAATGTGCTCTGTGTCACCTTCTCTAAGCCTTCCTCTAAAGTGCCTAATTTATCAGTTCCTTCTCTTCTGAGTTTTTACGTAGCTAGAGTTCTTAAAAGAGTTTAGTGACTGCTGACACTTCACAGCATTAGCATGCATGTGGTGCTGTGCCTGTTTGCATGTATTTTGATTAAAACCTTAAAATAACACAGCCCATCTGTGCAGTATGGACACTAGTGGGATCACTCTTGGGAAGATGCACCTGTAAAATGTGTCTGTGTCACTCAATGTGCTCAATTACCAACCAGAATTACTTTAGGTGCATGCCTGAATCTCCTTTTTCTCTTTGATGAATGACTGTTTAGACATCTGGTTTGGGGGAGTTTGTATAGATACTAATTGATAAAATAATAGGGAGAAGTGTTGCCAAATATGTCAGGCAGACAATTGCAAGGTTTATTCCACTTCAAAAGCTATATGGCTTCTTTCTTTTCTTTTTTTTTTTTTTTTTTTTTTTTTTTTTAAAAGTGGGGT
>VXBC01007695.1:820828-868975 GCA_013399945.1 Ploceus nigricollis
CTTAAAGAGTAGGCATTTAGTAGTTTTAACTAAATTTTCAATCCTACCCTATCATACATATTTTCCATTAAGATGCTGCTATTCTGAATATACAAATACTACTGTCTGGACAGCTGGGACAGTGTCCTGAGTAACTTCCAGTTAAATCAAATACATGAAGGTAGGTTTTATATCAATGAAATGTTTGTAGAATATTATTGCAAAAGAAACTCCTGTGTTGTAGATTCATCCTCAGTAAGTGCGTTGTGCTCTATTGCTCTAGTAAGAGGCAGTGTTGGATGTTTGGGAATCCTTTCTGGTGAGACGGAGAAGAGTCCAATTCTGAGCTTAGGAATGGGCAGCCCACCAAGTGATGAATGTCATCTGGTTTTGTGGAGAATTACTCCAAGTAACTTGCAGACAGGCAGTCCTCAGCACACTGTGGAGCAAAGGGAGGAAACCAGGTCTTTTGACTTTTAAACCAGCAGATGACAGTGCCTCTCTCTCTCCTGGGATAAGTTTGGGGCCAAATCTTGTTTGTTTCAACAGAAAATAACATTCTCTCTGATTTGAGTGATTGTCTCTTGAATTTGAGTGAGACCTGTGCCATAAATGAGCCTTTGGGTTAGAATATCACATCTGATGGAGGAGTCATTGCAGGGGAAGTATCTGACTCATTTTATTCTGACTCATGTTACTACAGTGGAAGAAAACCTCCCCAGTGGGGACCTAACAGAGGAAGAATGAAGTGGAAGGATTAGTTAATTTTTTTGGTCTGTGGGAAGGCTTTTATGAGCTCAGAGACCCAGACAATGAGTGGGTGAGCATGTCTATAGCATCTATACATAAACATAAGTATTTTCTTCTTCTTGCATTTCATACAGTTTTAAGGCAAACATCTTTGCTACATGCCAGAGCTAGCTTTTGATTCTGGAGATTTTGAAAATAATAGGACCAAAAGAACGCTTTTGTTTCCAGCATGTGATAACTTTCTTGCTAAAATATATTCCTGAGATTTATTCCATAATTATCTTGGCTTCAATGGATATTTCAATTTTTCATACTGTAATGCTTTCTTCTAAAACTTGTTTTGATTAATCACTGCTGGGTGATCACAATTCCTCCTGTTTAAAGACCACTCATGAATTCCTCCCATTTCTCACAATGAGAAGCAAAACCTTTAAGAAAAAACTTACATTACATCAACATCTTGTCTGTACCACCACACCTGAATGATACAGGTGGTACTGGGCTATTTCAGCTCTTCAGGCAATGCCAAATTCCCCAGTCATTCTTACATGAACTTTAATTATCTTTTGTCTCCTATGACACTGAAATATCTCCTTCCAGGCTTCCCAACCCTATTTTCCATTGCAAGGAAATGTAGTGGTGCATTTTTATCTTTAAAATTGCCTCTTTAGAGAAGACTGATTCCTGCAGGACTTTTCATGGCCAAGTGAGTCTAAAACCAGGAATGTTGGGTCCTTACTGGGTGCTGGTCTCTTTGTATTAGGCACTACTCACTGTTACAAAGATGTTTTGGAGTTTGAGAACTCAAGTGTGAGGAGTGAGGAAAGGGGGAGACAGCATCTACAGAAATCACTGAACTGTAACTGAGGAACTGGGAGTATTTTTTTTAAATTCTTGTAGCATATGTAGGTACAGCAGGAAAAAAGCAGGAAAATGGATATATTGGAAATTGGTCCTCTTTAAACCAAAACCAACAACAACAATTTTCTTCATCATGTGCTTCATTTTATTTGGTGTTTTCCAAGAGGCTTCTTCCAGTTGCTGCTGGAAGTTTAGTGATCCCCTTCAGTGAAAATCACATCAGGCTTCTGAAGCTGGCAGGAGCAAAGGTTGGCTGAGATGTCTGTCCCAGCTCTGTGAGCAGAGCCAAGCCGAGGAATGTCTTCTGCAGAAAGAAGCTTCTGCAAAGATCTCCTGTTGTGCTTTTGGGAGACTTGCTGGTCTTAAGTCTTGAAATGATCTGCTCAAGGTGCATTTAGACTTGCATTCTCCCTTGCAAGCAAGTATGAAAACTCATAAGTCAATAATCATAACATTTATTTTACAGTTTTTGATTTCAAATTTTGTTTAAAATATACTGCTAGGTTTTGGGGCTTTTTGCAGTGGAGAGAAGATATCAGTCCTAATGTTCTTGACTTATAAATGTCATTGGGGTCAGTAAATTACAGGTGAAGTCAAGGATTTTTACCTTAAACTTGCAGCCCACTGAGGTGTAGTCAGGAAGCATAGATTGAGGATGTTGCACTGGCAGCCTCTGGCAAGTCACTGAACCTGTGAGCAGTCAGTTCTTCCAGCTGTGAATAAGAGATAATATTAGAAGGAGGTTTTACCTGAATTGTGACCTGAAGTTCCTAAAAATAGCCCAGACAAATCAGGAGGTTTATATAAGTTCAAAGCATCCTGATTTCTTTTTAATTGAATAATGTATTCTCTAACAATTGGCAAGATTTCTAGAATTTGAGTAGTGAAGAGAAACTAGCTGGAGCTGATTTTTTGAAAAGTATCGAATCAGAGAATAATAGAACTGTTTAGTTTGAAAAAGACCCCTAAGGCCATCAAGTCCAGCCATTAACCCAGCACTGTCATGTCTACCACTAAACCCTGTCCCCAAGTGCCACATGCATTTTAAATACCTGCAGGGATGGTGACTCCACACCTTCCCTGGGCAGCCTCTTCCAATGCTTGACAACTCTTTCAGTGAAGAAATCCTTCAAAATCTCCAATCTAAGCCTCCCCTGGTGCAACTTGAGGCCATTTCCACCTGTCCTATCCCTGACACCTGGGAGAAGAAACCAGCTTTCCTCACAGGTCTTCTATTCAGAGATAATAATGGAGCACCAGACCCCGACAGCCCTCATTTTCTGTCTCAGGACTTTTCCTTTATCTGATCTCCTTTGCCCTTGCTGGTGCAGGCTGCCATGGGGGTTGTGATCAGCATTTGAAACCCTGGGCTGGAAATCACAGCAGAGGAGCTGGGGGAGCATGCCCTGATTTCTTCTCCCTGCTTTACTCCTGATGTCCAGCTCCACCAACTAGGCTGAAAAAAATTATCATGTGAATGTGAGCCATGAAACAGGAGGGATAGCTCTGCTTGTGGGACAAGTTGCTTATTCCTTTCTACTCTGAATATAAGGGTGGGAGTGGGCTGATAATATTTATTTTTCAGCACCACTAAAAGGTCAGTTGAATAGCTACTACTTCACCTAGGAAAGAAAAAGTGTGCACACACTATTATTGCCTTGAGAAAACTTTCAGTATTGACAGTAGGTGGGTACATCACATACCAGGGACTTGTGTTATAGCTTAGAGATTTAATCTGGAGTGGGGAAAAGAAATTATCCTTCTCTCTAAGAACCCTTGTTGATATACAACAGGTATGTTATTTGGTGGACAATTAATTTCACAAATCAAGTGTTGCTAGTAGTGAGATACTTTTGATTCCTTGTGCTGCTAGCTGCAACCTAAAAATAAAGGTTGTTTAGGAGATCAAAGTGGGCTGAGTTGCTATTCTTTATTACATTGAGGTTTTCATGGCAAATACCTGCTATATTTGTGTACACTAACAAGGGTGTTAGATTTACAAGGCTTCTTTCTGTAAAGCAGAATGAATTCTCTCTAAAAACTTCCCATTTCTTTCCCAATAGGGAGGAAATTCATCAGTAAAGACTAGGCAGGTACCTGTTAGCTCTGGCACTCACTTCCAAACTCTTGCTCTACAGACAAAAGCAAAGCAGCCTGTCCTGGGAGCCCACTGAGCAGTCACAAATCCCACTCCAGGGTGTGTGGGGCTGTGGAGCTGGCCAAAAAGCGCCAAACCTGGACCTGATCTGATCACATGCCACAAAGCTTCTCCAAGCTGTGTTAGCCTTGATTATTCATTAGGAATGAATGAAACTGAGTTATGGGTCATGTTTTGCAAGTGCTGTCAGTCCTGATTATGCAGTGGTGTAGATTTCCTGTGCTCAGGGAGTGCTGTTATCACAGAGCTCATCTACTATGCAGTAGATGTAAATTATCCTTCTCCAGCTCATCAGAATCTATTTACTTTGCATTGATTCAGTTCCTTAGAAATTAATCTTTGATTCTTTGCAGAACAGAAGGATCCCTTGAGTTTGGTTTAAGCAACTTGATTTGATTATTGTTATGTCCTGAATATTGATTCTTAAGTGATTTTAATAAGAGATGTCAAAACTGCCATA
Source organism: Ploceus nigricollis (assembly GCA_013399945.1). Lineage (NCBI taxonomy): Eukaryota > Metazoa > Chordata > Aves > Passeriformes > Ploceidae > Ploceus > Ploceus nigricollis. The sequence goes on from VXBC01007695.1 coordinate 825,037, forward strand.
TTTCACTTCCCATTTGGGCAAGTTTAAACCATTGACAGATTGAAATATTTTTGGACTGATGGTCTTTGTTCTAACCCTAGCCAACACTTGTTTGTGGTTTGACTATTTATTGCCCAAGTGCAATTTTTTCAGTGCTTAACCATGTTAAAGTATTTGCCAGTTGTCAGCACCCAGGTATTTCCTTCCAGAGGAACCCAGTTAACATTGATTACCATATAATATTTGCATATTGATTGCAAAGATTTTCTTTGAGCTGTAAAGTTTAGAGGTACTGGGGGATTTCTGTTGGCTTCATTCTAAGTGTAAAACTAATTACCTCTTGTATGACAGAACTTCACTGATTCCAATTTCACCAGCAGATAAAGGCTACAAATAATCTGCGTGGACTGTCTTGATTGCCAATGCAGTTCTTAGTAATGAAACAACAGCTGGTACCTGTTTTACAGCACTTCTTCCTGAAAACCTTTATCCAGTTCAGTGGCAGGACTGGTTTTCTTCACAGTAAGTTAAATACCTTATTGAATCTTCAAGGAAAGGAACCCATGGTTTTCAGTCTATTGTAATCCTTGATATAAAAATGTTTTTCAGTGCTTATCTTTGCAAAATGTACCAGAAAATCTGCAGCAAACCCCACTGACTAGGTCTAGATAGGGTGGTCAGGCATAGTGGTATTAAATTCTGACTGGGAAATTAATTCAGCACTGGCCAAGAGGCAGCAAGGCACAGCCCTTCTGTAGCACCTGGAATTCCTTTGTTCCTGTGTGTGAGCACTGACAAAGCTCAGATCTGCCTCATTTCCATGATCTGCTGCAGAACAGCCCAGGATGCTCAGTCTGAACACAGGACCTGATGGTGTAGCTCTGCAATGGACAGTGACTTCATGTTCCTGCAGCAAGAAGAAGGAAAAACCCATTCCTTTTGTGAAGGACAGTGCTCTAACATAGATAATAAATCTGTTCTGGGAGGCTGGGGCAGGAGTGAGCTGCTCATTCCTAACAGATGGGTTGACAACCCTTGTTCAAGTCTGATATTTCATAAACCACCTTGAGTTGTTTCAAGGCAATTTTCCTTGTCCTGCTTTGCTGTATAGTTTTGGTACCACCTCCAGAGTGTTTCTGAGAATGGTTTTTATGCTTTCTAGAGGCTTTTCTTAATTATATGGATAAGTACTTTTATGATTGATTCCCAAAATTAAAGCAGTTTACAACTGGGCTTATGTTATCTTCTTTCTTTGCCATCCCTTGGGTTTTTTACTGAGTACATTTTCTGTTCAGTTTGTACTCAAGCTATTTGTATATATTTGACCACTTTTTTCTTCTTTTAGATTTGCTGTTCTGCCTTTATTTATTTTTATTGCTGCCTTTGATTTTTTTTCTCCTTTTCAGTAGATATTTCTACTGCCATATTTTCTTCACTTAGCATCCTTTTCACTTCCCTTAGCAGCTGTTCCCAGACTATGGGCCATGACCCCAGGCAGGCTGTGGCAGTTAAGAGTGGGCTACAAAACTGAGTTGCTAATTTTGGATGTGGTGACAAAGGGAAGTCAGAGAGTTGTTGGTTTCCTTCAGCAGTTTTCTGAGCTAAGACTGATAACATGGAGGAAAACAGATAAAGCATCAAGTACCTTTATACCAGATGCCACTGGTATGATAAACAACTTAAACCTATTTACTCTTACTTCAATTTCTCCTCATTTCCCTGTCAGTGGTTCTGCTCCCTGTGACCCTCCCAGAGAGTGTTTTTGGAGGCAACAACCTGCTAAGGCAGGTCCTGCCCAGCCAAGGAAGCCACAGAGGGTGCACTGAGTTTTGGGGAGTTCTGGGATGAACTAGGGATGTCCCCCTAGATGAAAGTATTGCTGGCAGTTTTGTAGGTCTTCAGGATTCAGAAGGAAAAAAAAAAAAAAAACCAAAACCAACAACAACAAAACAAACAAACAAAAAGCCCCACAAACCCAAACCAAAACAGATCAAGAAAAATCCCACCAGAAATAAGCAGGAATAATTTTGGTTTAACCAGTGTCAGTTTTTCCCTTAGCTCTATGCCTTTGTAATTATCTTCATTCATGACTTGCAGATACATCATATAATGGGCTCAATTCCTTTAAATAATTGCAATGGTCCATGACATCCCTTGCTGCCTTAAAAATGGTGGGAAAAATATGAAGTTTTTCCGGGTAATTCATCTAACCTGTTTGAAATAAATTACTCTCTAGAAGTGTCTGTTTGTCTTTATGGATTATAGAGGGCTGGCAGGTGGTTTGCTCAGATTTAGACGACTACACTGTAAATCTCTGTATTGGTCAGATGAAACCTCATAATTTCAATAAGGCACAGTGGAGTCTTGGCAGGACTGGCTCCCCACAGCAGCTGGGAGTGGCCATGGCTGCTGACCCAATATCAGTGGCATCTCTGTCAATAAATTGAAAAGTTTTGTATTGATTAAAAAAGCAGTTTAGGTGAGCAGGAGGGTATGGAATAGCTGTGTGATGTGACTATTTTATCCCAGATATCAGGTTTAGGATCTTTCAGGATATGTGTGATGTGACAGTGATGTCATATAGCTCAGTGTCAGGCACATGTAAAGATGATAGAGGGAGCATGAGGCTGTTGGACTGCACATTATCCTTAAAAACCTCTTCTCTCTCTTGTCCAGGGCTCATGGAAGAGGAGGGATTACACTGGTTTTGGGGAATACCAGCCTTTGGGTTGATTTAGTGTAACTTTAAGACAATTCTGACATGAAGCCAGTGTTTCCCCTGCATTGAAACCCAAATAATTGCTGGAACATGGGAGGCAACAATTTCCTGTGAAACGGACACTTGCGTAAATGATCATTTCACTTATTCCTGTTACAAATAGGACAAGGTTTATTAATTCTCATTTGTCATTAAGAAGCTCCACAGAGCATGGATTTTTTCTTTTGTCAGTCTGCAAAAACTTGGCCTTTATCTACTTGAGTGTCTCAATTAAAAATTGGCCTTTATCTATGGAGTCTTTCAATTAAATAGCAGTATTATGAACACTCTTGATTCATGCCTAGGTGGGAGGATCTGTGCCATTGTGCAAACAGCTTTTCTGCCTCATTACTAGCTCTTCTTGTTTGGCTAACTTGTTTGCCTGATCAGATGATAAATGCTAATCCCTTCTCTGTTCTATGACATGATGCTGAATTGGATGGCTGCAAAGCTTATAGAAGAGTTTTTCTCCTTCAACACCATCAGGAAGAATGGGAGATTTTAGGAGGCTATTAGCCCCTTGGACCTTTAATGCTATATGCCCATGGGATTAGTGAAATCCTGTTTATTACAAGGTAAATCTTTCCACACAAGGATCAAGTCTGGTAAACAGTGCACCCTTTGCTCCTGTCCCAGCTGAGATAATGTGGGACAGGAAGGCCTTGCTTTTGATGCAAGACTTGGACAGCTGAACTGAGCTCAATTCTGGCTCTGTCACAGTAATTTTATACAAAATAAACCATAGAAATCACAGAATGGTTTGGGTTGGAGGGAACCTCAAAGATCATCTTGTTCCCACCTCCTGCCATGGTCAGGGACACTTTCCACTAGTCCAGGTTGTTCCAAACCCCATCCAGCCTATCCTTGTACACTTCCAGGGATGGGCCATCCACAGCTTCTTCATCTGAAATCCACCCAAGTCCCTATTCCCATCTGAAAAAAAAAGGCATTTTAAAGGTAACAGGTAAAGAGTCTGGTTATAACCCTATTTGTCTCATCACCTGCTTGCATTTTTTATTCATTGCCTAACTCTCTTCATGAAAAACTCCATCTTGGTAGCTTCTCACATTGCTTGGGAGATGAGACAATGGCAAGAGCAGCACCCAGACGCCTGAGCAGTGGACAAGTGGCTGAGAGAGTCTCGTAGGTTTTACACCAGGTCCCTGCTGTCCTGCAGGGTTTTAAAGAGGATCAGTGATCAGCATTTCATGCTTCTGGAATTGCTGCTGCTTCAAGTGTGTTGCCTGCAGCAAGAGCAGAGCCTTCTTCCCAAGAATTTTAATGATTATTGGGTTTATAATCATCAAAACCACCTAATTCACATCTAAGCAGCATTTTCACAAGTGCTAGGACTTGTGAAATCTTTTCTTTTACAGGAGATGGTTCTTTTTATCTTATGAATTTTCAAAAAAGACAGGCTTGTGGCCTTCTTGGAGAAGTCAAACTGAATCACAAAACACTCTGAATTTCATCCCCTGGAACACAAAATCACAGAAAGTGAAAAGAATAGGAGTTAAAAGCTAAAAATTGCAGAAGGAGCTTGTAAAGTGTTAGATACCAGGGGCAAATTTTCAAAAGTTTGTGCTATTATTTTCTAGGAGAAAGGAGAAATATGATACCCATTTCTTATTAAATGAAAAAAAAATATTAGTCTGATACCTGAAGGAGAGTAAAAACTTATATCTTCCATCAGTGGTCACAGAATATCTGAGCTGGGAGGGACCCACAAGGATCCTGGAGTCCAGCTCTTCAGTGAATGGCCCATGCAGGAATGGAACCCACAACCTTGATGTTGTCAGCACCAGGCTCTGGCCATCTCATAATAGTGAAATAAATTAAACAAATTCTGAAATAAAATAATTCATGAATTATAATGAAATAAATTCTGAAAACCCTGGAGAATGTGGGTGTCAATCCCGCTGCCTCTCACACGCTGAGCGAGCGCTCTGCCATTTGAGCTAATTCCCCACCAGTGGTGCCACTCGAGGGAAAGTGTTTTAGAGTAAAACACTGAAAATACAGCTCCCTTTGGTGACCCTGCACAAAACATGGCAGCCATGTCTAGTTCAGTGCCTGCTTCTGTGTTGCAGGGTCTCAAATTTCAAATATTAATGAGAAAACTTGTTGATGAAAATAAGTAATTTTCTCTGTGGGTGGGTATTCAAGGATTACTCAGGGATTACTTTATATTCAACTTTATATTTAAGGCTCAAAAATTCTGCCACTAAGGTCCTTCATTTTATCACCTGAATTTGGGGAAAGGCCTCTAACCTTATTCACACTGATGCTTTCTTAGACAGTAGAAATCAATTCTTTTGGATTTATTTTAAACAATCTAAAAGCAGAACAGGAACTAGTGATAAAAAAATTAATTTAATCTTTCCCATGGGCTTAATGCTTTCTGGGAATAAATCCATGAAGCCTAAGAAGAATTCTGTCACTAGCAATTATTTTCTGTGATTTAAGGTTTCATCAGTGTCTTTGAAGTTATACAGACTTAAGTGGAAAATGACTCCCAATTTATTGATGTTCTTATTGTGCTGTCTGTATTTAGGGACAGATTCTGTCGTTCCAATAAAAAATTATGGAGTACTTTAATCTGCTAAGAGGTGTGCTGAGAGACCAGTGGGATTGCCTGAACATTGATCTTTTTGTAAGCTGTGCTAATAAATCAGCAGAGCCAGTAAAGGCTAAATCACGTATCTCAGGGTGTGATATTTAAAAAAAACTATTGTCTGTGTTGACTTCCCCTGATGTGGTGAATTCAGATGGAATACCTGAACTATTAAAAAAGCATAATTTTTAAAATTCATAACTCTTAAAATGCATATATTTTTAATGCTTTCAATAATTGTCAAAACCTGTAGATCTAAAATTATTACTTAATTGTTTTTTAAAAATTGTATATGACAACATTGTGGGGAAAAAAATGCCCTCAGACTGCTCTCTGTGGCAAACCAGGTGAGCTGGAACATTTCTGGCCATATCCTTCCTAGGCAACTTCATCAGGAAATACTTGAAATCACAGACTGGAACTCACTGACCTGTGAGTGCCAGGCAGCATCTGAATTAAATGAGTATCTGCAAACACCAATGAATCCCCCAGTCCATGAGTGCTGATGCTGGGACCAGGACAGGCTCTGCTGGGTCTGCCAGCAGAGGAAAGGGGTGTTAAGCAGTACCCATGTGCTCCCCTGTGCCAGGCAGGAGCTGAGGGCAGCAATCATGGGAGGCACCACGATAGGGGTAGCCCTTCCTTACCATCCTTCTCTTCTGCATTTGTGGTGGCTCTGAGGCTACTTTGGTCCCTGGGAGGGGTAGAGAAGTTCCCAAGTTCTGCCCACATCCTGCCCGTCCCTGCCTGTTTACTTGCAGGGCTGGAGCCTGCAGGAGAAGCATTCCTAAAGGCAATCCTCTGCTGCAGGACAGAGCTCAGGAATAAGGTAGGTCTGAAAGTGCCTCACAGACACATGGAGGGAAAAATACTTTTCCCACCTCTCATTCTTTTCCTAAAATCAGAACAGGATGATATAATCCATTCCTAGGTTAAATGTCTGATTTTCCACTAGAAATGTTCCCTTTGCTGTGAGAGTCACACTATGCAAAGGCAATGCTTCTATTTATAACTTGTGGCTGAAGAGAAGTCTCTCATTAAGTAGAGCAATCTTAGAGTAACTGTTGAATGGATTTCAGTGCTTTTGTAACATTTGTTTTAAGAGCTTGTCCTCTGCAGAAAGGTGGGTCAGCCTCAGCGTCAGCGTCTGTGTGGCTTTATTCCTACTTTGCACTTGTGCATGTCCCTTGGAGTTTGGGTTTGTTTTTTTTATGTATTTTTTTTTAGTTGTTGGTTTTGTTATCATTTTTTCTTTCTGATTTACACTAATAGAGTTGCAGCTGCACATCAGGATGGAGCCAGGCTCTGAGATATGAGAGCTTTGCTGCGACAAAAAAATAATTGGTTCCTGCAATTTGGAGTCTGATGAAACTGAAGTGTGTTAAGGTTGAATACTTAGACTGCTCTTGCATGATCTTTCCAATAACTCATGTTCCTTTGAAGTCACTTCATTGTCTTGACTTTCCTGGGTTTGAATTGTTGCCAGTGAAACTGAGTCCTCCTGGTGTAATTCATAGGCAGGAATCATAAAGCTGACACTCTTGCACGTTGGTATGTGGGGAAAAAATCTTTTTGCCTCTAGGATGTTATTAGGAACAAGATGACAACTTGTGAATATTTTCCAGGTATCATAATGTTTTAATATATTGGAAAGTTGAATAACATCAGTGATAACATCACAGCAACGTGTGACATAGTGTTTCTGTTGCCCTGAACTACAACTCTGTTCTAGCCTATGGTGAACATCAAAAATTTTTATACTGAAACTTTTATTATAGATTTTAATACTATTTATATCTTTTAATACTTTGAACCTTACAAGGACTTTACTCATGAAGTACACAAAAACAGGGAAAACTGTGGTCTTATGGATATCCAGTGGCATTCCTGTGGATATGACAGAATACTTTAGAGAAGTAATAGATTGGTTTTTACCAATAGCATCCCAAAGCAAATCTTATGGAAAAGATCTAACAGTCTGCGAAGGATTTATTTGTGCATATTGTTTTGTTTTCCATGGTGAACTTTTCCATAAATAGTGTAGTTACAGGCAAGGTAGACAAGCTGCTTCATGTGAATAAATGAATCAATACATCAAACTAACGTAGTGGTGTGGAAAAGCAAGAAGTGGCCTATTGTCAGTGAGAAGAGACTTGGGGGTGTGAGGCAGGATATGCTTTTCAATTTGCTGCAATAAACATTTTTCCAAAGACTTCAGAAGTGGAAGTTCAATATAAAAACTGAAGACCTGCAATATGCTCTCAATCTTTTGTTTCATACACCTCAGAGGGAAATAAAATTCTGCCTTTTCAAAGGGCAGGCCTAATGTGAGGAGGTAGAGGTGTTCTCTCTCAGACTTGAGAGCCAAAGCTATGGTTCATGTGGAAGGGAGCACCAGACAGAAGAGTTAAGCTCACACCAGTCTTCTGCTCAGAGGGTTGGTTGTAATACAGGGAACCAGCAGCCCTCTCATCTGTCTCACAGGGACATTTCAAAGGTGGGGAAATCCCTTTCAACAGATAAATGTCAAACCTGTCTGTTGTATGTATGGTACCAGTCCTACAGAGAAGACTGTGCCGTGGAAAGACATCATTTGTGTGAGATGAATTAAGTACAGTGGCTCTCCAAAGCTTTCATACCCCATGTAATGTTGAAGTTTTGTAGCTTGACAGCACTTGCTAGTGAGTAAATACAGCAAGACCAGAATTCCCATGCAGCAAACCATAGAATACCAGAGTGGTTTGGGTTGGAAGAGACCTTCAAGGTCCTCTGTTTGCAATCCCCTGCCCTGGGCAGGGACACCTTCCACTAGACCAGGTTGCTCAAAGCCCCATCCAAGCTGGAACACTTCCAGGGATGGGGCAGCCACAGCTTCTCTGGGCAGCCTGAGCCAGGGCCTCACCACCCTCCCAGGGAAGAATTTCTTCCTAATGTCTGATCTAAATCTACCCTCCTTCAGATTAAAGCCATACCTCCTTGATCTGTCATTGCATGCCTTTGTAAAAATATATCTCTCCAGGCCTAGCAGATTAGGGTTCTTATAGATTATTTCCTTTCCCATCCCCTGTATAGTATTTTGGGGCATATACCAGTTATTGCTCACAGGGTAATTCTCTTGGATGTCCGATTTGCCTGAGAGATGTAAGTATTTGTGTTGGCATGGAGTTTCGCTGGAAATGAAAGCCACAGTTCAGCAGTTTAGATTTAAGCCTGCTGAATTTTTGAAAGAAAATTCCTTCCCTGAATTTGGGAGTAACCCCAGCAACCCACATGCCATACATGCCAAGTGGAAGAGAAGGTGTGGAAGCTGAATGGGGAGCAGGAGTGCATCAAAAAGCCTGGAAGTTGGATACAAGATAACAGCTGAAAAATGCACTTTCTTATGTAGCTTTAAAAAGTGTTTCCCAGTAAAAATACAGTGAATGCAGTTGCTATAGCGACCAGCAAGGTTTTGTGCAGAACTTCTTGAGGTACTTGCTGTGTAGTTGTACAAAAGTTTTTCTCAGTTTGAGGATTCAGTATCATCTTGTATTTAGTTTTTCTCCATTTAACCAGGAACTGTTAAACACCAGCTGTGTTTTCAGTTTCTGTTGAAAGCAGAAGAAAGCAAGGAGCTTGAACATTTTTATTTTCTTTTTCTCTTTATTGTGCAAGCGAAACATTGTTGATGCAGTTGAGCTAATGTGTTATAAATTTCTTACTTATTTCTCTGTTCGTGATTACTTTTAGGCCAAGAAACAGCTAATAGCATTGTGGCCTTTCACATTTACCTTAGTACAGAAGAAATTAAAATTCTTTCATGATTAACCACCAGTCGAGCAGCTTGTTCTGGGCCCTAGAAGACAGGGAAGGGTTTCAGATTAAAGCATGACACTGCAAACAGGAGAGGAATGCATTAATTTTAGGTATCAAGTGCATCAGGTGATGGTAGCTGAGCACTCAAACAGCTTTCTAGTCCTAGTGAGGGAATGTTCTGTCATAAATCAAAACTGATAGTTCTATAGATCAGGAAAAGTACTGCAACTTTGAACAAGGTATAGATCATATGCTGGGATTGTTAAGAGTAATTTTGGGTTTATGTTGGCTGGGAGGTTGGACTGCACATTATTGTCTCCTTCAGCTGTACTAATCTATAAATAAGTGTTGGTCTCTGAATACATTGACATGAATATGACAAACTTTCACACATCAAATTAGATCTCATATGTACCTATGGAAAACAAGTTATAACACCTGTTTTATCTCTTAAAGAACAGGCTGTCAGTTTTACTAACAAAGAAAAAACAGCAAAACAAGCACAATCACATCCTTTTATTTTTTCCTTTTTTTTTTTTTATTTGGCAACCAGATAGATTAAAACAGTTACTCTTCAGACAGCAACTGTGTTGGAAATATTTGCTTATCTGAATATGATGTCAATTCATATGCATGTCTGCCCATGGCAATGTATTAGTACTTTGGTATTTTTCTTGGCATCAAAAGGAAAAGAAAGCAAAGTACCTTCTTGCTCCTGAGTGCAGCAGGAAGTCTGGTGCCAAAACAGATGTAGAAAGGCCGAAGTGCTCAGGGCCTTTTTGTACCCTTTATTTTTCTGGTGAGGGCTCCTGAGCCTCCCTGCAGTCAATGAGAGCAGAACATCACCTGCTGGCATTTGAGTCAGTTGAGCCTCAGGGCTGGCTGCATCCAATCCAATTCATGAGCAGAGAAAACTCAAGAGTGAAGTTTAACAATTTTAGGCAATCCAGAAGTGCCTCATAGTTTTGGTTCCCATATCTGTTATAATTCACCAAGAAACTAGACTAAATTCTGCACAGAATGTTCCTAAGCTCTCCCTGTGGAAACTAGTGTTAAAGTTCAAAAAGACATTGCTTTTCCTAGCTCCATTTTGGTTCTTCTTCCCAAACCTGCTTTTCTTCGACAGTTTCTTAATTCAGGAAGGGGGATCTGTTTAGGAGTCAAGTTATGCTTCTTCTGTTCCCCATTAGGCAAAGACTTTGCACTCAAGTCTATTCCTCCTCTGCCTCTGAACTTGATAAATTTTCCTATCATTACCTTTACCATCTTTAGCTGTTGCTGTTTTTGGCTGAATTTTTTATGTCACCTTAACCAGACAGACATTTGCTGAAATATTGGTATCTGTTGGAACACCAATATCTAAATCTTGCTCTTTGTCCAAGCTTCTTTTATTGTGTCTGGGGAAAATAATCACTTCTTGTGAGTAGTTAATTTATTTTACTCTTTCTCATGAGAAAGAGGTAAAATCAATCTGTTTATGGATTTTTTCTTTCTTTTTTTTTCTCTCCATGAACTTGAAAGGAGCTTAGTATAAAACCCCATAAATGTTAGTTTAGACACCTACAGCCTAAACTTAATTGAGATAAATCCCAGCCAGAGCTCTGCTGTGTCTTAAGAAAAAGAGTATAGTGTGAGACTATTTGAAATTAAGCTTTCCAGTCCAGGAAGGCACAGACTTAATTTGTTTTAAGTTCTAGCACTGCTGGTTAAGTACATATCTCTTTTCAATTTCTACAACTTTCTCATGTCCTTTCTACTCCACCAAATTTTCTAATTTTGATTTTGTTATTATTTTCCTGAAATCACTCTATGTCCTTATCCATTTCAAAATATCCTCTCTCCAACTATCAAATAAAATCTTTGATACCTATATTATCTATGCAATATCTCTCTCTTCTTTTAAGATAAAAATTCAGGATATTGCATATGAAGAGGTAGGGAAAAGGGAATTAAGTAATTTTTTGGAGTTTCAGGTCTTTTTGAGACAGTTTGAGACACTTCCTCCTGCAGTTAATTGCGAAAATTTTAAATATGAAGAAATGATAATGTTAGGAAGACTTGAGTGAGATGTTTTTTTCATGTGATCTGTAAATTCCTTTTTGTCTTTCATTGCCCATTCCCTTTTTGCTTTCTCTTTTCCCACTGCTGTTTCTGAAACTGGCATGAAGAATGACAAGGAAGGAAGCAGAGTGGAGAGGATGGGACAGGGTGAGAGTTGAAACGGCCCAAAACCCTTCCGGCAAACATCAGAATTATTGATCTGATGCTGTCACACCCCTTGCCATAAGTACAAACAGGCAGACCCAGCTGTGCTTCAGGGGTAGCTGCACCTCTCCTATCAGCTCCTGAGTGACAGCCCTCTTGCCTCTGTCAGCTGCCTGACATAAGAGCTGTGTGTGGGCTGTAGAGCACAAGCTTTTGTGTCTTATCCTTTCTGTGTGAGTGACAGTGGTGAAGAGAGCCCTTCCTGCTAGAAACTACATGTTTTCTCCAGCTACATCTTTTCCTGTTAAATTTACAGCTGTCAGACCCTTATTTGCTGTACTTCTCTTCAGTGTCTTCAGATCATCTTCTGCTTTCACAGAATCATGAAATGGTTTGGGTTGGAGGGGACCTTCAAGGTCACCTAGTCCTGACCTCCTTGCCATGGGCAGGGACACCTTCCACTAGACCAGGTTGCTCCAAGCCCCATCCAACCTGGCCTTGAACACTTCCAGGGACAGGATATCCACAACTTCTCTGGGTAACCTGTGCCAGTGCCTCAGCACTTTCAAAGTAAAGAATTTCTCCCTCATATCCAATCTGAACCTGCCCTCTCTCAGCTTAAAGCCATCATCCCTTGTTCTAGCACTACATTATCCTTAACAAAAGCCCCCCTTCAGCTCTTTAGGTACTGGAAGGCTTCTATAATGTCTTCCTAGAGCCTTCTCTTTTCCAGGATGAACAATTCCAATTATCTCAGCCTTTCCTCACAGGAGAGCTTCTTCATCCCTCTAATCCTCTTTGTGCCCTCCTATGGACTTGCTCCTACAGGTCAACATCCTTCCAGTGTTGCTCTAAGTGTCTAAGGGTCTCATGAGAGTGGAGTGGAGGAGCAGAATCACCACCCTTGGCCTGCTGGCCACTCTGCTTTTGATGCAGACCAGGATATGGTTGAATTTTTGGGCTAAAAGTGCACATTGCTGTTTCATGTCCATCTTCTTATCCACCAGCACCCTCAATTCCTTCTTGGCAGGGCTGATCCACTCATCCCATCTTATTTAGTTTTCCATCTTACTCACAGCCCTAGGGGCAGAAATGACAATAATAGTGACAAGGCAGAATTTTCCTGCAGGTCTTCTTCTGCTGGGATCATGGTGAAATCATGGAAGGATTCACAGTCAGTGATTTCCTGCGTGTCACATTCAGAAATTGAGAGGGGTAAAGTGTGTTTTTTTCTCAGTCTTGGACTTAGGATCTCTGACACTTGATAAACTCTGCTCCTGCTTGACTCCCCTGTTTTCCCCATACCTGCCTGTCCCATGCTGATGGTGGCCACGGTGGTGGGCAGAGATGGCTGAGACATCAAAGATCCAACTTGTCTTCACTCAAAACTGTCCTGAACTGAGTCCATGCTTCTTATTTCTCTCATTTTATAGGAGTCTGTGTTGATGGTGAAGACATTCACAATGCAGAACTTTGTGGTCAGAGGAGATGATTCTTCCTGCCTCCTCTTAGCCCAGCTCCTTTCATAAGAAAGAGAAACCTTTCAGGTCAGAGCCAAAGAGAGACTGGAGGTAGTCACTTCCAAGATTTTCAGTCTTAAGTTCTCCATGCAACCTCCTCACTCTGCAGACACCTAAGCTGGGTAAGATGTCTAACCTTAGGGTTCTGCTGTTGGAGCTTCCAAGATTTGCCCCTGCTTTAAATGATTTGAATTATACAATAATGAGAAATTAAGTGGCAATCCTACCTCAGTTCCAGTATCACCTTTTGTTTTGGGTCAGTTCTCAAAATGCTTTGTTGCAATGTCAACTAACTGTGACTTGCTTTCTACCCCGGGGCCCTGCTGCAACAAGGAGGTAAAGACTGGCCTGTTTCTAGAATGCCTGGAGAGAAGGGGTTCCTTGCAAGCTGCCTATATCTGTTCAATTGTTCTTTTTCACTCTGGTGTTTTAAAAGAGAAATGGCCCTGCTTGTTCTCAGTGAAGGAGAGCATGGAGATTTTCAGTTTGGATGGGTTTCAAGCAGTGGATACAAAATCTGGGAGTGCTGGATGGAGAGGGAAAGGTTCAGAGCTGAAGATGCAACCCTGCTATCTGTACCTCCACAAGTAATGACAGATACCTCTTATTTTCATGGCCTTTATTCACAGATCCTTCACTTTTGCTGGTGTGCTGGTGTCCACAGTAGAGTTCTGGGTTTCATTACAAAGGTCAAGACCATGCAAATTAGACCATGGAAAGGCTCTGCAGTACTAAATCTCTTAATCAAATGCATTTGTTGTTTCTGAACAAACTTCCATTACATTAGATGTCCATCATCTTTTTGGAACACATGGAGGAGGAACTCAGCCATGTGGCTCAAGAAGGAGGCATTCGCATTCCTGTATTTGGGAAATCTTCTGTCATTTGGATAGTTCAGCAGAAATGTTGGGAAGTGGTAGGTGAGTGTGTGGTACATGTCCAATTAGCATGGCCCTGTTAATAACCCTGAGAGTGACAGACAATGGGTATGAGCTCATTTCTGGAGTTTGTAGGGATTCTGGTTATCCAGGCCATTATCATAAGGCATAGAGCAAGGAATGCAGAGCAATTCTTCCTTTGCCCCAGTTAAGAGTTCTGGGAAATGCGTTCACCAGGCCCCTCTTTGTTAGAAAGTATGTTGTCTATTTTCCAAATAGATTTAGGCTGTTACCCCATCCCGATCCCTCGCTCCAGCTCTGCTTGCTAACTATATAAAGCCTTTACATATGGGTCCTTTTACTGACATAATCCTCGACTGTACTAAAAAAGAAAATATTAAATTTCATTCCAAGTGCTGTAAGAACTTCCATGAGGATATAAAAAGCAGGAAATTGGCCCTGTAAGAGTGGAGTACTCTCATATTGAATAGCCTTCAGGGGCTCAGGGTTAAAGGCTTCTTCCTAATAGCAAATATGGGTTGGGACAGTTCAGCCTGTGCTTGAGAGGAAATGGGATTTGTAGGACTTTGCCAGTACAGGTTTACAGGGCTTAGGCCAAAGGACTGGTGTTCTATGACCCTGTACAAAATCAACATGCTCCATACATACCACACTAAGGAGTTTGAACATGCAGTACTGAGGAAATCTCAGGATTTTCCACTCCATCACAAACTGGTCCTACCATAATCTTTCTGGACATCATTTTGGTCTTTGTCTTGCTTGTATCACTCCACTTTAATCTGGACACCCTGCAGACTGATGTGGAGGTTAATGTAAATGTATGAAGCTCTGGGAATAATGTTATTTATTACCCTAAAAAGCCAGTGTGCTTTGTATTATCTTCAGGTGATGGATTTTCCATTTCCAGGAGGTCTGTGTGCTGCACGCCCTGTTTCAGCAAAATCATGAGAGATATTTCAGCATTGTGCTAGGTTTAAAAGAAGAAGACAAAAAAGTATGGGCAGAGTTTTCTAACTTAGCCTTGTGCAATACAGTCATTATTAGGATGGGTGAGCTGTGCACCTGCTACTTGGTAATGTAGTTTGGAGTGTGTTTTCTTCCAAGAGCATTCCTAAATTTTTATGTATATAATAATATTATTGTGTTAATATCCACAAGATTCAAGTAAATTTGCATCCCAAAAGATGAGCCACTGCAGAGGCAGAATATTGACCAACATGTTTTGTAATTGACTTGCAATCTGTGTGACTTGAATTATACTCTTGAGACTTTTGGGGGTAGAAGAGGATAGTGCAAATGAGATTATGACAAGTCAACTGACCTCTGTTGCTAGTTTTCTGGTCCATGCTAAAGAGGTGCAGGCTACAGCTTTGTAGAGGAAAGTAAGTAACAAGGGGAAAAAGTTATTTGAAAAAAATTGGAAAAAAATCAAATAAAATGCAACCCTGAGAAGCTACTTTACTGTAAACTTTTTCTTTTAAAAAGCATCTAGAAGTATTGAACCAATGCTTCAGTTTCAAGTTCAAGATATTCTTCCTGCCTTTGCCAGTGAGTAAATGAACACGGTGAGAGAAGCTGTCAGTGCAAGTGCTACAGGTGCTGGTGCCTGGTTCTTGGGCAAACTCTGTTTTCAGGCATTGTTTTCCCAGATCAGATATGCAAAGCTTCCCCTTATCAGCCTCTCCTTATCAGCTGTTCTAATGCCTTCGACCTCTGAGACACTTCCCATGGGTCTTTTCCTTGATAACTATTTCAGTGAGGCTTACCAAGATGCTTGAGCAACTGCATTTTATACAGAACCAGCCTATTAGATGTAGAACTTCTTTTTAAATTCAAACTCCTTGTTAGCTGAAGTGAGAAGAGGTCACCCTTTATGGACTTGGCTGGTCCATAAACACATGTATTCATAGGGTGCGGTGGAGATTTTCCTGACAGTCTGGTCAGTGATGCCAAAGCCAAAGAGAGAGTCTGTCACATAGATTTTGATTGCAGGTTACCTTGGGGTTTTCTTGGACGATCAGTAGAAAGATTTCTAAGCTTGATATGCAACAGTACAATTTAAATCTGGAGTTACTTCCTCTGGGCAAAACACTGAAAAGTTATACTTGGGGATATTGCATCAAGATTTCAGCCTGCAGACACTGCATGGCTGCAGCAGGCAAAAATACGCTGCAAAGTCCTCTTCTAGCAGTGAGGATGTTTTAGAATAGCAGGGATTTGGCAGACAACCAGTAAGGGCTTGTTTTAAAGCGTCTGTGGTAGATGCATTTATGAGGGGTCAATTTGTGGAATGCATGATCCAAGCATAGGTTAAGGAGTCAAGAGTAGCTGTATTCTAATTCTGACCTTCCCTCAGGGTTCCTTGTGTGTGCACGTGCAGCACCACAGAGGTTAAAGGAACATTTCTCAGGCTGCAAATTAGGAAATGCCCATGTTGAGTTAATGCTTGGAGTGTGCTTCATGGCACTCTAGGGCTCTTGGCTACGCTCCTTTTTAGGATATTTTTTCCACTCAACTCCTGTTTTGTTGTGTCTCCTGGACAGGTACCTATCACTTAGGGAACAGCCATGTATTATTTTTCCCCTCCTAAATTATCAGTATGTACTTTATTTCTCACACAATCAAACACTTCCAATTGCAGCAATATTAATCATTCATGGGCCTGGGCAGTTCCAGCACCAAGTACTTCAGGGCAGTAATAGAGTTCAGCAAAGGCAAACAAACTGATGGGATGGAATGGTCTGCTGATCTTTCCCACTGCCCTATTTCATCTCCCATAAAGCTGAAAAACTGCTTTGGCTCACATTCATGTTAACCATCACTGCATCTGATCCGTTTTTTAGAGATTGGTATAGAAGTTGCTCTTAAAATGTGATGTAGCCCAGAGAAGCTGTGAATGCCCCATCCCTGGAAGTATTCAAGGCCAGGCTGGATGGATCTCTGAACATCCTCGTCTAGTGGAAGGTGTCCCTGAGCATGGCAGTGGTTGGAATGAGATCATCTTGAAGATCCCTTCCAACCCAAACAATTCTGTGATTCCATCATTGCAAATGAAGAGAAGAAATGTCCCACCCCCTGCAGCCTCACCAGCAGTTAGGGCAGATGTTGAAGAGTTGTTTGCTAGCAGGGTGCATGAATGGCTTCATCCAGCATACTGTGGGTCTGCTGACAGTCTCCTCCTTGACTTCAGCAGGCTTTGGCTCAGTTGTAGTTGAGCAAAGTACCTCAGGAATAGCTCTGGTGTTAGCAGAGAATTTTCTGCTCTATTATTCACATGGGTTTTTAGACAATGTCCACTGAAATCAATGTCCCTCTTTTCATTAACTGCAGTTGGCTTTGGATCAGACCTGGGAAGATGCACATCTTCCAGAAATGCCATTGGATAATTTCTTTAAAAATCATTGAACAAAGATATACAACCACATGGGTTGATCAGCAGGGAAGAAAGTCCCATCTCTCTTTTATACAGTTGGCTTCCTGCTCATATCAGCAATAATTTAGATAATTAAATTGCTTAGTTCAGTAGTTGGAAGAGGCACAATCAACAAGCTGACTCTACTAAGATGTCAGATGTATTAGTGTGCTGGGTTTTATATTTGTTTTTCTTTTTTGTGTGTGTGTGAAAAGCTGTATAATTGGACACTGTCTTTTTCACCCCCAGCTAACCCCTTCTACAGAGGAGCATACCAAAGACATTTAAAATCACATTATGAATGCCAGCATAGTTACAACATTTATATGGCATATGGTGATGTTCAGTGGCAGCAGACGAATGGATGAAATCAAGCACAATAATAGAATCAGCCCCCCTTGAATTTAACAGTAAGACAAACAATTCAGTGGTATAATTTAGTAAAATGCAAGCAAGAGCTTGAATAGTTTAATGAGGAGTCTAAAGTACATAACTGGGCATACTTTTAACATTTAGCTTTGATTCAGTGGTCTTTGTACTGTCCCTGTAGGGTCCTTGAACTTTTGCTCGCATGAGGTAGAAAAAGTTTTATTAAATCACACTCCTGAAATGCTCATCTTACTGTGACTCCAGGTTTATTCTGTTTTGCTTTATGAATATTTGTGGCTGAATCACTCCTCTGAAGAATGAAGGCGATCAGAGAAAGTGTTCTGTGTTGTTCCATCTCTAACTCATGTGGGTTTTGCTGTGTGTGGCGTCTCTCAAACCAGGACAGAAGAGCAGTGTCTGGAGAGGCTGAGATTGGGTATATCCAGAGACAGTGCTAATTGCTTCTCCCAGAAGTGCCATGAAGTTTTCTTCTCTGCCACAGTCTCTGTGTCTGCCCCCCTCTGTTTCTTTCCTTTTATTTTTTCGAGATGCCACTCCTAAACAAACCATTTTGCTTCTCATTTTGCACAAAAAAGTTTTTCATCCTTGTTTTCTGAATTGCAGTGTTGAGATGAGAAATCCGAGTTCCCGTTTGGATCTTTTTTTTTTTAATTGATGTTTTTTGCCCTGCATTCCCCAAAGAGTATTTACTTATTGTTCAAAACTAGAGGGACCTTACCATGGATTCTAACTGTCCTAAAACTGTAGACTAACCCCCCCAAAAATCCATTCTGAAGCTGAAAGTTATATAGAACTCATGCCTATCTTTTGCATATTGTTTGTTCAGCTGTGAGAGGGTATGAATAGCTTTATGCTGTGCTTGTATTTTGAGTGTAGAGAGCTCACTCTAACATTCACCGACTTCCCAGCCAGGATGCCATTCCCACATCATGTTTGCATGTAGCCAGAAGTATTCACTTCTTTTTCCCCCATTAAACTATTAAAAACAGAGCCTCAGACACAGAGTCCCCAGTTTGGTAATAAACTTGGATGTGATAGGATTTGTCAGTTCTTTTTGCAATATCCCTTAATGCATCACAAGGGAATCCCAAAGTGATGTTTGTGAAATAAAAAGAAAATGAGAGGTATTTTTAAATGATGTGCATTGACTTTGCCTCTTTGAGCAAAATTATTCCCACATGATAGGCTGAACTAAAAATAATAGTAATTAAAAAAAAATCCATGTTAGCTGTTTGGAAATAGGGTTAAATATAGAGAATTTCTTAGTCTTGGATCACTCTGAAAACTAAACTGTCCCAATCTTTGCTCCTTTTTGACCTTTTCTCCTGGAAAGGGAAATAAATAGTGATCAGCTGCTGCAAATTCAAACTGGGCTCAGTCTCAAAGTGGCTGACTGAGGTGGGAAAGAAACAAGTGTGGAAAATCCATAGCTAAAAATATTTTATTTCCAACCTTTCTTCTAACACCTCTGAGGACTTCATTGCCATGACATGAATCATGTTGATGTGAATGGGGCAATTTTCTGTCACTGGTATATTTATACATAAAGTAGTTGCAAGTTAAAAGACTTGGTTCAATTCTTTGTGCTATAAAAGTGGATAAAATTATACATTTTGGCCTGAATGCAAGAATAATATTGAACCATAAATGTGTATTAAAGCCACCACAAGTTATGATTATAGATTTTAAGCAGATGTTCTGATTTGATTTGTGGCTTTTTTTTTTTTTTGCCACTATTTTTAGCCTAAATGGCCATTCTGAGACACCTTGCAGCACTCAAAATGCAGAAATGAGTTCCTGAAGTGTTTTGGCAAAGAGGGGAGATGAATGAGGCCTTAGAGACAGAGCCCTCAGGCCTGGCCGTGGAGGAAGTCCTTCTGCTGGGGTAGAATCCCACATGTACCAAGTGAGCCCCATCCACCAGGCTGCATCTGCTGCTCACAGAGCCAGAGTTGTTCTGCTGACTGACACCAGCTGGTGCTCTGCTCCTTTTATCCTGGCCTCATGTGGGTTAGCAGCTGGCCAAGACTGTTTTTAAGAATGTATTTATAAAACTTCACAGCCGTGCAAGCCCAGATCCAGAGCAAGGGCGTTTTGAGCTCGGCACTGGAAGTGCAGGATGTCTCTTGGCAGATCTGGTTTCCCAGCTCTTGCTGCTGCCACGAACCTGCTGTCCCATCACTTGTACCCAAAAACAATGTTTCCTAAAAAAATCCAGGGGAGCAAAAACCTTGGGCTGAAGGCTCCCACAGATATTTTAAGTCATGCCCGTCCTGATCCCTCTGCAGGCGGCTGCCTGATTGGTATTTCAATAACGTGCTTATTTAGAAGGAAATTCTAACTCCTGTAAGGCACAGTGGTATTTTCATGCCTTTTTTACCCTGCAGCCTTTTCCAGCTGGCTCAAACCTGAACACCTCACTGTCTGGTAGGGACATCGTCTGGCTGAGGTGTAAACTACAGCACCTGATTGTGTCCTTTGTGTTTAGGGTTGGTACATGAATAAATATGATTTTTTAAAAAATCTTTCTTGTATTTATGTTCCACTGCTGGCAGATACTTCCAAATTTTATTTACAGTGAAGAGTTTATTATATGTATTGCTTTTCTCCTTGTCTGCATATGATACAGACTTCTGAAAATAACCTGGTTTTATCTTTTGGAAAGAGCCTGTATTTTTTTGTGAGGATAAGGATTTAGAGCGACATCTTGACAACTTCATAAAGCTTTTCCCCTTTTTAATTTCCTAAGCCAGCACAACATGCTGAGATACATGGTAGAGATAGGCCCAGCATCTGACTGATCAAAACGGGTTTTGAACAAATGCTGACGCCACCATTCTTCCTGTCTGTGGTTCCCACAGAACCTTATTGCTTTGAAAAGAAATACCCTAGAAGGCATAATTGACTCTGCAGCAATGAACTACATCAGACAGTGTCCCCTTCATGACTTCTACCCAGCTATCAACAGTGAGAAGCAGACGTGCATGTTAAAAGACTGAGAAGGAAGAACTTCCCCAAGAAAATGGACAAAGAAATCATTAGAATCCTTAAAGAGGAAAAGAAGGAATCAGGAGATGGGAAAAAGTTTTTGAAAATAATGCCTCAGTCAGTGAAAGCTGCAGAGTGGAAGCTGGTTTCTACCTTCTGGGTGTGCAAACAGTAGATCAAACTGCAATGACTTTATGATATAATAAAAAATAATAAAACAAGAGCAATAACAGATTTTTTTAAAGTGTCAATCTAGTGTTAGAAAACACAGCCTAACTTTTAACAGCTCAGCCACTTTGCCTCGCTTCTTACAATCCCTTCTGACTTCAGTGACTCCACTCAAACTCAACCCAAACCAAAGACCTTATAGTGAAGATAACCCTGAGCTTTTGTACATCTTTAAGCTAAATAGTGGAAAGACATGTTGTCAAACTGCTGAGTTTACTCCTACAGAGAAGGACTGATGACAACAAATACATACATGAAAACAGTGGTATATTTTTAGCATTTGTCATTTTTGGGGCTCCAGAACTGGAAGCAGTGATGGGTGAAGTGGCAACGGGTTGTGTGTGTGATTTATAGTGGTCTGTATCTGGGCTCTGTGTTGTGCATCTCCTAATGATGAATGCGTGGGAGGGCCAGGTCAGGAATGGTTTCCACTCCAGTGCGCTGATTGTGTAGTTGGCAGTGGGCTCAATTAAAGTATAATAATCTGGTAATCTCTCTCCTGTTTCCATTCAGCTGCTTCACAGTGAATAGAGCCAGTGAACGAGTATAGCTTTTGAAAAGTAGGTGAACTCCTGCCTCTTTGTCTGAGCAGTTTATGTCTAGTCAAGTAAAATGACAGGCAGAAGAGGCGACTCTCCAAAGCGTTGCTCTCATGACTTGCATCATTACTGCTGTTTGTGCTGCTGTGAGATAACACTTGCTCTTTATTTCCCTTTCTAGGCTGCGGCTTGGATTTCTAGCAAGCTTCGCACCCCGGAGAAAAGACAAGCTGATGTGAGAAAGGAGCTATGGATACATCCATGGTGGGAAGATGCCGCGTGCCCCAGCTCTTGGTTCTTCTCACGTTGGTGCTCAGCGGGGAGAGAACCGAGGCACAGAGAGCAGGTACGCGTTCCGTTCACTGCCTCACGCCTGGAGCTGCTGGGCTCTCCCATCAGTTCCAGGAGGAAATCTATAAACAACCCAAGACATTTACTGCTGGACATCTGTAAAACAGACCTTAGGGATGGAGAAAGCTCAGGGGTCAAGGCTGTGATTTACCTGGGGTCTTTTGTTCTGCTGCAGGCTTAGAAAGTTTAGCTCAGCTACCCACAGCAAGAGGAGCAGCTCACCACAGTTTGCTCTGGATGTGCTCCATCTACCCCACACTGGCTGGTAGTGATGGAGGTCACTTCTTCCATCGCCTCCTGTTGGTGTCAGATGAGACCTGGTGAATCTTCTTCCTGGCTGTGACTTTCCTGTGAGCTAAACAGGGCCAGGGCACTGTTCATACCCTCTCTTGATTCAAGATATTTGAAGGATGTGTTGATGTGGGGCTTAGGGACATGGTTTAGTGATGGACTTAACCATGTTGGGCTAATGGTTGAACTTCATTATCTTAAAAGTCTTTTCCAACCTAAATGACCCTAAGATTCTATGTTTCTCCACTGTCTAATTATTAGCATGGTCTCTGGCACAGCTTTTGGCCTGGGCTCATGAACACTCTCCCCCAAATGCCTCTGAGTGCATTAGAGGATGGTGTAGCTGAGGGACTGTTCTTATAGGGATCCTTGGCAACGACACATTGGTTTTTGTGTGGCAGCAAGAAGAGTTATCTGACATCAGTGATGCCACACCTCAAATTAAAAATGGTTGTAGACCCACACAGTTTTTTTATAAGAGTCCAAAGGATTTTGAGATGGAGGTTTTCTGTCTCTTCCTCTGGGAAAGCTGCTATTCTGTGGGCTTGGGTAATTTATAAGAAAGGAAAGGCTTTTTAGGCTTTTTTCAGTTTAAGGAATAGCTGCTTTACCACTTTCTTATGTGATCGATGGTTTTTTTGGGTGAAGCTTACCAGAAATAAATACTTAATAACCAAACAAAGTGAAATCTCAAGGTTTTTTTTCTCCTTCTGGACCTGTCACAGGCAGAATATAGTGAAGCCATTTATATGTTCATTCTGTGCTTACTTTAAATAATTTTGGGCTTATGGCTTGTTTGTGAACTATTTTTAAAGGAAATATTGCAAAACAGTTGGTTCAGTGTCTGAGTAGATGAGCTCCTTGAATCATGCTCTCAGAGAGCATTTCTGCAATCACAAAACTGAAATTTTGCTTTCTATGAGTAATCTCCCATATTCCCTTAACATGAACTGAATTGTTTCTGCCAGTAGAAAGTACTGTTATGGCATTCTTGGAAAACAATCAATTTTGTCCAGCAGTGGACATTAGCGTGCTGAAAATGCAGATTCATATTTACTAAAAGCATTTCTGCAGCATTTCACCTCACTGCCACCAGGTCTGTAAGCAAAGAATCACCAACGCCAACAAAAAAGAGATCCTGAAAGACCATATTTTTCCTCCCTGCAATACTACCTTGAATAGGCATCACTTTTTAAACCTTAACTCCCCCTTGTTTTAAGGCTCATTGCCCTTGAACACAGACAGGATTCATTCTGCCTGTTCTGTTTGTTTTGAAGTTGCTGTTGTCTCACCTGCTGAGAGTCATTAAAATAAGTAACAGGAAGGTCTTGTGGGTGTTGCTCTCTAGTTAGTCTCACCTAATTAACATTCTTTCAGCCAGAATAGATTAATATAATAATGAATTTAGGAAAGACGTGAGGTGGGGAAATGTAAGCTTCTTTCTTACCTTTTACTGTTAATATTTTTACCTTTTATATTCTCCAAAAATCAAGCAGAACCACAATTGAGAGCCCAGCTGATATGCACAGATGTAACTTGCATGCCATAATATGAAATGGTATAAACCATCATCTCCACTCTCAGATTGCCTTCGAGAGAGTTTTCCCTGACAGGCTTTTCTTGTTCTGGAGTTAGAGACAAGCACTCCCTCACTCACAAAATGCCATTACAGAACACAGTCCCACATGCAGGTTTTGGCTGGGATACAGTTAATTTTCCTCACAGTAGCTGCTCTGGGACTGCTTTGGATTTGTGCTGGAAACAGCGTTGATGGCACAGGGATGTTTTTGTTACTGCTGAGCAGAGCTCACACTGAGCCAAGGCCTTTTTTACACCTCCTCCCACCAGCCAGGGGGCTGGGGAGCACCAGAAACTGGGAGGGGACAAAGTTGGGACAGCTGCCCCCAACTGACCAAAGGGATATCCCAAACCATATCATGCTCAGAAATAAAACTGTGGGGGGACACTTGGCTGGAGATTCCTGCCTGGGGACTGTGACTCAGTCAGTGGTGAGCAACTGTTTTCATTCTCATCACTCCTCTTTCTTGGGTTTAATTTATATATCTTTGTTATTTTGCTTTTCATTACAACTTCATATTTTTATTTTATTTTATTTTATTTTATTTTATTTTATTTTATTTTATTTTATTTTATTTTATTTTATTTTATTTTATTTTATTTTATTTTATTTTATTTTATTTTATTTTATTTTATTTTATTTTATTTTATTTTATTTTATTTTTTGAACTTTCTTTTCTCAACCCATGAGATTTCCGCCTTTCATCTTTCCAATTCTCTTCCCCCCAGTCCTCCTGAGGGCAGTGAGTGAGGGGCTGTGTGGTGCTTAGTTGCCAGNTTACACCTTCTCCCACCAGCCAGGGGGCTGGGGAGCACCAGAAACTGGGAGGGGACAAAGTTGGGACAGCTGCCCCCAACTGACCAAAGGGATATCCCAAACCATATCATGCTCAGAAATAAAACTGTGGGGGGACACTTGGCTGGAGATTCCTGCCTGGGGACTGTGACTCAGTCAGTGGTGAGCAACTGTTTTCATTCTCATCACTCCTCTTTCTTGGGTTTTATTTATATATCTTTGTTATTTTGCTTTTCATTACAACTTCATATTTTTATTTTATTTTATTTTATTTTATTTTATTTTATTTTATTTTATTTTATTTTATTTTTTGAACTTTCTTTTCTCAACCCATGAGATTTCCGCCTTTCATCTTTCCAATTCTCTTCCCCCCAGTCCTCCTGAGGGCAGTGAGTGAGGGGCTGTGTGGTGCTTAGTTGCCAGCTGGGGTTAAAGCCACAACAACAGAGATCCCATGTGGATGGGCTGCTCCCAATGTGATCCCAATCCCATGTGCAGAGGTTGTTCCCACAGGCCCTGCAGCACCTGGGATGTGCTGGGATGTGCTCTGCTACAGAAGTCAACACAGCAGCAGGTGATGCTCATTTCTCATCATCTGCCACACTCCAGAGGTACATTCAATCACTCTCATGGTTATCATGCAATGCCTTGAGCACTGACCTACTCTTTTATAATACCTTTGCTCTTTTCTGAAGGCAAATCCTCCCTGTGTAGCTGAGCTATCCACTCCCTCCTTTCCAGAGCCATGGGCTGTTATGGAATTCTTCCATTCTGGGCCGGGTCACAACCCTGGGATGAGCAAAAGAGCCAGAGCTAATCTGTGTCAAAATCTGAGTGTGAGAGAAGATTTTGCGACCTTCCTGTTGGTTTAAATGCTGGAATTCAGTAGGAAATATGTAACTTGACCACTGGTCAAACATGCAGTTGTACTTTTTGAGACAAGGTGAGACAAGAACTTCTGGAGAAGCAATGGTTGGCAGCTGTGACCAAACTGACTTTGTAGAGCAGCTTTCAGTCTTAAAATTCTATGGTCTATAATACTGGTTTAAATAAACATAAGCATGTATATACACATTTTGTCCAGTTGGGGCATTACATTGACAACTCTTGGGCATCAGTGGCACTTATATGGACCTACTGCTTCCTGACTTGCATGTATCCAGAAACAGCTAAAAAACATCTCCTGAGAGATCACTTTTTTTGGCAAGTGTCTGACAAATATGCAACCAGTCTGGATTGATATAGGGCAAGCAAGTTGCAATTAAAATAGCTTTGTGTTTTGGATTATCCAGGCCTCACATCGCAAATATCATGGTTGGGAGCAAAGTGATGGTTGTGGGGATAAGTGAACTTTTCCCTTACAAGGCAGCTGCCCTTTGTTGTTGAGGAACACATTCCAAAATTCAGTAAGTCATCCTTTAGTCAACAGGCAGTGGCAGAAGGCCTCAAATTTGAAATAATCTTGTTATAGACTTGCTACATCAACATATCATGCTGGGCAAAAGAACTGCTTCTAGCTAAGCATAAATGAATCATAACATTAATGCAAGAGGGGACATGAAAGCTTCATTACTCAGGGTCAGGATTGGCATAGGCAAGGTCAGGAGAGGGCTTTTGATCTGTCCAGGTCATTTCAGAGCACTGCCTGAGCAAAGGCACTGCAATGAAGTCAGAGAAAAATATCTTCATGGACATGCAGGGGGTGTAGCTGAAGGATTGAGCAGAAGTAGTTAGAAGCAGAGGAATGGAAAGGGTTTGCATTTCAAAGCCAAGTCTGTGCTGCTCTGTAGATGTCCTGAAACTGATGAGGTGAATCACAAGGAAGAAGGGCTGGGAATCTGCTCTTCCTCTGCAGGATAGGGAGAGGGTTTGCTGCCTCCTCCAAATTGCTCACTAGGGAGCTGGGTCGAGGGAATATTTGGTATGTCTGGTCCTCTGCGTTCATCTCCCCTTAACAATGTTTTCTGCCACTCTTGCAGGTTGCAAGAGTGTTCACTACGACCTTGTCTTCCTCTTGGACACCTCCTCCAGCGTTGGAAAAGAAGATTTTGAGAAAGTTCGTCAGTGGGTGTCAAATTTGGTGGAAACCTTTGAGATTGGCCCAGACAAAACCCGCGTGGGGGTGGTGCGATACAGTGATCGTCCGACCACAGAGTTCGACCTGGGAAAGTACAAAACCCGTGAGGAGATCAAAGAGGCTGCACGAAAGATTCAGTATCATGGGGGTAACACAAACACTGGAGATGCTCTCAGGTACATCACCACCTACAGTTTTTCCAAAGAAGCTGGTGGGAGACTTAGTGATCGAACTGTTAAAAAAGTGGCTATCCTTTTGACTGATGGAAGGAGCCAGGATTTTGTCTTGGATCCAGCCACTGCAGCACATCAGGCTGGTATTAGGATTTTTGCTGTGGGTGTTGGAGAAGCCTTAAAAGAAGAACTTGATGAGATTGCTTCAGAGCCCAAGTCTGCTCACGTGTTTCATGTCTCTGATTACAACGCCATCGATAAAATTCGGGGGAAGCTGAGGAGGCGTCTCTGTGAGAGTAAGTAGAGCTTCCCTTTCTGCAGAATTAGAATAGGTTCAGTTAGCATATAGATATAAAAAGCTGTGATTGTTTTCTTTCATGCTTATACTTCTTTATTTTTGTGTCTTCTACTCAGTTCCACTCTGTAAGAGATCATTGTTCAAGGCCAGGTTGGGTGCAGCTTTGAGCAACCTGATCTAGTGGAATACTGCTTATGGCAGGGATTGGGAATTAGGTGATCTTTAAGGTCCCTTCCAACCCAAACTATTCTCTGATGTTATGATTCTATGATTTTACTGCAGGAGATGTGATGGGTTTTTCTGGCAAGTCAGTATGAACTATTGGTCAGCTTCCAGAGTAAACCATGAGTTCCCTTTTGGCTCTGATATAGTTCAATTACTTTATAATAATTTGGACTACTGAATATGAATAGTGATGTCTTATTTATACCCAGATTTTGGTTTACTTTGTACAGGACCCTTTTCCTCCTTATTTTCTGGCACTGTATTGTGAAGAGAATGCTCTGGGTGCTGCTGGGGATGGTCCTTAAGGAAGCAAAGGGATGTTTGTGCTTTTCTGCCTTTCAGCATCTCAACTCTACTGACAACTGGTGTTCTCTAGTGCTCTGGCTGCCAACAGCATAAGCATTGGTGATGTTTTGAATGACTTTTAATGGAGAAAACTGTGGGGATTTGCACTGCATAAATGACCCTGATTTTCCAGCTCCTTGATAAAGCAGATGGGAATGACATTGTGGCTGCTATCTCCCAGCATTTTAATAGGAACAGCAATCACATAGCCTGTTCTTCCACCACTGATAAATCACTCTCTTGTTCTTAGCGACTACATGAAAGCTGCCTGGTTTTGCTGCTTTTTGCAGTGTGCGTTGTGATTACTGTGAACAGGCCTCGTAGCTGATGTTGTGAAGATCTGTTATTGCTTTATGAGACCTCCCTTTGTAAGAAAAAAAGCTCTGGGCTTATGCAGGGTCCTTAAAGAGTGACAAGTGCAAGCAGACAGAGTCTAGTTGACATTACCCAGCAATATCAAGATGTTTCTGTTTTTTTAGCCTAAGCATAAAGGGTAATGGATGATGTAATCCCAATACAAATGGAAGTCATGGGGAATAATAACTTTTAACTATGCAGACAGAAGGAGCTTGGTTTTTTCTGTGAAAATCTTATTTAATCATACACACAGCTGGGCTCTAGTAGAAAATGGTAAACCCTTCCAATTGGCACACTTGACCAACTCAAACAAGCTCCTGTTGCAGCTGCTGAACACCAAAAATATGAATTTCCATTGCAATTCTGTTACTTTCCTTTTCCAAAGCAAGTGTTCACTCTGCTTTGTACCTGGGACATCATTTGTTGCCTGCTCAAAAGAATCTTTTACCTGCCTGTCAGAGTGTAATACCATCGGTCTGTGGCTTTCTGAGCCCATCCTGTGTCCACACAGGCCAGCATAACACTTCTCCTTCTATTGCAAAGGATCACTGGGAGCATCTTTCATCCTGGACGGCAGTCACTCTCCAAGGTGTTTGCTTCCACCTGCACTGGTGAGCTCAGTGAGAAATGGGGGCTGTGCTCAGTTCAGCACACACCTCTGCTGCTCCTTCCTGCTGGGGGGAGGACTCCTCACACTCTTCCCCTGCTCGTGCATCAGTTGCTCCCTCCACGTGTCCACAGGTCCTGCCAGGGGTTTTCTCCAGCATGGGCTGGGTCACAGCCTCCTTCAGGCATCCACCTGCTCCTGTGTGGGGTCCTGCAGGGGCTGCAGGTGGATCTCTGCTCCCCCATGGACCCCCATGGGCTGCAGGGGCACAGCTGCCTCTCCATGGGCTGTGCAGGGGAATCTCTGCTCTGGCACCTGGAGCACCTCCCGAGCCTCCTTCTGTACTGGTGTCTGCAGGGCTACTCCTCTCTCATAGTCCCACTTCTCACCTCTGACTGCAATTTCTCCTATATAGTAACTTTTCACTCTTAAATACACAATCCCAGAATCTTCCCTAAATTTTTTCTTTCTACATTTAAAACAGGGAAAGTGCTCTTTGGCAGAATCAGTGTTATCATACTTACTTAATTTATTGCTTTGCATGCAGAAAGCTTTCAAGAGGCATGATGTCTAGATCAAGTCTAAAAAACCATGAGAATATTGCTGAAACAGAGGATGAGGTAATGAGAGCACCTCCAGCAGAAATATTCTGTTAGAGATCAGTTAATTTTTTTGTTACCTGCATGTGTGAGTTAGAACTCTTTTGGGGGGTGAGAAAATGGAGATGGAGAACAGGACCAAGTGATTTCTTGTACATGTACCACTTTTAAATTCCATGTTAATGCAGTAGGAACAGGAAAGAAGTTCACTGTGATGGCTAGGCCTTCTACATGTTTAGAAGATCAAACTTTTAACAGCTGTTGCTGTTAACTTTCAGTGGTTTTAATGACAGCTCTGCATAAAACATGAACATACCACCATGGGGTGGGTGGAAAACGTGACCAGGGCTTATGCCAAGCTGCTGTTTATTTTGTGCACATTCTGAGACAAAAGCATATATTGCCACAGCCAGGCTCTGGTTTTAATAGACATAATCCTATGTAAGCTCCAGGGAGACCCATGAATCAAAGGGTGGAAATGGGAAGAAGTTTTTTTGTACTGACCACTGATGAGTCCTCCAGTCCTGGTACTGCTACTGAAATGTGAAGGTTTGCAAATGCTGGATTTCATGCCAGCAGCTGTTCAGAATTGCTTGTCTCAGGTCTCCCTGGACATCTGGCCTAGACTCTGTCATTCCATCTTGCTATATTTGACTGAATTTATTGATAAGAAGATGTCATCGAGGGCATTAATAGCATTTAACTCTCATTTGATCTTGTGGCAGTAAGCATAGCATAATCAAAAAAAAAGCCCATGTCTGCTCAGTAGGACATTGTGGCAGGGGGAGATATTTTTGCCACACATCTCCATTACATTCTGGACTATAGCTGGCTGGCAAGAATGGGTGATGCTTTCACAGGAAAGCAGGAGAGATACATTCTGCTAAAAATTCCAGAGATGCTACATGTTTCCTAAATACAGTTCCTGCTTATATGTTGTAGGGATAACAACAGGCAGCTATGGAATATTTAAAAATATGCTAGACCAAAGGACTGTCATGACATGAATCTCAGATACTTTGCAAACAGAAGGAGATGAGGCTGAATTGTTTCAATAATGGGTTGGTACCAATGGTTTGCCATGGATTTAAGTTGATTTAGTGAATCCTGTGATAAGGTCACATGCCCAGATGATTCACAACATTTATATTTCTATTTTTACATGTCTTTGTTGACTTTGGGTAGTGTATGAAGTGCATAAAATATAAGACATATGCTACCACTATTCTGTTACTGATGATGAAGCAAACACCTCAAAGCAACACCTTGAACATCCACTAAAAGGATAGTCTGAAAGCTTCAGAAATGTCTATTTTTGATGTTGTCTTTGCCCAGGTTCATGATATATTCACAGAAGAACAGCAAGCTGTTTCTTTTTGGCCTTTAGTGTTAAAAATACCTCATGCACAGAGACCATGACAAAGGCATCCGAATTGCCATATCTTGGTTGACACTTCCTAACAGACTTATCAGTACAGTCAAATCTCACAAAAATACTGAAATATTGGCACATATCAACACCTAAGGGTATATTCCACATTTTGCTGCTTAAGAAGATGTCCAGATTAAGTGCAGGTACTAAGAATTTGACCATCACTTGAAAATCTAGTGGCTTTCAGATGGCTTTGGGAGTCTGTTAAAAGCTCAGCAGACAACTGCTGCTTTTTAAAAAGCTGCAGCTGGGCAGTGACCCAGCTGATGTCACCTCTGATATGTCCTGCTGCTTTTTGATGCTGCACTCCCACAGCTGTCGTGGTGCTTTTCCCAAACTCTGTAACATCTCCATCTTCCAGCAATCACTCATTTTACAGATGACAGGATCACTCATCCTTTCATCACCACATTGGCTGGCTAATTGCAATTTCCTGTGAAGACATAAAAGGTCTGTGACAGAATTTCCAACTGATTTATCCTTTACTTGAAACTAAAGAGAAAAAAAGGACTTTTCATGGATGTGAGGAGACAAAATGTTTGTTTAGTGGTGATCTTCTGCCATTTAGTTGAGGGACTGTCTGGTATCTTTTGGCTCCAGGAAGCATAGCAGAGATATTCAGATATTCTTTTTCTCTTACAGAACTTTTTATTTTCAAATCAAATGTCTGAAACTCTCAGATCTAATTTTCCACTTGGTCCAGTCATCACCAGCTTAGACAGAAATGGTTCCAGAGCTGGTGTCTGGCAGGCAGCTTTGAACTCTGGGGATGAGCTGTGGCTGCTGGTTGTCCCTCAGCTTCTCCACAGATCATGCAGAAGTGATTGTTCTCCCAGATCATAACTACAGCTCTGTTCTGGCTCTGTGTAATCTCCACATCATTTAAATGTTGCATGTCCAAAGAAGGGCATCAAAGCTGGTGAAGAGGCTTTGTCATGAGTCCTTTGAGTAGTGGCTGAGGGAGCTGGAAGTGTTTAGCCTGGAGGAAAGCAGGCTGAGTTGGAATCTTTTCACTCTCTACAACTCCCTGAAAGGATGATGCCTTAAGTTTCTAGCTTTTATATTTTTCAGGTCCTGTACTGCATTAGTGTGTAACTCTGAACTCCATTTAGGGTGTTAGTGAGCTCTCTTCACGTTTTGGTCAGCCAAAACGACTCCTCCAGGCCTGACAGCCAAGGACAGCCTCAGGCCCAAAAAGCATAAACAAAAGTGAACTGAGGGGAAGCAAACTGGGGGAATAGGACTTCATTACCTGAAGCTGTAATTGGACAATTAACCCCTGATATGCCAATAGACCAAACTTATATCTGTCTGAAAAACTCGGGACCGTTGTCCATCTTGTAGTTTCTGTGAGGCTTTTGCACTGCCCAAGGTGTATCTATTGAGGGCCTTTAACAAATACCTACTTTATTTTCTAACTCTGCCTAGCCTCTGTTCTAGGTAGCCATTCCAAGGCATCATAGCCAGGTGCGGATTTGTCTCTTCTCCTGGGTAACAAGGAATAGGAGAAGAGGAAATGGCCTCAAGTTTCACCAGGGGAAGTTTAGATTGGATATTAAGAAAAATTTCTTCACTGAAAGGATTGTCAAGCAGTGGAAGAGGCTCTCCAGGGAAGTGGTGGAGTCACCATCCCCAGAGGTATTTAAAAGACAAGTAGCTGTAACACTTGGGGGCATGGTTTAGTGATGGACCTGGCAGTGCTGGGTTAATGGACTCAATGTTCTTAAGGGTTTTTTCCAGCCTAAACAATTCCATGATTCTAAATAAATTCTTATTTTGCTTGGTACTCTGAAATGAATAGGTTTATTCTGAGATTTGCAACAGTGCTGTTTTATGACCAGCCCCACTTCTAAAAAAGAAAATCTTATTCTTCCTAACTTCCTTCTCCCATCTGCCAGCAGATGCATCTATGTGGCCCCACCATGAACTATAGCAGGAAGCCAATGAATATTTTTGTTTCCTTTCCCAGATTAGTTTTTACTCAGATTTATTTCACCATGCTGTCCCAGGGGAGGAACTGGCACAACTGGCACAAGGTGAGAGCAGCTAACTAGGAGCAGAAGACCTGGATTGTGTCCTTTGGTGCAGTGCTAGCTCATATCAGCTTGATGAACATTAGTAAAGGACTTCAGAAAACTGAGAAAAATCCTTCATGTGCTCCCAATGCAGACCTGAGCCTGTGCTCTGCTGTGCTCTGGTTTATGCTGTACATAAAGTGGATTGCTGGGTGGGTTTTTCCCATTCAAACTCCACTTCCAGGCTTCAGCACAACTTGCTTGCCTTGAACAAACATCTTGCTTAACAAAAATATCCCACTGCAGATGGATCTCTTCAGGATCCTGTCCCATTTCCTTAGACAGGCTTTCCAGTACACATAATTGTTGCTGTTTTACTACTGCCTCAGCTCCTGTTGGTTCAGGGAGGGATGGCAGAGCTCTCCTCCTCAGCCAGGCTGTGTCTGGCTGGGAGCATCTTGATGGGGGTTGTTGGTAGGAGGGATAAGCAAGCTTGCCACCACCTTCACTTAGACACACACTGTCTGTCAGTGCCTCCAGGCAGCACTTTGATATTTCTGTGCACCTGGGTAGCTTTTCTCCTCCAGAATGGATGTTAGCTCTGTTAGAGTTTCAGAGAGTGATTTATTGATTTATTTTCATTCCCTTGTACATTGGAAAAAGCAATGTCTTAGACAGTGCCTTCAGGTGATGAGGGTATTTCAGCATCTGTGGCCTGATTTCTTCTTTTTGCTGAGGGAGAAAAGATATGAATCCAAAAGTCATCCAAAATCCAGAGTTTTAGAAATAAGTCTGTGACAGGAAATGGTTTTACTTCTTTTCTTTGATGCAGTTTGTGAGAAAAGGAGTCTGTTCCAAACCTGCAACTTAATACAGACTCCTTGGAATATTAATATGAGACTCTGAAGATAGGAATATAATAAAATGAGATCAATTAAACCTTTTGCACTTGCCTTTCTTATCTCTAGCTTCTTTCTTCAGCACTTACAGACAAATAGTAGCATCATAAACCACAGGCAATCACTTTATGTAAAACAGTGAATCTCTGGACTGCCAACAACATCTTGTCTGAAATCACAAAATCTCTCTGGATGATAACATCTCCCCTAAATTATAATAGGTTTTCTTGCATTTCAGACAAGAAAGCTCTCTGAACAATGTTTGATGTACAGTAAAAATAATTGTAAAGGCAAAGACTCAGATAAAAATAAGTCCCAGATTTAGAAAGGAATATTGAGACAATCTGGAAAAGCATGGGTTTCAGAGCCCTATGAAAAAAGTAATGTGCTGCTTGGAGAAGAAAAAAATGGGGGGGGAATGTGGTAACTATGGAAGCCATTTCTAAATAATGTAGAAGTGAAGGAGAAATACAGAAATAGGAACAGGCAAAAAGCTGGAGCATATTCTTATGTGCTGGAAGTATCTTGTTTTTCAACCCTGTCTGCAGCCCACATTGATTTTGCAGGAGCTGTGGATGCTCAGCACTTTCAATATTCAGCTCTGGAGCCCAATACTTCTCCAGCTGCAATCAGAAGGAGGCTTTCTGTCTGCTCCAGTGGAGTCCAAATGATGGGGTAAAAGAGACAACTCAGCCTTGGGGCAGCTCTGTCTCTCTTGCTGTGTGCTGTCTGAGGCACTGCTGAGGAAGGCTCAGCAGAAAGAATAACCTCTCAAGATGGCCAGATACTCAGCAGGAGACTAGGGCAAGGCACTTAAAAACCTCTGAGGCTTTAGGTTTAGTTACAGGCTTTTCTGTCCAAGAAAAACAAAGCAATAAGGAGAAAACCCTTGGCATGTGGCCTTCACAAGTCTCAAATACTTTAAATTTCAGCAGATTTGTACAGTCAGGCCTTTCTTCCTCCTTCATTTACAACCCCTAAACTGACCTCACACTGAAAGGACACCAGTTACTTAAAGTCTTAGTGTTCTAAGCCTGTTTTGTGGTTAATTTTTATGCTTTATGTGACTATTCACATCAAAATCTAATGGTAACTCCCAGCACCATCTATAAATGGAATAGACCATTGCCTGCTGTGGTTAGGTGCACCTGCAAATTAAAGATTTCCTCTGCTCTCCCTTGATTTGGGGATTTAGTTCTTTTTAGGATAGGGAAAGTCTGGGGAGGTGCTACGGAGATTTATTCCCAGTTCTCCTGATGGACCTGGTAGAATTTATGGAAAATTATAGAAAAGGTTGAATCTGTATCGGAGCATGCAATGTAATAAAGTCATAAGATTTTATACTTCTAAAACCCAGTGGATTTCCTGAAACCCCCAGCCCCGTTTAAAATGAATATTTCTGTAAACCCACCATAGCAATGGTGAGCTTGGTCTCTCAGGGATGGTGGGTTTTTTCTTTTGCTCCTGGCTTCATGAATTCCAGCCTCAAAGTCTTATGAGGAGTAACTGCAATGAGAGCTGCAGATCCTGTGATTCAGCCTAATGAGGGAGTCTGGAGGTCCCATAGCAGGTCCTGGATTTCATAAAAGGATGAAGTGTTTGCTGGTAATGGGCTGCCTGTGTCACCTGGGAAAAGATTTGGCACAAAAACTCAGCTTTCTCTTCAAATAGATCAACCAGAAAATTTGTGACCTTTCAAGGTATTGAATCAAGTGCATCGCCTGATAATTGAAATTATTTTGGAAACAACTTCACAGGCAGAAAAGAAGTATAAGGCCAAAATTGTGTTCAGAGCTAGATAAGCTGTCACATTAACACCTAGAACAAAATGGGCAGGACCACCTATTTTTCAGATCTGGGATGAAACCATTGCTTCCAGTTCTGTGTTCAGCTGAGCTGTCTTTAGAAGCCTGTGTTATTTGTTTCTGTGATCAAAGCAAAGCTGGGCATTTAGGTTTTAATGGCTTATTTTGAAGCTGTAGGTAGATCGTAAAATCATAGAATGGCTGGGCTGGAAGGGATCATCTCATTCCAGCCCCCCTTGTCATGGACAAGGACACCTCCCCCTAGACCAGGTTGCTCAGAACTCCATCCAGCCTGGCCCTGAACACTTCCAGGGATGGGGCATTGGTTGAACAGATCTGTGATACCTGTACACCTTAAAACCTTGCATGGTCTCTCTGCAACAGAGATATGCATGTCATTACTGGAGTTCAAACTCAAGTGATACAGTGATTTCCTTTCTTATCCCTTGGTAATATGAAGTGGTGCATCCTTTCTCCTGTGGAAGTTTGTAAATGCCACTGAATTTCAACTTTTTTTTTCCTTTTCTCTTTTTTCTTTAAATAAACCAAGCCAACAAACAGAATTGAATTCTAATGTACCAGTCTGTTAAGAGTATTTCTTCCTCAGTGGTAGAGCTGCAGTGTGGTTTAACTGGTGGGCTATTTTTGTCAGTAAATTGTAGGGTTAGTGATTCAATCCCATCAAGTTCCCTACAAGTTACACCCAAATACCAAACTCCTTTTCAAATCAGTAAGCTTGTTTATGATGCAAAACAAAAGCAGTGGGAGTACTCTGACACCTTGGATAACTGCTTTTTTGATAAAGTACTAATTAAGTTCTTTAAAATGCAATTAAGAAACTGTTGCAAGCTCTGCTGTATCAATGTACTTAAAAATGGTGGAGAGTAGTTCTAAGTTCTGCATAAAATGCTTTTTGGCATGCTGTATACTTTGGGAACTGTGAGTACTGCTGCCAATCCTGGCCAGAAGTAGGAAAGGTATCTTTCAAGTGAGGTAGCTCAAATGGATAAGGTGATTTTTGTCACTTGCTGTCCTTGTCTGTTAAACAGTAGGGCCATGGGACATCAGGTTCCTAAGCTCCATTAATTTCCTTATGGATTAGTCAGTTTGGCTATAACTTCATCTGTACTCTAGGAAATGAAGGAATTTATATATAAGATGCACATATATGTAAATATGTTTGGGTATGTGCATAAGACATGTTTGTTTGTATATATATAAACTCTGAAAAATAAACCTGTGTCCTTTCAGCCTGAAGTATCAGTATTTTCTTACAGTGAGGTAGATAAAGCTATAGCATGTTAAAGCTCTAGGGAGGATGAAATACAGGACGTTTTTACTGCAGGGTACCCACAATCAACCCAATCCACCACCACCTCTGGGTGAGACTTCATTTAGCTACACTGTCATAGGAATCACTGTGCTTTGTTCCTCAGGGTTTTACAGCAAGATGGATAGCATATATCAGTTCTATCTATATATTAGTTCTACATCTACTGTAAAAATCTCTCTGATTTGGCACTGAAGATGCAACAGCTCTGTCAGAGGCTGCAATACTAACATGACACAGGTGGGATGGTGCAGCAGAATTTTAGTCACTAGTGCTAAAGCCTTGTGGCAAATGACTCTAATAGCTTAGATTAAAGGGTGTTTCTGAGTTGAAGATTGAGGTTGGATCAGAACTGAAAATCATAAATAGAATTAAACAGTTTTGTATCTTTATATTCAGGTATCTTTGGTAGGATTCATATCATCTAACTGCAGTAGCCTGAAAGTTATTTGTCCGTGCTCTTTTGATAGTCAGTGGAAAGGAGCAGACATCTCAAGAGAATGTTTCATCCTTTTTGAGGGTGACTGTTTGAGACAGGTGACATGATTCAACCTCTGAGGGCCTCTTTCTTTTCATTCACTTTTGAGAGAGTTTATATAACTTTCTCATTGGATTCTTCCCTTTGACAGCCAACAGCAAAAGAATTGAACCTTTCCCTGCCACATTCTGGGAGTACAATAAAGTTTGTTTCCTTATGCCAGTAAATTCAGTCTGCTGGAATTTATATTACTGATGGATATTCAGGCCAGTGTTGTTGCAAGCTGAGGTGGATGTACTGCAGTTCTCTCCCTGATGCTGCAGGGTTTGTGCAGCTGAAGGAGACAATGTCAGTTTAGAGAGCTGTTACCAAGTATTACCATATGTTTAGGGTCAAACATTGTACTGCCAAATTTATTTAATCCCTAAGGGACTACTCCTGTGAGAAGAATGGCTCCCTCTCCCTCATCG
The DNA here is from genome assembly GCA_013399945.1 of Ploceus nigricollis. Lineage (NCBI taxonomy): Eukaryota > Metazoa > Chordata > Aves > Passeriformes > Ploceidae > Ploceus > Ploceus nigricollis. Next base: position 862,490 of record VXBC01007695.1, read on the forward strand.
TTGGCTTCTGCCTAAATCTTGTGATAAATTGGTCCTTGAAGTTAACTGTGTTGTGATATTACCTGCTGCAGTCTGTTGAGTCATTTATACCAAGGAGATAATACTTTAAAAGACAAATAAAGACTGCAATACAATTAAGAGTAACAGAGCTTTTTAAATTGCTATTATTGAAAGATACCTTTGTTGCTAATAGCTTTTTTGTTGTTGTTGTTAATTGAAGCGTGAATCCACTCGTGCTTAATGATCTTTCCAGTTCTCACTGTAACAAAGTCAGACCCCAAACCAGACTGTACTTTACTGGAATTAAAATGGGAGGGATGCCAGCTCAGACCAGCTTGAATGTAAACCAAACCCAAGTTGCTGGTGCATCCTGGTTGTCTTCCCATAGAGACAAGCTAAAAATTCACTTGGAGGACCTGGTGAACAAACCCAGTGGAAGAACTGCTGTGATAAATTCATCCTGCTATGAATGGCATTAAAATCTGACTTTGAGCCAGTGGAGTTCTGAGTATGGGTTAAGGTAATTAAACAATCTTTCTTATCTGATTATTATCTGATAGAAAAAACAGAAATGTCTTTAAACTGAAAGAGATTAAATCTAGATTAGACAGTAGGAAGAAATACTTTGAGGGTTGTGAGGCACTGGAACAAGTTCCAATGACCAGGACTTTGGTGCAGCAGAAGGTGTCCCTGCCCATGGCAGGTTTGGAACTGATTGATCATTCAGGTCCCTTCCAAACCATTCTATGATTCTATGATTTATTCAAACTTCCATTGAATTCACTGAGTGCCTTTTGCAGAAGTGTCCATTTTTGGTGTTACCATAACACACTGCTACAGTCCATGTAAATGGCACCTCTGCAGTAGAGTGCTGGTTTTGGCTGGGGTGGAGTTAATTTTTTTCACATGTGGCTGGTATGGAGATATGTTTTACATTTCTACTGAACACAGCATTGAAAATGTAGAGATGTTTTTGTTATTGTTGAGCAGGGCTTGTCTGATGGAATACAGCATGCCTTGCCTCAAATATTTTGACTTGTATATAAACATAACACATATAAGGGTCATGTTAGAGAAGGGATGTGCTCAGGACTAACAATCCCTCAGGGACCAAAATGATCCAGAGCAGTGTTTGAGTCACAGATTCCTGAAACCCAGAGTGCTCTCTGGTGCAGCACACTGATCAGGCACTCTGGAAAGGTCACTTTGGTGTCTAGACTAGGAAACTGAATATCCATTTGTTTTCAGTTCCTGTCACCATATTTCCCTATATATTTTGGCAGTGTCCAGCCCCAAGAGTTTTGCAAGAGGGCAGATGTTGGCCATAATGTTCCTTCCCTAGCTGAGCTTACTGACAACCTGCAATCACCACTCCCACTCCAGAGAAATGACCCCACTTCTACACCTGTGGCTCTATTGGAGCTCATGGCTCTAGTGAAAAGGGCAAAAAAGTATTAAAATAGAAGGAAATCATCATTACCCTTGCTTGTAATGAATAGGATATGAGTCTTAGTTGAATTGTGAGTGTATAACACTCACAAAATAAAACAAAATATACTGGAAAATTTACTGTGTTAGTTTATTCAGGGACGTATCTGCTAACTATTCCTCCAAGCCACCAGAGCTCTATGCTGGAACAGTGAATCATGCATGTCAATTTTAACAAAGTTGTTTAAGGACAAGTGTAACATTTACAGAGCTGCAAATCTTTCAAAAATTCAACATCATTTACACTGGATGTTCTGATTTCTATTAGCAAGCATAGAAGCAGATGCCTGTCTAATTTACCTGCCTGATAAATTGTTCTTTGTAGTGACCTTAATAATATCCTGAAGAATTAATTTCCTGGGCTAATATTATATTTATAATTTATTTATCACCAGCTGAGTATTTACGTGCTCACAGCTTTACAAGCTGTAGGACACTGTGGCTTCACACAGTGTAAGATGGTACACAGGAATCTCTTTAATGTATGACTGGCTCAGAATCAAGAATTTTTATCATCTATAATTAGGAGTTTATCCCAGTGGGTGGGATGTTTTTTCATCGTAAATCCTTTTGCATACTATTATTTAGTCAAAAATACTGTCCTGTGTGCTTGCTGACAGCATAAGAAAACAGAATAGGAACTCTAAATAAATGGAATTAGTGGATGGGTTGCTACACCCTCCCACCACATTTGACTCTGCAAACTATTTTTGAGTTGATTATAAGTAATTTGGCTTTGGAGGTTGATATTTTTATTTGTTCTAGGGGGTCTGTAATAAAGAAAAGTCTTTCAGCTTTTTACTTTGATTTCTGTGGGCACATGCCTTGACCGTAAAATGTTAGGTGCTACTGAAGTGTTGAAAAATATCTCACTCTCACAGGATCAAGAAAATTCTTCCTTGTTCAGATCCTAGAGAAGGTTGTTTCCTTTTTTTTTTTTTTTTTTTAGGTTCTTTAGTTTGTCTTATAACTAAAGCATTAATTTCTATTTTGGAGCATAGAGTAGTTTCACTCCTCTGTATTTATGCTCAGTAATATCTCACTGCTAATTATTTTCCACGAACTAGTAGTGTGCAAGATAATAAATGTTTAATTAACCAAACATCTGAGAAAGTATTAGATTGACTTGTCACGACTTTGTACAGCTATTTGCATACATTCTGAGTTATTTCTGGTGAATCCAATGGTTTTCTTAAGCTAACACAGCAGGGCACTAAAAGACCTCGGAAATAAACCTTGGCTGAACAGATTTAAACAAGAATCCCTTTCTTGTGGGGCACTCTGAAGATTTTCCATGAGTGATTTGTTGCACTCAAGTATAATGAAGATGCACATTGGGTCATAGAGATCCAACTCTTAGTCCTAAAAGCACTCCTGTCCTACCACAGGGAAGGTATGAGAAACAACTGCAGAAGTCCTTAGCAGAGGGTTCCTCACTGCTGGCTGTATGCAGGTTTTACCTGTGGGGGCAGGGGTGGTGTTGGGGGTGTCCCTACACCTTCTTCGTGTGCTCAGCACAGCCCAGCTCTCAGGATGGACCTGGCCTGGCTCTGCAGGTTTCTGGATGGTGTTTCTGCTCATGTGTGTTCCACTGCTCCCTGACGGGCACCTCCAGCGTGAGGCCAGGCTGAGGCTGTGTTGGTGCAGCTCAGGAACAGTGCAGGAGCACTTGAGGCTGTAATTGTGTGAGGCTGACCCTTTCATCTTCTGTTCTTTCCTTTTTTCTTCTCAATAATTGTCTCCCCTTCACCACAAAATGCACAGGAGAAGAACAGCTTTTCAGGAAAAGTGTTTTCTACCCGTAACTCTGTGGTGGAGTGAGAGGGAGAGATGCCAAGGAGAGGAAGTAAGTTGATGTCAGTAAGTTCACAGTCACAGAGGTTGTTTTGTCTGCGTTTTCTCTTCCCCCACCACCCCTCATTATAGAATAAGCTCCCAAGTAACCTGCTATCACCAGAACACAGGGGACTGAAGGCACCAAAGGCCCTCTCCCCTTCATCTGCTTTGTCCCAAGGGCTTGTGACTTTTCTCCTGTGGTTGGATGTGGGTTCAAACTGAGCAGGGGATGAAGTGTTGATCAAGTCACTAAGTGGAAGGGGCTGGCTGCTCATCTTATTGTGGATTTCTGGTGAAAGATGGTCACTGGTGGGGACTCCACAACTCCCATGGACTCAAGAATCCCCCCCTATCCTTTAAATACAGGCATCCTTTATTTTCTTCTCTTCTGGACTCAGTTCTTTTTATAGCATCCACCTTTTTTTTAATGTATGTGTATGCACACACATCCATATTTATAACTGGAAGTGAATGGAGTGATTTTCTCTCAGTTAACACAAGTAAAATCTAGGGAATGGAAACCACAGGGGTGGATAAACATGCTATTCATGCTGGGTGGATCTGTGCTCCCACGGGGGGAGGTGAGTGTCCTAATTTCAGAATAGTATAGACTGAGTTTTCATTAAATCAGTAGAAGTTTAATTATATAATTTGGAATGGGAAAGTGGAGAGTGTAGACCTATATCTGCAATGAATCTATACTTATATAGTAATTTCTGTAGTTTTGTTGGGTTTTTGGTGGTTTGGGTTGGTTTTTTTTTTGACATGTTGATGATTTTCCTAGGGTTGGTGGGACCCATGAAAAAGCAGCTGAAGCCAGTATAGAGAAAACATTGCCTGTGTGTTTTCCTGCTCTTGGGTTGAGCTTTTCATTTCACTTTCATCTGGAATTCCAGGCTGCATGCTAGGTTTGATTCTCCCTATGCTTCTGGGTGTGCAGGTGAGGAGGAGCTCTGCTAGGGTGATAGCATGAAGAAATGGTTAATGTTGACTTTCACCAAGGAAAACACAGTGCTTACTCCCCTGTGAGTCTGCCAAGCAGCATTTAACCTTCCCTGCTGGATTGACTTATTCTGCTATGGCAGCTCTTTTTAATGAAGGTGGAGTATAAAGTGATTAACTCCAGCTGTGGGAGGTGGATCCTCTCTGGGTTAAAATGGGCCAGCTCAGGTGTGGTTCTAGTAAGGTGCACCATGGCAACATGAACTCAAAAGCAATTACATTTAGAAGTTTATTATAGAAATATAGAATGGGTTGGACGGGACATTAAAGATCATCTATTTCCAACTTCCTACCATGGACAAGGATACCTTTCACTGGGTCAGGTTCTTAGAGCTCCATATGGCCTGGCCTTGAACTCTGAGAGGGATGGGGCATCCAAAACTCCAAAACCTCCCAGTGCTTCACTTTAGAGTAAAAAAAAAAATTCTAATATCTAACCTAAACCTACTGTCTTTCAGTTTGAAGCCATTCCCCCTTGTTCTGTCACTCCAGGCTCTTGTAAAAAGTCTCTCTCCATCTCTCAGGTGTTGAAAGGCTGCAGTCAGGTCACCCCAAAGCCTTCTCTTTATCTCCTGAAGAATCCAAATTCTCTCCACCTTTCTGCATAGGAGAGATGTTCCATCCCTCTAACCAACTTGGTGTCTTCCTCTGGACTTGCTCCCACAGGCTGATGTCCTGTCTACATATATAAAGAGGTTAATGCGAATAATAGATTGGATGTGTATGTGCAGCTTTATTTTTGACTGGGCAGATACTGTGTGATGGAAACTTGGGCTTGCTTGGTATTTGTGCAAGACGTGAAGAGAACCATGAGACTGAATCTTATCTTTAAATTACTCTTTTATTTGGACTTGTACATAACCTTGCACTGACTAAGAAAATTTTTGCCATAATAAATTCTGGCAGTGGTAATGATCAAAACTCCCAAACCACCTGTGGAAGAGTAAATATATGATGAGATACGACCATCAGTACTCATCTTGCCTTTGGAAAGTATGGAAACATGGAAATAGAGGGCACATCATCAGTGTTGAAATTTGTTGCACTGATTGTCTGAATCCCATCAGCAAGACAAAAGTGGAAACTAGAAGCTGCTTCTTAAGGGACATGTAAGATTAATTGTTTTCTAACTGAGCATAGTCAATGTCTGAAAAAAGATCACCTATGGGGCTGGTAGAGTGTGCTCTGGCTTCTTTAAAATGCAGGCTGATGCCTTTTTAAGAGATGAGGTCTTGTTCATCTCTGCCTCAAACTGCTGGCTTTAACAGCATTTTCTTCTGAGAAAGGAAAGATTATTTTCCAAAAGAGCAGATATGCTGTAGAATATGAGATGTCTGATGTCGTGTGCAAGAGGCCTTGATGCTGGTCATAGTTTTCTGTAGATGTAAAATTTGTGAGTCTGGCAGAGAGATGGAAAAAAAGCTTTGTTGAGAGGTCACCAATATATTTTCCTCTTGCTTTCTCCCAGCAGAAAATCCACCAGAACTTCTCTATTAGACTCTGAGCTTTCAGACCTTGGAGGAGGGATATTTTAATCTTTAAGTGTCTACATATATAGGAATGTTTGCAGCATCTTGGTCCTGGCATGAGTGGAAGATGGGAAGAAAAATAAAATGGAAAATGTGGCCTTTGATTAGAAGGCAAACTGTGCTCTAATGGAGGTGATTAGAGACAAACTCTAGACTTTGTCTGGCCATAAGGCAATAGAGTGATTTTCTTGTGTGGTGACCTGGAAGGCTGCCAAGCTGTTTCTCAGTAACTAATCCTGAGTCAGTTATGGGCACAGAAAACAACACCACATATCCAACACTTTCCAGGGAAAGGGGTCAGACACTGATGGTGGTGATCTCTGCAGGGAACAAGTTTTCAATTTCCCAGCAGGAGCACCCAGTCCGTGTCACTCTTCCCAACCCATCTGCTTCCCAGAGAGGCAGTGGGGGAACAATTCAAGAGAAGCTGGCCTTGGATCATTATGAAGACAGTCATTCTTTGAGAAGCTAATGATGTGATGGCTAGTGAATGGCTAGGAAGGAACAGATCCAAGATGGATCAAGCCTAACTATTAAAAGGACTCGGGGTGTGGGAATCCAGGGCATCCCTCTGGCTGCCCTGGAAGGTCTGGGACCCTGGCAGGGGGTTGGGAACCCCCCTGTACAGAGC
>VXBC01007695.1:869496-882401 GCA_013399945.1 Ploceus nigricollis
GGGTGTCTCTGGGGGGAAAACATCCCAGCTGCCGCCATTGGCACCAGCAGGACAAGCTCAGGCAAGAGCCCCGTCGGAATATTGGACATACCAATATTATCTCATATGAAAATTCCCTCTTTCTGTAACATCTTCTAAAAGCATGTCCTGCCCAAAGAAATGCTCCTCTGTGGGCCTTTGTAAGATGGAGTCACTGTCATCTGGAAGGCATTCTGGCCACAACAGCCACCACTATGAGCTTAAGGCAATATCCTGTGAAGCTGAAGCTACCAGTGTTACGAGTGACCACTGGTACATTCTTGTCTCCTTCGTGCTCCACTGTTATCATAGAATCATATAATTATCAAAGTGAGAAAACTCCTCCTGAAATCATTGAGTTCAACTCTTAACCTGTCGCTGCCACGGCCACCACCAAACCTTGTCCCTCAGTGCCACATCTACACGTTTTGTGTGCTTCCAGGGATGATGATTCCACCATTTCCCTCGGCAGCCTGTTCCAATGCTTGACCACCCATTCAGTGAAGAAATTGTTCCTAATATCCAGTCCCTGGTGCAACTTGAGCCCATTTCCTCTTGTCCTCTTTGCTTGTTACTTGGGAGAAGAGACTCACCCCCACCTGGCTACAACCTCCTTTCAAGGAGTTGTAGAAAGTGATAAGATCTCCCTGAGCCTCCTTTTCTCCAGGCTGAACACCCCCAGCTCCCTCAGCTGTTTTTTTATCAGACCTGTGCTCCAGACCCTTCCCCAGCTTCATTGTCCTTCTCTGGACATGCTCCAGCAATTCTGTAATCAATACTTGAGTAACTCAGCCAAATATCTGCTGGTTCTGGATATCTCCATGTGAGCTCTGGGATGGAGGGAACCCCTTTGAACACCCCAGCTATCTCTGTGGATGCTTGTGCTGAGCAGCAGTGATGGAGGGCCTGACTCTTCATGTGCACACACAGTGCAGCCAGGAGAAATGCCACCCAGAGGGATGTCCTGTGTCAGCACAGGCCCTTGGAAGCCACACCACTGCCAGTAAAAGTCCTGGGCCCTGGCACTGTCCCACCACAGCCCATGGGACACTTGGTGGGATGGGTTCACTCTGTGCTAATGAGCTCTTTCTAAACAATGACCTGACATGGTTCAGGGAATAGCAGAGTCCCAGGCCAGGAGCCTTTCCCTAATGGGCAGTGGGAATGTGGCATCCCAATTTTGGGTGGATGGGAGTAGGGACAATAGTTTGGCTCTGCCTTCCTGCCCTCCTGGCCAAAGAATGAGTTTGGTTTGTATAGAGATATGGAAGTGCTGAGCGTTGTAAAGCAACAGGATGTTTGCATGGGGAAGCATTGGTCCATACTACACTATTTTGGGTGGGTGGGAGTTTCCTCAGCTAGTCATAAATGCCGTTGCCAGTTTTTGGGTAGTGGCACAGCTCTCAGGTTTGTAAGTTGTTCTTAGGCAAATCACATTCTTCATGGTGTTTCTTTTCCTGTGTGAATTTGGGGTTTGGTACAGTGACCTGTGAAATCTCATCCGAGATGTTGCTGGGATGAGAAGCTCAGTGAAATAAAGAAGGTCTGGCCTCATAGCCAAAGCCAAGAATGTGATCACAGAGTCAGAGAATCACTGAATTGTTTGTGTTGGAGTGGAAATTATAAGATCATCTAGTTCTAACCCCCTGCTAGGGCTAGAGACACCTTTGAGTCAATCAGGTTGCTCCCAGCCCCATCCCACCTGGCCTTGAACACTTCCAAGGATGGGGCAGCCACAGGTTTTCTGGGCAGCCTGTACTAATGCCTCATCACCTTTAGAATAAAGGATTTCTTCCCAATCCTTATATCTAATCTAAATCTACTCTTTTCAGTTGAAGCCATTTCCCTTTGGCCTGTCACTACCTGCTCCTGTAAAGAGTTCCTCTCCAGATTTCTTGTAGGGAAGGCTTCTCGCTGCTTACCAAGCCAAGGCTGTCCTTGACCTCTCCACATGGGGAACTTGAGGCAGCTGCCTTTCCTGTTTTCTGTTTTTACTTTTGTGTGATTTATCTAGATTTATCTCTGTTCACCTGAATGGCTTCACATCCTCAGACTGAGTTTTGGAGGCTCACAGCTGTAACAGGACACATTTATTTGTTATCAGGCCTTGGTCATTAGGGATAGAGCTGACTTTGAGGTGTCCTGTGCTGTGATTTTAGCTTTGTTTCTCTATGATCAGCAACAGCAGCAAATGGGTGTACACAAAGCAAAACACCCAGCTACATTCCTCACTCATTTACATTGATCTAAAACCAGATTAATTTCACTTTAATGAGTGACCAACTAAGCAAGAGAGTTGGCCTATCACCATACTTTGTACTAATTAGTATTTTTCTTACCAGTGCCTGCAGAAAAGCCAATCTGTTTTGTATTCTGGGCTGAAAAACACCCTCAGTGGTAATTTTCATCGCCAGCATGTATGTCATTCCTCTGGACTTCCGCAGCCTCTTAGAAAAACCTGTTGCAGGGCAAAATAATTTCACCAAGCTTCTGGTGCTCAGCAAGCGTGGGGCACGGAGGGCTGGACATGCTCTGTGCCGTGGGGACTTTCCTGGAATTCACGCTGGCCCCCATTTGCTCATAGCTGGGTTTTGTGATAGCTGCTTTCCATGCAACACAGCTCAGCTTTTGTGGCATCCTAGCGCAGAGCAGCGTGAGCGGCAGCTGTGCTCTGCGGCGAGGGGAGCTCTGTCTTTGTTGGAGGGGTGGGTACTTGCTCCCAGTCATTCAGAGCCTCAATTAAAGGAGGCAAACTGTGGTTATTAGTTGTGCTCACTGGGGCAGAGCACAATGAGGTCGGCTCAGTGTGCAAGGGAACCCCCTGGATGGCTCAGGCAGCCCAGGCCTCCCAAAGACCCAGGGGGAAAAGGGGAGGGGAAAAGGACAAAGCTTGGGGTGCCGGTGCCAGGCAGGGACACTCGGGCTAAACGTGTCAAAGGCAGCCCTGCTCTCTGGAGGGGATGTGGGGCGATGCGTGGGAATGGTGCCCGTGCCAGCAAAGCTTGGCAGTGGGGCCTTTGTTCAGCGGCGGGGTTTGCTGGGCTGATGGATCCCATTTCCATTGCCCCGGAGGAGAAGGTGGCAAGCGGCCAACCGATCCACACTGGGACTTGTGCAGCATGTTTTAGAGTTATTAAAAGGTTCTTTTAAGAAATGGATTAACTTCCTCAGCTCTGTTTTTCCATCTTCTGCTTTCCCCTCTCATGTGTGTTCTGCATAATTTCTATAATGAACGTGCAGTCTCGCCACTTGAGGCTTTTGGCCACTCTAGCTAATGGCAATTATACAGAATATTTACAATCTTATCAGAAAGTGCTAATGAAAAGCTTTAATGTGTCTAGCCATTTCTTGCAGCAGACTTCACTGTTCCTTCCTTCACACTGAAAGTCCCAGCCCAGCATGTGCCCTGACACAGTTCTGAAAGCACAAACTTTCAACCATGATCCTCACCTAGAAACAATTTCTTCTTCAGGTCAGCACCTAAAATATCCACTCCTAAAGCCAGTACCTCAGCAAGCCAGGTCAGATAAACTTGCACAAGCCTTCACCACATTCACTTATGGCTCAAGTCTCTCTTTAGGAGGGGAGGAACTGCAAAAGGCAGCTGGGAACTTCCTTAGGATTCCAGTTCCTATGATAACATTAGCTCCTCTTCCACTTCTCCCTCTGCATGGATAGCATATAACTGCAAGTCCAACCTTGCTGAATAGGCAACATTTCAGCAACAAAGCTGAAATATCATTTTTCCATCTTTCTTGAGGGACAGAATCTGTAATCCAGGCGAAATAACAGCTCTGATTGCTCAGTAGTTGCACAGATGTCTAACTCCTCTGTAGCATGCACCCACACCTACTCCATTGCTTCTGGGTCTTATGGGCAACTGGGAATGACCCTGCAGCACTGATTTTCTCTAGTTCTCCCTGATAAAAACCAAAGCTGGTTGCCCTGTCCTTTACTGAGTGTTTGTGAGCCCTCCTGTTCTCTCTTTGTGTGCAGAGACACGTGGATGTTCCAGCCAAGCTCTGGCCTTGCTTTTATTGTGCTTTGTGCCCAATATACTCCATTATAAAGTCTGGAAAATAACTGATAAAGAGCTTCAAGAATTACTTTTTGAAGCATCAACTATACAGGTTATAATCTACCTTTCTGCCAATGCAGAAAGGGGGAGAATTACCTAAGAAAATAGAAAATAAGAAAATAGGTTGGATATTAGGAAAACATTCTTCACTGAGAGACTGTTTAAGAATTGGAAAAGACTTCCCAGGGAAGTGATGGAGTCACCATCCCTGGAAATTTTCAAAAAATGAGGGGACTTTGTGATAACGGTTTAATGGACATGGTGGTTAAAATGTTGGAGTTAGTGAACTTGAAGTTTTTTAACAATCTTAATGATTCTGTGATTCAGTTCTTCTATAGGACAGTGTTAAAAAAAACATTAAAGAAGTAGAGTCTGGCTGGTTCTCAGTGTCTGTGTGGCTCTTTGGTGCAATGAGAGCATCTTCACTTTAGCACTGTTCCAAGGTGAAACCCCCAAAGTGGCTGTGCTGAAGAGAATCCTAGTGGATCCCCTCACCGAGTGATGCAGACTGAGGATGCAGAACTGACTGTGAAATTCCACTTCCCATCTATGCAGCCCCACCTGATGCAGCAATTCCCAGCATATCCTCTGCAAAAGCATCACTTAGGGAGGGAAAAAAAGTCCAAGAGGAAAGAAATTCATTGGTCTTTGGCCTAAATTTGAAAGGCAGGTTTCAGAGATCCTTGGAAAAATTTAGGGATGTGTAAATAAAAAAATTTTTAGAAACCCAAGCCTGTTGGACATGCTTTAAAATGTTTAGTGACCCTGCAAAAACACTTTGTGGGGATCAGTTTTACTACATAAAACTTGCTGAACTGCTTCTGAGGCATTTGATACAATACAGCAAATCTCCTTTCCTGAGGCCACAAGAAATTTTCTGAAACCCCTTTCCTTCTCAGGCTGGAGAGGTGCATGCACAATGAGCACACTGCTGAATGTTGTCCTTCAGGACTCATCAGAAGCTCTTGAGCTAATACATTGAACTTCTGCCTGCAATTTCATTTTATTTCAGATTGAAACGTCAATTCCAAATCTCTCATTCCTAGCTGACAGCAGGTAAAATTATCCCCCTCCCACACCATATACCCCTAGGTGCGTGGGCTAGCAGACACTATGTTTTGTAGGAAAAGAAACCTCTCAGAACTGATTTGGGATCTCTTAATTAAATGCCTGTCATACGGAAAATGCTAATTCATCAAGATCAAAACTTCTGGGCAAAACCAATTTAGACGAGTTTTTGACCATGGAGAAGGATTGGGAAAAAAATATTTGATGCTATTAAAATGCTTTATTTTGAACTTGGGGGTTTTTGCGACGTGGAGAAGTTCTGGTTTTGGTTCAAAATATCAATTACTTAATATGTTTTAAAAAATCAATGCAAACCATGTTCCCCTTTGGAGAGTCAGTGTGCTCAGCTCCCTGGAGAGGGACAATGGGGACAGGTACCACTGGGCTGACTTTGCAGGTCCTCTGGAAACACAGATTCTCTCATGCTGGGATGTACCTTTTGTGGCTGTGCAGCTGAAAGTTTTACAGCCTTAACTCATCCTGGCATGTCCGTGGGAAGGCTTGGGTTGTGCTGCTGGCAGACTGGCACAACAATAGCACAATTTGATTCCAGGTACGTGAATAAGACAGCACAGGTGTATTACACAGTGTGGCAGTCCTGTGTTAATGTAGAGGGCTTGACAAATGGGTTTTTTCCTGGCACAGATAAGCTTTTAGTGGGGATTGAAGATCTCAGTACTCAGAGGTGGCAGGGCTATAGATGCTGATTGATGCCCATGTGCTTTCTCCTGCTTGACTCCTTTCTTTTTTGTGTTCCAGTTTGATTCTTTCCCTTTTCCCTTCTTGTGTGGCAAGCACATTCTTCTCTCTCTCAGGAAATTTTCGTAGAGGAGCAGAGAGGGAAGAAAAAGAAAANTTGCACAGTTGTCTTGTCCGAAATATCTTCTTAGACCTCCTTAAAAATGAGTGGTTGACATTTTTGAGCAGGAAAAACTCTGTCGGGGGAAAGAAAGGGGAAATTGGCATTTGAACTACGTGCACCTGGCTTGAGTGACATAGCCCAGGTGTGCCTGCTTTTATTTGTTGCTCACAAATCCTTATTTTCCAGGCTCCACTTGTCACATCCTTTGTTTAGCAGAATGTGGAGGGGGTAGATGCCCTCAAAACCACTTCTGGTTAAGTTGCTTTTCTTTTGGCTGCTTTTAGGCTTCTGAAGAGAGATTGCTGAAGTGCCTATGGGAAGGAAGCACCCAGATCTTATGCAAACCTCCTTAGAAAGTTTGGGCCTGGTGGCATGTTTGGAACTGGCAGGTGAATCAAGCTGTTTGGATAAAATTAACATAGGACTGAAGTTATTTTTCAAAATTTAAGTCAGAAGGGAACCCAGTGCTTTCAGCCTGGTATTTTTAGGTGTGCCTGGAAGCTGAAAAACCCAGATAGTCTCCTAAAGGTCTTTAAATCTGTTAAGACCTTTACAGATATCAATGGTCTGTTTAAACCCTTTGGAGGTAAAGAAGTGATCACTGGGCTTGCTCTTGCCATCCTTCACTCATTTTGAGTAATTTCTTTTTCCTGATGGACTCTGTAGCACCCTGGAAGGCAGAGATAGAGCTCTGAGAGCCAGCAGGTTGTGGTGGCATCTGATCTTGGACAAGTCCTTTTTCCCACATGATCAATCATCCTCAAGCTGTTTCCATTGATGTCCCCAAGGTTTAACCCCATTATCAGATGGATGTCTTCCTCTTAAAGGATCTCTTCTGAAGATCTGTACCACCACAGAAGTGTCCCATTGCTTTCTCTGGCTGGTCTTGGGGCTGGCACATGCCTGCCACTACTTTCTGCCTCTGTGTGGCCAGTTCCATGCCCTGCCCAGGAAAGGCCAAATTCAACAGGATGAGGACAGCAACCAGGCAAACTTCTGAGTTTGTTGAAGGTGCATCCATAAAATAGCATCCTTCAGCCAGGATGTGATTTTAACCTGGTTTCTTCTAAGAGGAAACTAAAGTCACTTACTTTTCTTAAACCCTCTCCATTTTGCAAAGGTGGTGTTACAATTCTTTACAAAACAAAACCAAACTCTCAGCCAGAGTCATGTCTTCTATTTATACAGAAATTTCTTTGCTTTCCTCTTATGATATATTTATACTGCTGCTGGTCAGAGTCCCAAAGCCACAGTTACAGTAACCCCCAGAAATACCCACATGGAAGAAGATACTGTTCAATTTGCAGTTGTATAATTACACCAGAAGAGTAATGGCAGTCAGAGTCCCTCTTAAACTCATCCTTGAGCTATATTTCTCTCTTGGAAGTTATTTGAGAACAGCTAGTGTATATTTATTGATCAGCTGAAAAGCCATGAGCTTTGAAACAAGTTGCTTCTAATTAATTCACTTTTGGAACTACTGTGAGGGAACAGAACGCCTTACCTGGATTTCTCATTATTATTCTGGACAAGTAATTGCTTTTACAGAAATTTAACAAATAAAATAACATTTGTGGTCTGCCCAGGGTTTGCTTTTTTTTTTAAAAAAAAATCAATTATAAGCTGTGACTTGGCATCTCAGCTTTCTGGCAGCGCTCAGATGAGGAGACTCCACGCTCTTGTCTCCGTGTTGTGGCACATGGGAGGATAATGGACAGACTGTCTTGTTCCTCCAGCCAGCAGTGGGAACTGATGGCTTCAGCAGATCTGTAGCTGCACTGCTCCATTGGGCTCATCTGGGGAATGTGCCTTTGGTGAATGCCCAGTGCAGTGAGATTGATGGGGTTTTATGGCAGAAATACTGTATTGTTCCTATTCAGTGAGAACCAACCTACTGGATCTTCACACCGAGTTTATTTTTAATCATCGCAATCGTTTCAATTACAGGACTAACACAGAATTGCTATTTAAAAACCAAATAAAAAATCCCACCTCTCATATGTTGATAGCATTTTATAATGTTTGAGTCCATCCTAAAATCAGTCATTGCTGTAAGAGATTTTGCATTTTTTGCTACTGCTGCTACCAGCTCCCTGTTGTGAAATTTGCTGCTGGCAGAATTTTGCTTCCATATTACTTGTTTAATAGCACAGGAAAAAAAAATAAGAGAGATCTGCCTGTGTTTGTGAAATGCTTCTCCTGTTTCTACAACCAGCATTTGCATGTGTGGTACTGATCTTTATAAGTTTTTGAAGGAGTGTAAAGCACAGATGTTTTACCTTGGGTCTTCTTACACACCATAGAAATCTCATTGTTCATTACACAGGTGGATGTTGGAATTGATCCATGTCCAATGGTGCAAAATCCAAGAATATAAAAACTTTATTTTCTAAACCTTAATGACTGAGAAGGGGAGAGAGAATGATGGAATTTTTTATGCTTGGCAGTTCTGTGGCTGTGAGATGGTGGGCAGGAGAGACAATCTACCTGGAGTGCTTTCTGTTCCATCCACAGTCTGCTCATTCCCACCTGTACCCCTAGAGAGGCCCTGTGTGCTGATCTCTTCTTTCTGCACTCTTGGGATCCTCACTTTGGCAGGTGGGGTGGCTTTGTCTCCCCACAGCCAGGTGAGCTGTACCTTTGATCTTTGCTCTTCATCTGGGACACAAGGCCAAGCAGGAAACCTTTTTAGGCTTGCAGCACCCTGTTCTCTCCAGCCTCTGAGGTACAGGCAGCAAACACCTAAATTGTGCCAAAGAGCCCAGCAGCTGCATCAGGAGTGACATGTTCTGTCTGTGCCAATAGAGCAGCTACTGGGGAAGGGCTTGCTGCTGTGGCTGCTGGCTCCTGGAGGGTGTGCTCCACTTCAACTCCATACTGTCATCCTGTTAAATATTTTATAGGTCATTAGCATGAAGACATGCTCATGGCCATCCATCTGCTAAGGCAATGGTTGGTCACTCAGGAGAAACCCTGTGGCTCACTCCAGTCAAGGACACTTAGCATGGTGAAGCTTCACCTCTTTCCCAAAATGAGAGAAGGAGGTGGACTCGTGCCCCAGAGCAGCAATCAGCTCCTGGCCTGGATGGGGAGCAGCTGCTAATTGCTTTCCTCAGAACCTTGTGCTGTTTGCTGACAAGCTCCTTGGCACACAGTCTCTGTGTTTGTTTAGGGGCAGACACAGGCAAATTAGCTTGGAAGTGCCAAGGCCTGATGCTATTTTCATAGTTCCCAGAGTGCCACTTATTCCCTGTGGGAGCATGTGCAAATTAATTCTGTATGCTGCTCACTTAAATGGTGCTAATTGCACCAGTCCTCTTGACAATATACTTCTGCTGCCAGTCATTTGTGTTTCTAGCATTTGTGTGGGTGCATTAGAGAGGGAGGGGTTCTCTGAGCATCCTGCAGTGCAGGTATCCTTTGGAAAGATGAGTCCTCACCAAGATTCAGGAACTTCTCTAGGAAATTTTAAAGGGTTTCTGAAGCTGAGCTTAGGGTTAGATTATGGGGTCAGCCTAGAGATTGGGCTGATGGGCTGTAAAGGATTCCCTGTGCTGGTGGAGGTGTGTAGTTGTCACTTCTTGTGTGCTGTTGGGGTGGGAGCACCTCTAGTAGCATTGTCTCTTTTGGAATCAAGATCCAGAGCACAGGACAAAGAGAAAGGAAAAATAAAAAAGGCAATTGATAATAACAAAAGGAGAAGAGAGAGATGCTTGGATTCAGGGTGAGGAAATGGTATAAATGCACAGTGTAGCCTGCCACTTTGTGGGGAAAACAGTATTTGTCACATCTCTCTGATGTGAAGCTCCAGTGTAAGTGAGATAGGACAGGAAGAAAACTGTAGAAGAAGAATTTAACCTTTTTTTTTTAAATTTACTTTTTCACCTTCAAAAGGACTTCAAGTGCTTTGCAATTGCAGGAACTCCCTGCATTCCTGCTGACCCTATTTAAACAGGATACAGTATTTCTTTGCTGTGCATGCAGCCCCCTTCCCACTTTCCCATTTGCACTTAACTCATTTAAGGATTGGTGGCCTGTGACCATAAAATCAATTAGCATTGCTGCTTTTGATCTGTATCAGAGAACTCTTAGCAAAGGTTGATATTTATGGGCTGTATCTAAACTAGTAACTGTAAATGTGGCCAGAAGCATTCCAGGGCAGTGGAATGCACTCCTCTGCCCTGGGGTCTGGCACGTTTTGCCTCAGGCAAGCTGACACTCCACTGGAACCTTTCTGGGGCCCAGATGGGTACTTCCAACATGCCAGGGAGTGTTCCTGGTCAGCAGCCCTCTCGTTTTGGAGGCTGAGACCATTTGCTGGCATAGATATGGGCTTGAACATGCCTTGGCCTCAGTGCCCAGGAATGCACCCAACCATGCTTGTTTTAATTGGATGGATGTAACTCTGATGCCTTTGATAGATGTCTAATTTGGGAACTGTGTGTTCCTAGATTTCCCCTAGAAACAATGGGAAGAAAGTGGCTTTTTCAGGGCTACATCAGGGCACCTAAATTGGGTTTCTGCTCTGCATTGCTCTTTGAAGGAGCCCTGTTTCTCCATTCTGTAGAAAGAGCCTTTCAAAGAAGAGTGTCCTCTTGCCTGGGACCTTAAATGAGTGTTGTATGGGAGCTCTCTGGGGTATAATACCCTGCAGTAATTTTGCTTCCTCTCTGTGTGGAACACACCATCTGCTGAGCAGTGCCAGCACTGAATGGATGGTCACACAGAAATTCACTTTTTCTGGCTACTGTGCTGGAAAAGGGGAGGGAGCCCTGTGGACACAGATCCCCAGAGTCCCACTGAAGTCAGGGACCTGGGGAGCAGTTCAGCTGGGTGCTGGTGCATTTTCAGAATAATGTTTTAGTGGAAAAATGTGACAGATTTATGAGGAGTATGGTGGGCTGTGGCTGTCTTTTCTCTACCTGAAACCTGTGCTGTGGTGGGGGTTTGCTATTCCCTTTTCATTTCACCATGAGCATTTATGAGCTCTACAAGGGAGCTGGAGAGAGGTTTTTTGGCAAGGGTTTGTAGTGATAGAAAAAGTGTAATGGTTTTAAATTGGAAGAGGACAAGTTTATATTAGATATCATGAAGAAATTCTTCACTGTGAGGGTGGTGAGGTACTGGAATATGTTAGCTAGAGAAGCTGTGGATGCTGGATCTCTGAAAATGTTCAAGGCCAGGTTGGATGGAAACTTGGTCTAGTGAAAGGTGTCCTTGCCCATGGCAGAGGGGCTGGAAACAGAGGATCTTTAAGGGCCCTTCCAGCCCAAAGCACTCCATGATGTTCTGATTCTATCACTGTAGTGACAGAGAGCCTTTGTGTGAGAGCAAATATGGAAACCTCATCCAGCATCAATGTAGGCATTATTTGAAGGAAAAAAGACTGCATCAACCTTGGCTGCAGCAGCCACAAACAAGTGATTTTCCTGGCACTGATGGACTTCAAACCCCATGGTGTGAAGATTCAGTGTGATTTCAGAAAGGAAAGGAGAGTTGCACAAGGCATTAAACTGCAAGGTGTAATCATGTAATTGCTGTGATGCTCTGTTGTACCTACACCTTGCTACAAATTATAATGTTAGTACAGACACCATTGCAGTATCATTACACTGTCAGGGCTGCCTGCCACTGTAGCTGAAAAAAATGCCACATTTTTCCTTATAAATTTGTTTCCATAGTGGGTGGCACTTTATGGATTGGGTTATTTGCAGGGAATGAATATCTGACAACAAACATTTGCCAAAAAATATTCAGTTAATATGGGCAGAGAGTGGAGGCATTCTTTCAAAAGAAGCATTTTTTAAAGAGTGATGGGAAAAAAACCCTTAAATTCGGAGGCTATAAAATGGTCTATGTGCAATATTTTATAAAAGAAAAGAAAAGAACAAATAAAGGTACTACTATATATAGGAGTCATCAACTGACTGCAGGGAATTAGAAGTGCTGGAGGAACTGCTGCACAGAGAACCGCCTGAGTAATTAAAGAACAGAGCTAATGGGCTCTGAGAAAGCTCCTCTGAGAAACTCCTTTCATTAAATATTCTTGACTTTAAGAAAAAATTTTCTCACCAGGCCCCTTCCCCTTTAAGTGCAATCTTCAGTGGGAAAATTATTTCAATGTAGAAAAAAATTTGCAATACTATCTACGTAAGAATATGAAACCCACCCACTCCTCAACCCAAATCCCTCTTTCTTGCCAGGCTGTCTGCCTGTAAAGTTTTTCTGCCTGTAAAGATTTTGGAGACAACTTTTAGGGAAGCCTGCATTTGCCCTGCATTGCCTTATTCATGGACAGGATTACGAGGGGCTAAACTTCAATGTCAGGGAATGAGACAACTCAAATATTTGGATTGGGAGTATCACACCTTTTGAGAGAAACTAGAGAATTTCTCTTGTGGGAATGGAATAATGATGGAGATTCAGAGTGTCTGAATCTCTGCCAATGCACTGTGTGCTGCCGAGATTCTGGAATCCTGAAAGTCTCAGTCTGGAAAGGAAAAAGAAAAAAAACAGAAACATGATAATAAATAATGTTTGCTTTAACCTTCTTGTGTTTCCATTCTCACCTCTCTACTTTATTCTTGTGGAACTTGACAGCTACACATGTTCAACATTCATTATACACCAGTCCCCAGAGGAGCCCTTGGCAGCTGAGGGCTTGCTTATCCTTGAAAGAATTAAAATGAAAAGTAAGAAACTGTTTCAGCAGAGTCCTATGGACACAAGGATGGAAAGCTGGCAATGGGGATTTGTGTTTGTCACTTTACAGGGAAGGTTTCTCTATAGAAAGCCCTAAGAGGCAGCAGAATCACACCATTCCTGGCCAGGAATTGCTATAACAGATATAATACTGCCCTTTCCCTTCCTTCCTTCCTT
>VXBC01007696.1:0-28791 GCA_013399945.1 Ploceus nigricollis
CTTTTTGATGTTAGAGGTGGTAAACCTTCTCACAGATGAATCATAACTGGGAGTCTCACTGTGCAGATAAGTTTCTTCTAAATCATCTGGCTGACTCTCTAGATCCAGGGGTTCATACCTATTCTGAAGTGGCACCTGGCTTGGGAGTGGGGGGCGGAAGGAATTTTTATTATTACCTCCTTGAGTAGGTACCCANTAGGTACCCACTTCCACTCCCCTTCATCTATCAGGTGTCCTTCTATTGTCTGACAGTGAGAGACATGGGAGTCTGCTAACTTGGTGGGCCTCCCTCAAGGATGGAAGGGCTGAACTCCACCAATCTATTTCCCTTTCACTTTCCCGGATGCTCCTTAGTCTTTCAACTTCCTCTCTAAGCTCGGCTACCAGTGGAAAGAGATTGTTCACCTGTTCACAACACAGGCAGATTTCCTCCGCAATGCCCCCTGAAACCACTGATAAGCTCAAACAGTCCACACAGGAAGGGGTCTGGACAGACGCATCCTTTTTGGAAGGTTCCATCTGGTTACATACACTTGTACTAACCACAGTTTTTGATCGCACACAAACCATTACTACCAGAACTGCTAAAACCTACCAACCAACAGAAGCACCGTGCACAACAAACAGTGAACCTTACTAGCAAGAAACCCTACAACCCTGTCAGTGTGAACTGCCTCGCAAACACCATGCCGTGCTGTGCCATGCCCTCAGAGATGTGCCATGCCCCTGTTTGCCCTCTCCTGTTCACTGTGCTCCCTAGATACCTCTTTTAATCAGGCTCAGTGACAGAGGAAGCCCTGCCCCAGACCTTGTGACCCTCAAGCACAAGCAACACACCTGCTCAGTGCTCTCACAAATAGCCACTTCAGTGAAGGGGGAAGCCCCACTCCAGTCCTGTGTGGCCCTCAAGCACAAGCTTAAGGAGATTATTCCTTGGGCAACCATTTATATCAAATACCCCCGGGCTGTGCTCTTCCTGGGGATTGTCTTAGTGAGCCCATAATTTTGCTTATGATGGATTTTGCAAGATCTGATGCTAGGGGGAATCTCAGCATCAAGTGATACAGATCACAGCATCCCTGAGCTTTAGAAACACTACTGAGTCTGTTGGCTAGAATTTCTGCCTTCATTTCATGGACTCTTAGGTAGGTGGCTCTGTAGGAGAGGGGAAATGGAAAGATACACTTCGTTTAGTTCTTGTTTTGGGACCTGGAGGAAAAAACAAGCTGAAGAGAGGTTGAGAAGACTGTACCCAGGCAAAAGAAGCCCCTGCTGCTCTGTGCCCGTTGGATGAGGCAAAATGCATTCACCAGCAGAAGGCTTCCAGTCTCCCTAGGAACTGCAGATGGCAGCAATCCAACAACTAATTCTTTCTGCATGGGGCATTGCCTCCACTGCCCTGCATCTGGCTGTGTCTCAGAGCTGCAATTTCAGAACACAAAACGTTCAAACGCAGTGCGAGTTCTACATACTCCCAGTCCTCCTCCTCCCTTTTGTCTTCCCCCACCTCCGCACAGGTGTGTTTCCCCTTCAGTAGTGGGAGGGATCATGGTTTATTGCCAAGCTGAACCAATTTCCTGCCCGTTGTGACAATGACAGCACAGAACAGACACAGCTAAGGACCATATTGCTGCCAATGTGACAAAGCTCCTTGTGAGCCGTGCAGACAGCTCAGCCTTGCTGCCACATGGTACTTCTGGGGGAAACCAGTCTCTAAGCTCTTTCTTAGATGCTATGGAGGTGCTGTGAATGCTGCAGCAAGTGTGGAATCTTTTACAGTCCTGCTGAAGCTCTGTGGCATAGCCATGACATTAGGTAGTACCTTTCCACCTCAGAGATGTTGCTAGCATTGCTATTAGGTGAATGAGACTCAGTTACTCAGGCTACGCAGAGGGACAGGGTCACTGTGGCAAAAATGGGCTGCAAATTGGCAGCAAGCACACTGTGTAAGGCACAGTCCTCAAACAGGGAGTGTTCTGCTTTGTAGGTAACAACATTTTCCATGAAAGACAGACTGTGTGAAAAGGAAAGTGGTGTGTAGGAGCATATTTCATTTTGAAAGGGTGGTTTCCATGTGAGTTGTTCATAAATGGCATAATTTCATTGACAGGGCATCTAAATTATGGCAGATTGAGATGTAGATTTATTGATGTGGTTGTGAATACAAGTAAGGGACGACTGAGCTAAGTATGTATATGCAGCTGTGGCTACCATTATTTCACAGTAATAATTACATTATTATTATAGAATAATTACATTATTACATAGTAACTCACCTCTTGCACCTCAGATGGTACATAAATGGTAGCTACATAGCTGCTGATATTCCTGGACTCTTTTTCCAAAAATCTGCAGGTTGTTATCTGCGGCAGCTTGGTGGGCCAGTTCCTATTTCCCTGGAAATTTTCTGGGAAGATGTGTTATGTGGCTTTTGGGTAGCAACTTCAGCTGCTGTACTTTGGCCCCTGAAAGACACCCATCTGTTACTCAGGCAAGAACCACCTGCTCTGCAATTGGCAGTGTTGAGCAAGTATTACAAAGAACTGATCACCAGGATAATATGGGTAAGCAGAGGACAGAGAGAACACCTATTTTAAGAAAATTTCAATTCCCAATGAATGCAGATGGATTTCAGTGCTACCTTTGCAGGGCTATACTAGGAGAGTGTTTTTGATGCTAATGTTCATCAATAACCTGGTGAACAAGCAAAATAGAAAAAATAGAAGGTGAAATCAGAATGTTGTCATAAATAGAGGTAGGTGGGAAAAGATAATACAGGGGAAAAAAAGATCTTTGCCTTAGTGCCAGTTAGAGCATTCTCTGTAGCAAACAGGATGTCACAGAAAGAATCCATAGCTGAAGTAAGAGAAAAAGTAAGAGAAAAGGAGAAAATAAAATGAAGTCAGTATGAAATAGGGTGAGTGGGCATGTATTGAATAATGCGGGCGAACCCCGGTGGGAAGAGAATAAATGATGTCTGCACAGATCAGAAGGCTTTGAAGTGCTGAACACTCTCTTTATTAAAACTATACTATAATACATTAATATACTATTGAAGAGATACTATTCTACATACTTACTTCTTACTTAACTATCTAACTCTAACTCAAAACTCGTGACCTTCTCGAGAGTCCAGACACAGCTGGATTCGATTGGTCACTCAAGATAAACAATCTCCAACTCACATTCCACAGGGGAAAACAGGGAGCAGAGATAAAGAATTATTTTCCTTTCTCCTTTCTGCTGCTTCCCCATGCCTTTCCTAGTAAATCCTTGGGAAATGTTGTGCCTTGCTTTTCTCTGTGAAGAGAAATGAGGAGACAGGCATGTGGGATGCATAGATAAAAATGCCAAGCAGAAATTCTACATTTCCTATCCTTAAGTGGCAATCCCTTTCCCAGCTCCAGACTGTGTGTTTACATTGAAACTTGATGTCTCTTCCTAGCTGTTTCTTCCAACTAAACTACATGAAACCAGTCGTCCTTGATCTGAGCATCTTCATGCTGGATATGCAGCCTCAGTTCTGTCTGGGACTTAGAACACCAGGTGCTAGATGGGGTATTAGTGCCAGTCAAATTACAGTCCTCAATGTCTTTGCTGAAGTGGTGATTTCACTTGGTTTTGAGTTAGTTGGTTGGTTTTTTGTAGATGGCTGCAAAGATGTCCAGATCTGCACCAAGACCTGTAAACTGTACACTGAAACAGACTTCATTTTATCACAACTCTCTTCTCCACAGTAAACAATTTAAAACACTAGAAAGCACAGAGAATCTAGCTCAATAAATTTATTTGTAATGGGAAATGCCCTAGGTACTAATAATTTGCAAATTCTAATGCTGCAAGTAATAGGCCTTGAAATGTCCTTACAGACAACCTTATGTTTGAGTTTGGATAGCTAGATTAGAACACCTGAACTGGCAGCTGGGTACTAGTGCCATTCCTCTGGGACAGAAGGTGAGCCCAATATGCCTTCACGTTCATATCAGCAACCAGGGCAATAGGTTGGAATATGCCTTCAGAGTTTGCTGTCATTACAAACAAGGAGGGTATGAAACAGAGGATGAGGAAAGATTAAGTAGCAGGCAGAGTCAGTCTTCTGAGGGACTGTGAGGTGCTGCAGAAAGCACCAGCATGAACTTCACAAAGATCAAGACGTGTCTGGGCTTATCCAACCATGGAGTGACTCTGCAACATTTAAGACTGGGCACCAACAGGCTGGGGATTAACTTTTCCAGAAAAGGAACCAGAGTCCTGAGCTGGGTATCCTCCATCAGCATTGTGTGGCTTTGTGGCGATGAAGACCAGCCATGTGTTGAGGAACACATTCAGTGCAGGTAGCTCAGGGTGCAGTTGCAATGAAAGCTGCAGGCTGAACTCTGGATGGGAGCCACAGGCAACAGGCCATGAACTGCCAAGCCTTGGCACAGGAAAGGGCACAGCAACCTGTGGCACCAGCCTGGGGACTGGACACTGAGACACAGCAGCAGCTGAAGACTCAGTTGGAAGACCCCAGACTTTCTGGCATACAGACTGTGAGGTATAAATGCCCAGGTAATCCTTTGTTCAGGGATCTCCTTGAGGCACCAGCTCGAACTCTTACTTTGTTGCTACACCAGGATTAAATTACTTGTAACCAGAGACCTGGCTGAAAATCTCATGAGCGACAGGCAAGCACCATTCCGAGCAATGACTGCCCTGCCCTCCACCAACCAGTCAGGTGCTGGGTTCAGATCCCTGCATCCAGACTGGCATAGATGGGTGTCATGGGGCACCCAGTGCAGTAGCATAACCTCAGGAGCTCTGAGGAGAGCTCTGACAGCGCCTGGTGAACTCTCACTGCCCATGGCTATTTTGGGGAGGGAGTGTCAGTCTGTGCAGGGCTGTATCCATATCCACAGCCGATCTCCAAGGTGATCCGCCCATCTCCTGACAGTTATTTTTTGAGGCAATTCCTGCACAGACAAAACATGTCTTTGGAGAATGCACAAAACACCATGTAAAATACTTCACCTTTGTGGAAGCTCTCAGTTCAGTTGAAGAGAGAACAGAGAGAATTCTCTCAGGAGAAAGAATTCAAACACTTATTCTCCCTCTTTCTGTTCATGTGTTTGTGCCCATGTGGAATGTGTTCTGGAGATTGTTTACCCAAGCTGATTGCTTGATTGGTCTCTGGTGATGGTGTTTGGATTCATTGACCAATTGGATCCACAGCTGTGTCGGGACTCTCAGCAGAGAGAGTCACGGGTTTTCTAGCTAGTTAGTGAGAGCTCTTGCTACTGCAATATAGTGTAATATAAGTATAGTAGAATATACTATAAGATGATATAATACTACAGTAATTTATTAGCTTTCTACAATCATGGAGTCAATGCTAATTATTACCCCGCTGGGGGCCCGTGGGAACACACCCTCTGTTGCTATTATGTGTACATGGTGTCTCTTCAAAATGGAGGATTCAGGGAGATCTGCATGTAGAGGAATGTTCATCTTCAAACTGTGTGTTGTTGTAACTATTTGAATTGATTGTTGTGGTGTAAACTTGAAATACCAAGAGCAGGTTCTCCAGAAAGTTAGGTCAGCTGGAAATACTGCTTTATTTTTTGTATATATATAAGATTTCCACTGGACTAGTACTTGCTTGTAATGGTGATAATTCTGTGTATATTTAAAAAAAACCCAACCTTGTAAACATGAAAATGCTTGAAAGTTCTGTTATGGTCTTCAGGATATAGAAGGTTAGACCCATTGAATCTGCAGAGAATTTCGGCACTTAATGCACTGCAATGACGGTAGAAAATTACTGGGCATATTGGTTCTTGTACAATATGTAGATGATCTGTCACTGGCTAATGGTAACAAGAGTGTTTATATATTAGACAGTATGCATTTATGTATTGCCAAAAGAGGGAACAGCCTGCATCTCCACCCAAACTTCAGCTGTGCCAGAGAAGAAGTTAAATATTTACACTTTACTTTGGAAAGGGATGATGAATGACAGGTCCAAAAAGAATAGAGGCCATAATTAGGCTCCCACATCCAGTCACAAAAAGCATGCACCAGGTTTGCTCAGAGCTGTGGGATTTTGTTTGCCATAGATTCCTGCAGCAGAGGAATTGACTAAGCCTCTGACTGAGGAAACCAAGAACGAAGACATAAAGTTTATGCATAGGACCTGGAGAAAGAGTAAGTTTACACAGCAATAAAAGGAGTTCTGGTGTCTGCTCCTGGTCTTGGGCTCCTAGGTTATACAAAACCCTTCAATCTGTATGCACATGAATGTAAAGGAATAGCCAGTGGAGGAATAAAGCATAATTTAGGACCCCATCAGAGACCATTTGCATATTACTCAGTTAAATTAGCTTCACTTGCAGCAGAAGCACCACCCTAAGTCAGTGGCAACAACAGCAAAAATATTAGAAATTAGTTGTTCCCCTTATCCTGAAACAGTTCATATCCCGCATGATGTGGAGATACTGTTGACAGTCTGCAGCCTAAGCTCTAACACCACAATGGGCACATACATATGAACTGATCTTCACAATGGCAGATAATATTAAAAAGATGTAACACCTTGAATCCAGTGAGCCTAATGCCCCTACCTGATGATAGAGAACGTGCTGTTATGGCTCCAGTTGGCCAGAGTGAATGTCCAAATTTGAGAGACCCTAAGATCATGTATGAGAAGGACTGCTCAACAAAAGAAAAGAAACAGTGGGAAAAGTGGGAGGTGACACAAGATTATGATGGAATGTGGTCTACAGCAGGGAAGCCAGCTCTTCCAAAGAGAGATTTAATCTGTGTGGTTAGAAGTTTCAAAATAAAGTAGGTGGTGAGGCAGAGGCAACAGCTAGCCAAATAAAAAAAGGGGGGAAAATTGGGCAGCTCCAGGAATTTATGCCACTGCAAGAAGGATCACAAACAGCTTCCCAGCCTACCAGAAGTTCTCAAGTATCAGACCAAGCTCAGAGATAGGATGACTAACTATAAGCCACTTCACTTTTCAGTGACTAGAGATAGAGTCTGTGGACACCTATGGCTGCGTGTAAGCATTTGCCAGTGATAGCAGATCAGCTATCAGGCTGGGCAGAAGCCTTTTCAACAAAAAGAGCTGGCACAAGAGGAGCACAAAAGGCCTTGGCTTAAAAAGTTAAACCTAGATACAGGATTCTACAGAGTCTGTTGAATCAGACAGGGGTGCTCATTTTACAGCTAATATAAACAATCAGTTGTGTAAGTCCTTGAGAATACAGAGAAAATTACGTCTAACTGTATCACCCACAATCTTCAGGACAAGTAGAGGGGATGAACAGAACACAAAAATATGCACATGAACTTTTCTGAAATGGCCACAAACCTTAAATTTGGTGTTGTGGAATGTTTGGAATGTTCTGTCACGACCCATAGCACTGGCAGAAAGTTTCTTTGGAAGCCACTCAGCTATGTCAGGAACTTATATTCCAGCTAAGACCAGCTCTCTGGATGGAAAAGAATGCCTGACCCAGTATTTTATATATAAAATACAGAAAGGGTTCGAGGAATGGAGAAACTATGCACAATAGTATCAGCCCAGCCCACTTGAAATAGAAGTAAATGATACACAACCTGCAGATGTAGTGCTAAGCAAGATATTCTCACAAAAAAGTCAAATTAGAACCTAAATGGGAGGGACTATATGCTGTCTTTCTGTGTTCTTTAACATTTTAATTTTGCTGTTAAAATTTTGTGTTAGGAAAACTGGATACACCAGTCTCATATCCAACAAGCAGTGAATGATTAACAAGTTGCACAATAAATGAGTTCCAAGAATCTTTCACGATCTTGTCTTGATAATAATTTCTACCTTATGACAACAATGTTAGCCTTAATTCTGTTACTTGTAATAATGTTGTAAATAAGGGCAGTGTAAAATGCTGTGAAAGCTTTCTTTTTCCCTTTTAATATATTAGCAGACATATTCAATCCAAAAAAAGGGGCGAACATTCTGTGAAGGTAGCTCGGGGAGCAGCTGCAGTGGGAGCTGCAGGTTGAGCTCTGACTGGGAGCCTGAAGCAAGAGGTCAGGAATTGCCAACGTTTAGCACAGCAAAGGGCACAGGGACCTGTGACCCAGCCAGGTGACTGGACACTGAGGCACTGCAGGAGCCGAGGTTTCAGCAAGAAGACCCCAGGCTTTCTGTGAAGGTATAAAAGTCCAGGTAATCCTTTGTTCAGGATTCCTACTTGAGGCACCAGCTGGAGCTGTTACTCTGTTACTGAAGCATAAATAAATCTCTTCAGGGATCCAGAGGTCTGAGATTCTGCTACTGGAAACCTGGGGTTGAACTGTTAAGGAAGCCTTGTCTGACTATGTGAGTGTGAGGTGTGTAGGAGTCAGGCAGGGACCCTTTGGTTCACTGGAGAGACCCCTGTGAAGGGGCCTCAGTCCCAGCAGTTACAGTCTCTGTGGTGTGACTGACAGAGTGTTCCTGAATGGTCAGATGGGAACGTTTACTTAACACACACATTCCTCTGGACAGGATACACACAGACTCCATCAGGCAAACCCTTCTGCAGAAGCTGCAAACATAGTAGTGGAGCTGAAGCTTAGCATTTCAAAACACACAGGCAAAGAACTGGAATTGTTCAGCCTCTGTCAGAGAACTCAGTCCTGTCAACAGCTCCTGTATGGGCATAGATTGAGAAGATGAGATTAAAACTCCCCTTAGAAAGGCAAAGTGAAACAACATGGCTCCAGCTGTAGTGAGAAAAATGTTCATTGACAGTAGGAAAATCTTTCTTTCTGAGGATGGTCAAGCACCAGAGCAGGTGAAACTGCACCAAAGAAGATGTGAAACTCTTATTTTATTAAAGCAGGCATTAGCAGTTTTCTTTGTGTGTGCAGAACAAGAGCAAACAATCTACAGATATCCATAATCACCCCTAAGATTCCACAACTGTAGCCTGGGGTCTGTATGAAACACTTTCTAGGAAAAAAACCTGACTTTTGTATATACAAAAGGCACTTTCTAAATTGTTGGTTATGTTAGCAGCGTCTTTGCAGGCATGAAATCCTGCCTGATTTCAGCATGACTGCCCTTGTTCCTCAGTACTCCACATTCTTTCTGACTCCCACATGTTACACCAAAATGCCTAGTTTTAAAATATTTTCCTATTTTTTCACATCTTGTGTGTGTATGCACGTGTGTGTGTGTGAATACTCTGTATTGCTTTTCTTCACAGGAAGAACAAAGCATATTTAAAAACTAGCATGAATTTGGCTGAATGTAGGTAAGAGTTACAGCCAATGAAAGTAAGTGTGCAAACTCTATAACAGCATGAGCACTCTATTTTGATTTCTATAAATGAGACTATTCAGAGCACAAAATTCTAATTGAAAAATAGAAAGTGACAAAACATACCCTGAATACAATTTTTCCCCACATTTTTACTCAGCCATGACACTGAAGCCCACCCCACACGGACGCTGCTGAAATTCCACAAATCAGTTNGCGGCCGCTGGAGCTGTTCTGCGAGGACTGCGGGTGCTGCGTGTGCGCTCTCTGCCCGGCCCTGGGCGCGCACCGCGGGCACCGCGCCTGCCTCCTGCCGCAGGCCGTCCGCCGCTCGCAGGTGAGTGCCGGGCGCCGCAGAGCCCCGCCGGCCCGGGGCCGCTGTGCCGCGGAGAGGGGTGTGAAACCGGGAACTGAGGCAAGATCTTCCTGATTTGATGTCTTGCGCGTTATCCCCTCGTTCCTGAAACATGTGTCGCTGGGTTTTCTTTGGCTAGAGTGTGATGGTGGCATCTGTGAGTGTTAGTGCAGTGCCACAGCACTAAGCCGATCTTCAGCCTCTTTCTTTCTTTTCTTGCCCTGTGGAGTTCAAGTTTTGTAGACTGTGTTAACTAGCAGAACAAAGTTTCTGTACTTTCTGTACTTGAACAAGTGCTTTGTAGACCCCATACAGAGAGGGTCAGCCTGATGCCACTGCACAAGGATGTGGTTCGTGTACAAAAAGGAAAGAGTCAATCAGTCACACCCAGGTGTCCACAAAACAGGTGTATAAATCAAGGGGCAAGGAGGAAGTGACTTTGACTGTTAGGTCACATGCAGCAGCATTTTATCCTCAGACCTTGTATGTGGAATCAGAGGAGTGTGGCTGTCCCAGTAAATTTGTTTTTATTGGCAGGCTAGAAGAACCTTTGACCGAAACATAGATGTCTCAGGGGAAGGAGAAAGGTCGTTTCTGTTTAGCCCCTGGCTCCACCATTGTAGCTGGCTAGATCACAGTGACTGACTGTGCACAGTTCTCTGATAACTCCTCTGGGATGTTGTGAGTTAACCCCAGTAGGCAGCTAAGCACAACACAGCTGCCTGCTTATTCACTAGGCCTCCTTGCCCAGTGGGACAGGGGAAGAGGAACACTAAAACCAAGAAAATTCATGGATTGAGATAAAAATAAGTTTAATAGGAGAAGAAGAAGTGGAGGGAAGAGAAAAAGAACAAAAGTGATGCAAAGGTGGACACTCACCATACAGTTCCTGAGTAAAAGACAGCTAATCTACCTAAACATCCCTCTTCCAGTTTGCAGAACATGATGTTATATGGTATGGATTACCTCTTTGATTAGCAGGGGTCATCTCCTGCTTGTGTCCCCTTCTATATAGTCACATCTGAAACATAGCACCACAAGGGTTGCTATGAGGAAAATTAACTCCATCCCAGCAAGAGCCAGACCAGGGGTTCTTCCCTAAGATTTTTTCCTTCATCCCGGTGTAGCTATCCACCAAATAGCCTCAGGAAGCTTTGCAAGTTTGCCAATACTCCTGCTTGTGCTGTTTTAATTGGAAAGCCTGCCAAGAGGCTTACTAAGGCCTGCATGCTGTGGTGCTAACCTTGGGAGACTTAAAATACTGTAACAGAGGTTTGATGTTCAGAAGCTTTTCTTTTTCTTTCTTTCTTTCTTTCTTTCTTTCTTTCTTTCTTTCTTTCTTTCTTTCTTTCTTTCTTTTCTTTATTTTCTTTCTTTCTCTTTCTCCCTTTCTCTCTCCCTTTCTCTCTTTCTTCTTTTTCTCTACAACTTCAGAAAGTTCCTTCCCACTCCTTGTGTAATATTTTGGAGCAGTGCTACTACGAGGTTTCCTACAGAAAACACTAGGAATAAACAGTTCCTACAGAACTTCCTGCTTGGAAGTTCACACAGATTGTGAGCTGGTACACAGGTCATGATGAACTTTTGGAGCATTCTATTGCACTTCATGTTAGAGAGCATTACAAGGGCAGAGGGCTGTGCACTAGGCTGCCATAAACAGCAGCACAGAGGTAAAACCATGCAAGATGTCTGAGCAACGCAGAGCACTGCACCTGCCTGCTGGTGTGCTTTCACCCAAAGTGTCCCTCTTGCACGTGGGAACTCACTATAGTGTTTGCGTTCCCTTCACGACAGAGTGGCAACGGGTGGGTGATGCACGTATTGTGCAGTGGCAGCCTGATCTGAGGCAAACGTAAAGTGCACAAATTTACAAACTGTGCTGCTTCCCTGGGGGTCTGATGGACAGAGGGAAGCACGTGCTGTTGATAAAGACTTGTCTCTGCCAAATCAGGAAGTGAGCCAGGTAGAAACTTGTACTCCCATGTCACCCTCTGTCCCTAGGAGGTATCTGCTGACATCTACTGGCTTAGGGCTGCAGAGATTTTAGGCACAAACTATCAATAGTTTTAGCCTAAGAGATGGTATTTTGACTAGTGATTTTGTTTGCTGTGAGCACTACAGCCGTTGTGGCGTGACATCAACCAGGCAGCATTTCTTGCACTGAGAATCTTCCACAGCTCTTTCAGCAAATCCTAGCTGTGACTGCTAAGAAGACATGAAAACCATTGTGCAAGATCCATCAGCTGCTTCATCCCTGGAGAAGAGATTGTTTAAAATCATCGAAAAGGATGTTCCATGTGCTCCTGAATGCAGCACATAGGATCAGCATTCTTCGCACTTGATATGTGGCCTGTGAGCTTGACTGGAGCTCTGAGTGTCATCTCAGAAATCCTTGCTTTTACAGTGTTTTCACTTGAATGAGTTAAAGCACCCAGGCAATGCCTAAAGGAAGATTTTTGGGATCGATCCCTCAGGGTGAATGACATGGGCTGCTGGCACAGTCTTCACTTGGTAGGAAGCAGCTCTTTCATGTACCTCTGTAAAGAAAGTAATGCTTAATGAGAAATTCTTGGGATTAATATAATTTGCATATGGTCACTGTTGTGAGTGCACAAAGTGATGTGTGTTCCTAGCAAAGAAGGAAGATTGGGTTTTTCTCTGTGGTCTTTGTCAGTCTTTGAGGAAAGGAATGAGGTCTAGGCTGCAAAATACACTAAGGAAGGCTGGTACCTGGTAGAATTCCTGAATCCTCAAGTGGTGTAGAACTCTTATGTTCTTCAGGGACAAGACTAGAAAACTGTGGCTGGAATAAATAGCATGGGTGTCTTGCTCTATGCAAGAACATTTACCTGCTTGCATAGATGTATCTGTGCCAAGGGCCTTCCAGATGCAGAGTCTCTGGCTTTTACTGGGAGCCCATTTTCTTCTGACTCTGTCATACTCAAATGACTAACTGCACGTGTTTTCTAAGGAGACGCATCAGAAATGCAAACCATTGCTCATGAAGCAACACTTCATGCTCTGTTTGTCCACACGGCAGAGTCTAAATGCTGTCCTGCCCTGGGGCTGTTGCAGTGAACTGGTACATGTGCATGCAGGTGTTCTTGACTGGATCTCAGCTGCAGAAGAGGACACTGATAGCAGCTACAGCTGGTGCTACCTTACCTGGTATTTACTGAGGGCCTGTTTTACCACCAGTGCACTGAGAGCGTGGGGCAGCATTGACTGTATCCTTCACATTACTAATGACAAAAATGTATTAGCAGGCACACCAAGACTGTTCGACCTGCTGGGCAGAGGGCAGCCAATTTCAGAGGGCTGCAGGTGAGAAACTGGGGCAAGACATAAGCAGAGCATTGATTATGCTGTGCTGGGCACACCACAAGTGTCACAGATACTGTGACTGATTACCAGCCATGCTGACACTACTAGCTGTTGCAGACATTCAGCCTACAGCATCACTGTGGCAATAGTGGGGTATCTGATTGGTCATTTGTACACTGGGAAGCATCCTGAACATTAATTGGATTTTGAGTCTAAATGGAGCCTTCCACTTATCCTCTTAATAAAAGTACTTAGTTGCCCTTCAGCTGCTAAATGCATTAGCACGTCATTAAAATACGCAGCACCATAGATTTAAAGACTAACAAGTTTTTTCCCCTTTGGGTTTCTCTGTACTTTAAGAAGGTGGTGCTAATTTGCCCAGCTGTTCAAGCCTTACCAGAATAACCACCAGGTGAAATGCTGAAATGCTTATGGTTCATCACTATACCGGCCTTAATAAGCCTCATAAAAGGCCATTCATTTAAGAGTTTCACCTTCCAATTCAGAATATTCTGATTCTGAAATGGAGTATTTCAGTGCTCCCCTATATGGAAATCAAGCTGGATAGTTGTTTCTGGTTTTTACAGATGTTGTTATGAAACAGTGTTTTATTTTGTTCCATTGTTGTATAGGAACTCATGGCATTGTGCTTGAAGAATCTAGAAGAGAGAAAAGAGGAAGAAGATGGCAACAGAAGGAACATAGAGCAGGCTGTAAATGATGCAAAGGTAAAGTGTGGTTTCATTCTCTCTCCACTGCATGGTCATTTTCCAAGGGGAGACATTTTGTTTTCTTTGTAGCTATTCAAAAACCCAGCCATCTATTGGGTGGCTACTCTACTTCTCAGGAGAAGAGTGTATTCCCTGTATTCATCACAATATATGACCCTACTAAAGAGAGGGAAGAGGGAGAGTCTCCAAAGATCTTGTCCTCATTCCTTGATCAGCTGAACATCTCTGGAAGACCAAGGGTGAAATTTTTATGCAGAGGAATAGTAGGTATCTTGTATTGCACTGAACTGCATTATTGAATTTTCTGGCTTCAGAGTTGAGTAAACACAAGAACAGTTCTGTTGATTCTGTCTTAAGAATGGGAATGTATACTAAGCTGCACCTCATTTATAGAGCATGAAATGGCTTCTGCTCTAAGGAGCATCACTAGGCAGTTCTGTTACAGAAATGTCAGTAACAGCTTGAGAAGACTTTAGAGACTTGGTCTGATGCCACTTTGTTTTGGAGGCTTTCTCTTCCTACCAGCTACTTGTCTCTAGCTTGCTTTAAAAGCAGTCCAAGTCTTGCTACTAAAGGACAAGGTCTGCTTCTTGTTGCAGTTGGTACCCTGTTAATTCTAGCTGAAAACAGATTTTTTGACATAAATAGGCATCTTGGAATCTTCCCTCACTCTTTTCCATCCAGACATCAGCAGGTAGATCATGTCTGTGCTCCCTTAAGGCGTAGAGACATGTTTCTGAAGAGATGGAGAAAATCAGTAAAATTCAACCAAAACATAGCACTGAAAGCCTGAAAGAGAAATGTCTGAAATATTTATGGTTGAGCAGGGGGGAGACATTCTTCTGCTTCATCCATAGGTGCATGCTAATATGATTAAATGGCAGCTGTCAGAAAAAATGACTGAGCTTCAGTTACTTCTTCGGGAAGAAGAGAGTCTGGCAAAAAACTTCATTGATGAAAAGACTCAGCAAGCCCTGGGAACACATGATCAGTATTTGAGGTCCTGTCAAGAACAGCTTGCAGCCCTAGAGACCTTCACACATCGAATCAGACAAATACAACAGGACAGTGATCCTATTAATTTGCTGGAGGTGGTATTGTATGGTCTCTTTTTACCTCTTACCCTGACAGTCCTAAATTTCTCTAGTGATGTCTTCTATAGATCCTTCTGTATGTAAGCAGCATCTTCCTAAGTGCTTTTTAATTTGCTTTGTGTTGGTGTTTTGGTGAACAAATTTGGTTCCTGATTTTTGAGCTATTAGGTCTTCCTGTGATGGCATTGATTTCAGGTCTGTATGAAATTCATGTTAATTTTAAGCATAGATGGAAAAGACAGATACATGTCTCTTAATCTTGAAGACAAATGCTGTATCAAGTCTTTCCTTGTCCAGTGTAATATGAAGATATGAGAAAAGTCAGGCCTCAGAAAATCTCAGGAGGGTAGTTAAATATGTAATTTCCTTAACTGCAAAAAATCCTAATCACTATAAGCCTCCACTTCACTGGAGGGGGCAATGCTGTTCTTTTTGCCTACAGATATCAATCTTCACCTTCCTTGGAAAGGATTCACACACACAAGATTGTGTTGCCATGTGCCTATGCCCTGACACAAGACAAAAGATGCAATTTCTTACAGGATGATTCCTCTGGAACATTTTTGCAGCCTTGTGATGTATCAGACTTGAGTTTCCATTGCTGTGATATGGCCCTGGCATTCTGCTGTGTGTGCTAGCAACACACCTCCACACAGGAGCTGCTCTTTGTGATTTTGTGGAGATTTTCTTGTGGGGAGGTTGGATTTTAGTCTTCAGATTGCTTTTAAAACTTAAGAGTTTGATTTTGCCATTGATGGGATTTCCCACAAAGGGTACTGGCCAGACTAAACTCATTTCCATCCTGGAGGGATCTCTTTAACCATGGCTGTTGGGTTCTCTATGTCTGCTGTGGCTCCACTGGCTGGAGGAGGTAATGGGCAGGCTAATGAGCTAAAAGGCAGGCTGATCTCAGCAAAGTTTGCCTGTTATGGCCCATAGGTTTACCTAGTGTTGGAACTTGCTCTGTGGTGTATGGGAGCTGGGACGGAAGAGTCCTTTCATGTCACAATCTCTGCTAATTGTAGTGTTTGGCTTTCTGCCCTCAGAAGCACACTGAAATTGAGAAGGAAATTAAGGAATCCAGGCACCTGTTAGAAAAGTGGCATCCAGTACCTCTCTCGTTTGAACACTTACTTAACCATTATAAACACATCATCAGAGTTCTTCAGTCCATTCTACAGAAACCACTGGAAGCCCGGCTTAAAGAAGGTACCTGGGAGAGTGCTCTGAATTTTGCTTTCTTCTGCTCTTTTTGCAAATAAAGTGCAGTTTTTAAGTAAGGACTTTTTACCAAATCATCTGGAGAAACAACAGCGTTTCATACATGGATACTGCTTTCTGACAGCATGGGTGTAATGCTGTTATAGCAGTGGTGATTTAGGAACGTTAAGAGGTTTCTCTTCCAACTCTGAAAATGATCTTTGGTTTGTCTGCTGTTTTTTCCCCCCCAGTTCTATCAGGTATTTCAATACAATTTAATGTAGACCATCACACCTATAGAATGTTATCTATTCTCTCAGTTACTTACAATTGAGTATAAGTGCTCTGGCACTGGGGTACCTCTAAAATTTGAAAGCTTTTTCTAATTGATGTACCTGGTGATCTGCCTCAGTCTGAAAAAAAATGATTTTAGTACTGTAAAGCTGAGCTGACATGTTCTGTTTAGAAATCCTTTTGTCTTTGAGCTGTTACTTCATCCTTAAGTGACCTTTAGCATGATTAAGGCAAGGAGTTTTTCCTAATGGGGCACAGAGCCACAAAACTAAATAACCATGGGAAAATCCTGCTGCTCTTTGAGTGAGCAGGCAACACTGGCCATCACATTTCACCCACCTACCTTTTAATCCCTTATCAGAGAATTGCCACTGAAAAGACACTAGCAGGTTGCTGGGACAGATGGTCAGATCTGAGCTGAAAGACCACTGCAGGATGTGTGTAGGACTGCTAGAAAGCATCGTGGAGGTGCTCTGCAGCAAGCACTTGCAGCTATCTTCAGCTGCCTGACTATTTTCATCTGATAAGTGCTACTTTTAAAGGAATCAGGTCTGATTACTTGGTGTTGTGCTCAATTGTGTATTTCTGTGGCAACACTAGTCCAGCATCTCCATGCTATACAAAGAGCATAACACTGAAAGCATACTGAGTGAGTAGCCCCTCTTCAGAAAAAGTAACGTAGTTTGTCCATGAAGTTGGAAAATGATTGTTGAAAAACTGGTAGACTCCCTAAACCGTCCCTTTTCATCTTTGCCCAGATGTTTTCAGTAGCCTTAATCCCACCGCAAATAAGGAGCCTGGGACAGTGCTGAAAACCATGACTTCTATTGATCGGTTGCTTTTCTTAAAACGTAAGTATGATTATACTAGAGTTCTAGAAACTCCTGAGCTGGAATGGACCCACAAAAATCACTAGGGTAAAACTGCTTGGCCTGCACAGGACCATGTGTCTAGAGAGCATTGTCCAAGTGCTTCTTGAACTCTGTCAGGGTTGGTGCTGTGATCACTTCCCTGCGGAGCCTGTTCTAGTGCCCAAACACCCTCTGGGCAGCCTTTTCCTAATACCTAACCTAAACCTTTAAGGACATTCCCTCGGGTCCTGTCATTGTCACCACAGAGAAGAGATCACTGCCTGCCCCTTCTCTCCCTCTCACAAGGAAGTTGTAAACTGCAATAAGGTTTCACCTCAGTCTCCTCCAGGCTGAACAGACCATGAGACTGTAACTCTCTGTGTATGGCTTCACCTTATCCCATCACCATGAGTGACCCAGATTAGAAATGTGTGGAGGCATCAGTGTTGGTGCCCTGCTGTGATTCCCTTGGCACGCCTTTTGCAGTCCCAGTGTCTCTGGAACTGTAGGCTCTGTGGCTCTCTGAATCCTGACCTTAGCCCAAATGGCAGCTTAGTGCTGTGGTTGAGGTGCCCATCATGTTGGTGCCCTAGGTTAGAAAGGTGTGGGGACAGCAATGTTGGTTCACTGCTTTATGCACTTGGCATACATTTTCCAGCCCCAGTGTCCCTGGAGTTGTAGGTTCTGTAGCTAGCTGAATCCCATCCTTACCTAATGTAGAGTCAGCAATGTTGGGGCACTGCCTTGCTCAGACTGGAATGCCTTTTCCAGACCAGTGTCCTTAGACCTGTGGGCTTTCTGGCTGAGCCCTAACCCTAAATGTAAAGCAACCTTGGTGCTGTTGCTGAGGTCCCCATTACAATGGTTGGCCCAGATCACAAAGGTGTGGAGGCAGCAATGTTAGTGCTCTGCTGTGATCCCCTTGGCATGCCTTTTCCAGTCCATGTTCCTGGGACTGCAGGCTTTCTGACTGTCCCAAAAGACTTCCAACTGTGGGCTCCTTTGCAGGTGTTTTATAATCTGGACTTCTTCCAAGGGTCATGAGAAATGTAGCAAGTATGTTTATGGCTTTGACTGCAGATGCAAGATCACCAACCTGGGAATACGACAGCATTCACCCGAGACTGAAATTGTCAGATGACCGTCTTGAAGTAAGCTGTAGCTGGAGGAAAATATTTTACCCCTGTAGTCCCCAGAGATTTGATAAATTATGGCAAGTGCTAAGCAGAGACGCATTCTTTTCTGGGAGCCATTACTGGGAGGTTGACCTGCTTCGGGCTGGAGCAGGATGGTGGATTGGCGCAGCCTACCCTACCATTGGCAGGAAAGGAGACTCTGAAGCCTGTCGACTGGGCTGGAACAGAGCATCTTGGTGCCTTAAGAAGTTTGATTTTGAATACTGGGCATTTCACAAGGGAGAGAGAATTCCCATTCTGATAGAAGATGATCCTGATTGCATTGGCATTTTTCTAGATTATGAAGCAGGAATCCTTTCATTCTACAATGTTAGCAATGGCATGGCTCATTTGCACACCTTCCACTGCAAGTTCACAGAACCAGTTTATCCAGCCCTGAGACTCTGGGAAGGGTCCATTAGAACATGCAAACTAACGTAAGAAACAAAGTGAAATAATGCCCACTATTTCATGCTTTTTCTACTAATGCCACATCAGCAATTATCTACATGAATTCATCTCTGTTGTATCAAAGTTGTAATTATGATGCTTTTAGAAGGTTAACATAAGTCTAGGAAAACCAACTGTGATTTTTAATGTGTATTTTTTTTCAATGAGGGAAGGTGACCTGACTTTTAGAAATGATGTTGTTATACCACTCAAAGTGCTGTGTGTAATATTGTTGTACTTTTTCAACTTGTAACAGTAAGTTCAAGAAAACCATTGTATTTTTTAAAGGTATATGTGTTTTTCAATGGGGGAAGATGATTTGACTTATAAATGGTGTTGCTGTATCACCTGAAGTGCTGTATGTAGTATTCAACTTGCAAAATGGAAGAAGTCAGGTTGAAAGAAACATATTACAACTCAGACTGGAACATGGATATTGACTTTTTGAAATTTTTTTTAATGAACTCCCTTGCTCATTGGCCTGGAGAGGCTGCAATTGTGTATGGCAATAGGTTTAGTTTGGTTCAAGCTTCAAGGTTATATACTGCATATTGTTATCATTGACAAGGTCAGATTTGGATAATAAATGCACTAAGTCAATTAGCTCATATTTAAGTATCATCTTGGAAAAATCGAAGTCTGACACTGACTTTTGGAAAAGTCTCTTCTGAAGTTGAAGCTTCTGTGGCCACATTTAATAGCCACTAGCTGGTTTTACACGTGACAGAAACTCTGAATTGGACTTCTGGGTGGCCCTATTCTTTCCATTGACTGGAAGCATGAGAAAAAGCTGTGTACAACCCCTAACAGAGGATGAAATGTCTGGAGGGCTCACAGGTGCAATAAAAACACCAGGCCAGAGGCCATTTATCTTTGTATACAATTTGTATCATTGATATAAAACTAGGGAACACAGTTTGCAAGTTTCTGTATATGGATATTTCTCCCCCTACCAATACATTAATTAAAGTTCTGGAAATTCCTGAAGCTTTTGCTTACAGCAGTCTCCAGCTCAGAGTGAAAAACCACTATTACTTGACACTGGTCAGGTAATCTTACAGTGTTCAAATATTAAAGGCAGGCCCTGCATCACCAGTGCTGGCAAAGGCAAGGTCTGACCATAGGCTGAAATGCAGAAACAAGAGCTTGTTTTTCAAATTTTTCAAATTTGAAATGAAAAACAAATCTTTTCACAATTGAGTAGTTTTTTAATGTAAGGCAAGCATACTTGCATCAGTCACAGCTCACATAGATGTCAAGTATATGACTCAACCTCCTTCCCCATTTAAAGATATGAATACAGTTTCCTCAGAATTGCATGAGGATAAACATTTTGAAAGTAAACAGTTTATAGGTACAAAACCACTCACCCCCAAATTCAAGATACTTCACCAACTCATGACAAAAAGGTAGCAAGTTCCAAGTAACCATCATTAGTAAATGATTCCACCACAGGAAAAAAGCAGATGAATTATTGCAAAGCAGTTCTGTGCTAAGCAAGGTAGTTGAAAAATGAATGGTTTGCAGCTGCTGCTAAATGGCTCCCTTCTGGTCAAAGGGAAAAGCAGCAGGCGATAGGATTGACATTGCATTTTTCCCTTGAAAAGTGATAAGCTGTGATGTAGGAACAGACCACACAAATCATGTACTGACCATCATGTTGAAGCATAATGGTGTGATGTAGTCAGGCAGTCAGCCTCAGCCATCTCACACACCAGTGTTGGGAGAAAAACCCCAATGTAGAGGATTTGCTGGTTAGTACAGAAAAAAAAAGCTGCTCAAACTTCACCAGCATTTGCCTTCCTACCTGAGAAGTTGCCGCCCAGGTCCAAAGAGAGGCATCCAAATGCTCTGCAGAATCGACTTAATAGTCCAGACTTCACTCAACTTGCAATAGATATTTTTCACAATTTCTGAAGCATAAGTTAAACTTATTTCTACTGATGAATCTCAGATCTACTTTTCTTCCCTGCTCAATCTCTCTGGCTTACCTTTTGGCCTTTCAGTTCACAAAAGGCTCTCTTGCCCCTTAAATGGGACCTTCCTAAATATCCCTACGCTTCCTTTCCTCGT
This sequence comes from Ploceus nigricollis, assembly GCA_013399945.1. Classification (NCBI taxonomy): domain Eukaryota; kingdom Metazoa; phylum Chordata; class Aves; order Passeriformes; family Ploceidae; genus Ploceus; species Ploceus nigricollis. The sequence goes on from VXBC01007696.1 coordinate 20,819, forward strand.
ATTGTCTCCTGAGAACTTAGCTTTCTCAAGAAGCTCGTTTTCCCACAGAATACAGATTCCTGCAACCCACTGCTTTATCATGACACTTTTAAGACTTTCATCTTAAAAATAAATCCGTCCAGGTTGCATTTATAGTTTTCTGTTCAGTGTATGTAAACTTTTGCTTATCTGTATTCAACTCCAATTAGAGTCCTGCTATCACAGGCAGGCGAGGCAAATGGCAGAAAAGAGAGGAGTATGAAAAGATACAGGGCTACAACAATTCAAAGTGTAGATAAAATTCTCATGATTTACTGTATTCTTAACAGAAAAGGGAAGCTGGAAAGCAGCAGACTGTGGTCTTTTATTTGGCAGAACTCCAAATTAATCTAGGTTAAGTGAAAGGGAGAAGAAAGGACCATGACATTTCTTAGGCACAATGCTATACAGTTTCTAATAAAATCTTCATAATTTATATCCCCTTGCTTCTGAAACTTCCTGTTAACGAGAACCTGAAAATTCTAACCTGTTTGCACCCTCATAATTACAACCCTTTCTTCTAATCTACCATGCTGCTATTCTCAAACACATTGCATGGTAGTACATTGAGAAGTATGGAATGGAGTGCTTTGGTTTAGCACTTCACTTTTTTTACATGATTTTCCACTACTTGCTCAGTGATGGTTTCATCTTCTTCAATATTTTTTTTAACCTTCTGGCCCACCAGGTCAAAGATGCATTCTGGGGGAAATCCCTTCGGCTCTCCCACCTTCACTGTCAGCATGTCAAGTGTCAATATTGCACCTTCAGGAATTGCCACTTTTGCCACTACCGACTTTCCCAGCTACAGGGAGGAGAAAAAAAACCAATGTTGAAGTTAAATATATTGCTAGTTTAGTAAAACAAAAAAGGATAAAAAATATTCTGCAGTTATTTGAAAACAGGTTGTATAGAACTGCCTTCTCCATTACTTATTCCAAATGAAGATTAATTTAGCATGGCTACTTTCACTGTAACTAGGCTGCCAGGAACATGCAGATATTTTCTGAAACTGGACAGTGGCTCACTGGAATTTTTCAAAATCACAGTGGAGGGAATCTGATTAGAATGACTGCTTAGTGTAAAAGCAGCTCATATACAATCATACAGATATTATTCCTATTACTATTGCCAAGTACCTGGCACTGGTGAGGCCACACCTCAAGTCCTGTGTCCAGTTGTGGGCCCCTGACTACAAGAAGGACATTGTAGTGCTGGAATGAATCCAGAGAAGGGCCATGAAGCTGGTGAAAGGTCTGGAACACAAGTCCTACGAGGAGTGGCTGAGGGAGCTGGGGTTCTTTAGCCTGGAGAAAACGAGGCTCAGAGGGGACCTTATCACTCTCTACAACTCCATGAAAGGAAGCTGTAGTCAGGCGGGGGTTGGTCTCTTCTCCAGGCAGCAACTGACAGAACAAGAGGAAATGGCCTCAAGGTGTGCCAGGGGAGGGTTAGACTGGATACTACGAAAAATTTCTTTTCTAAAAGGGTGATCAAGCATTCAAACAGTCTAGAACATGGAAGTGTTTGAGACATGATCCCTGAAGTTATTTAAAACGTGTAGACGTGGCACTTAGGAACATACATGGTTGGACTTGGCAGTGTTAAGTTGGACTGAATGACCTCATGGGTCTTTTCCAATTCCATAAATGATTCCATGCTGTTACTCAACTTAGTTAACCACGGGATGATAAACATAGAACTCTATTATAATCAAAACTGCCAACACTATGGAGTGTGAAATTTTGTAAGTGCAGAGGAAGAAACACTACTGCAATGAACAATTTGCAAGCTATTTTTCTGAATATAGAGTTGTTAGCTATAGGTCTAAATTAGTTGCAGGTTTACACAAACCAAAATCAAAAGTTACCTTTTCATTGCAAGCCATTTCACAGGGCAAGAGCTGTTTGACTGGAGAACCCATTGCTTTTTCCACAGTACGGATGGCCTTCACTAACTCCGCCAGTTCATTTGGCTCCAGAGATGCCTGGTGGTCACTTCCTTTCCATGTTTTGTCGAGAGTCACATGGCGTTCCAGTACTTTAGCACCCATAGCAACAGCTGCCACTGAAATGGCTATGCCAGTTTCATGCCCCGAATAGCCAATGGGGATATCAGGAAAAGCTGACTGATATGCCTTTAATCACGACAGAGTTGGTCTGAATTACCAAGGTAGCAGTTTCAAAGACAAAGCAAATTTAACAGTGATAACGGCAGTGGATAAATACTGTGCCATAAAACAAACAGTTCGTTATGCAGAGAATGCAACCTTTTAAATTCAAAAAGTCACACTGCATTACCAAATTTGACTAATATTATCAATACTGACAAGAAAAAGGAAGCATGTTCTCTTCTACAACCTGTGTTTCTCCTTTAAATTCTGTTCTATTATTCAAGGTCTTCAAAGCCTGTATCAGTGTAAGTAACAGTAATAGTATCCTATTTTTATCCAAGAACCCAGTGGATTGGTAAAACTTCATCTGTATCCAAAACAGATTTCTTCAACATTGTATTTAAAATCTGAAGCAGCCTTTTAATCCATGCATAGAGAAGAGTCACCAAATCCTAAAAGCACTTAAATGCAGCCATGTGTCATTCTATTAAAAATAATATACTATGTGTGCATAGATCTAAGGTAGTGCTTGAACACTGGCCAGTTTGGGAAAACTTTCTTACATCACTATTTAGCACATCCAAGTAACATTTCAAATGAAGGAAACTATAGTAGGGTCGAATCAATTTTCTTCATGGCTCTGATAGTCACATGAAACTTTTTTAAACAAAGTTTCTGGTCTAGCTCCCTATTTAGAATTACATTCTCACTTCATGCACCTTCTTAATGGTAACAGTCTACAAGATTTTTTTGAGCATTATAAACCACAGGGTTAACCTGTTAACCATGTCATGTTTTCCTCTATTGAACTGTGAATACTCCAGCAAGATCCTTTATCATATTCCTCAAAGATGAGCTCTGCTAAAAAAGGACTCAGTGGATCTTTTTACTTCAGTGTGAATTAGAGGAACGTAACACATCTTGTAACTTCTCAGAAGCAAATTCCAGCGCACCTTAAGACCTGGAAGTGTATCTCAGTAAAAGGACACCACCCCTCTCTGCTACCGTACCCACAGCACACTCTGGGTTACTCACTGACCGATATGACACGGAGATTGACGTCCTCTGGCTGAAGTGGGTACGCGCTGGTGCACTGCAGGAAGCAGAAATTTGGATTTATGGGCTTCACAATCTGATAAACCTGATGCATTGTGTTCATTGACTGCATCCCACTGGAAATCACCATTGGGCGACCTAGACATTAGAAAATATGCACAAGTTTTGTCCTAGCTCTACAAGAAAGCTACCCAAGATTAAATTAAATTCTTTAAGTAAATTAATTCAGTAAAACTAGAAAGGAATGCTGGGTAAAACTTTTTTTCCCCAAAGTCTGAGGGTGAGTTTCTTTTAAGGAAAATTCAGATTTTTTCCCAAAAATCAACTGGAGGAAAAATGTAATAACTGAGCTACTGAGAAATGGTGATGTTCACCAAGATAGCTCAAAGAAAATGCTTACCTTTCTTTGCAGTGTTTTCCAAATATGGAAAATTATTTGTATCTCCTGATCCTACTTTGAAAAATGGAACATCCAGTTCATGTAGAAATTCCACAGCCATCTACAAGGAGAAGAAATCAGTGTGTTTTAAGACTCCACTTCAGCTGGCTAAAGGGATAAAAAACTACTGTGCTTGGAAATAAACAACCTTTTAACACAGCAAACCCAATGCTTAATTAAACAGGTCGGTATTATAGACATCTCCCCAAAAACCACTGCTCCTGAAGTAACATTTGCTATCTTGACAATTTTAGTTTCTGATTTCCCTCCAGGTGAAGTATAATTATGATGCCTTCTTTCGTACTTCTATTTTAGTGCAGAATTTTGACTGGGATCACTGTCTCAAGGCAGTCTCTGGTCACACCAGCTGTACATTCTGCTGTTTAGTGAGCTCCATCTCAGCTTGAAGATGAACTTGTGTATCACAACATTCTTGCTTTTTTTGCTCTTTTTTTAGACACTACCAGAGAGAGCAACTACCTACAGGTGGAAGTCTGCCTGTTGAAGAAGAAATGTGATACAAGCATGAACACAGTTCTCCTGCCACACATGTTCTGCTGGTCATAAATATTAAGCCACAGAGTGTTTAAAACTACAGGTAGTAGAATAGATTCATCACACTGAAAACTTGTATGAGCATATTAAATAAGTACCAGAAAAAAAACCCAAAAGTGCCCAAAAAGGGAAATTCAAAATTAGTTTGCTTTTAGGAGAGATACTAGACAATAAAATATAGTCTTTGCCAAAGCAAAGACTATAAAACTGTTTATTTAAATGCTAGTTATACTCTGACTTTGTCTAAAAATATGAGTGCTATATTGGAGACAATTCAAGAATGATTAGAGGCTTCCTGAAAACAGGTATTACATCAATTAAGTGGCCTTTTAAAAATTAGTACTTTATCAGAAGAAAATTTAAATTCTAAATCTATCACAGGCAAGAGGTATTTAGATCCTCCATTCCCTCTGGGGAAAATAATGAAATAGTTACCTTTGCCCCCTGTCAACCACCCACAAACACTTATAATTTCTTCAGCTCTTTCCTTGTTGCAGTTACATTTACTTAATGCCAGAGAAAGAATGCTAATGTCCACAAAGATAATCACGTCTTATTTGGTCTAATTTTTCTATCATCAGTATGATGGAGATTAAATTTCTTGTACCTGTCATGTATAACATCTCTCTACTAACTATTTAATATAGTTTATTCAGATGCATTGTGCATCAAGACAATGAGTATTCTATATTAAAAAGGCACAGATCTTATCTCAGGAAATGGCAAAAAATTAAGTATGACAGGTAGACCTTGCTTCTAAGGCCATTCTTCATTAGGTAAATATCTCTTGAAAATTAGCAGCTCTTCTTTAAGAGATTCAAGAACCAGGAAGCAATTTCAAATAACAGAAATTACATTAAAGGGAGTGGTTCAATGAGATCCTGCTTTGTCTCCAGTACACATTGGAACAGAATAGATAAAGAAGTTATTCATAGGCTTTTTTATTTACTTCACACATCACTTAAATAATTTCCTCATATAGTTAAATTCACAATTTGACATAACAGGACTTCTGGAGATTATGTTAAATTTACAGAAGTTAATGTATAAAAACTTTCAGAAGTTAATGTATTCTTAAAGAGTTTTTATGTCAATTTATGCAATATTTTAGGTTCCAAACCCCTGTTTTGCAGAAACGCCACCATAAATATTAGGAGCTGGGTAATGTAATTAATGCTCAAAAAGAAGGCACAAACATGTACCACTTCTGTTAATTAGCTGAGAAAGCCACATACAAAGGAGCACAGCAGAGAAAAAGAGGGATCTCAGCAGCAGAAAGTGATCTTAGCGGCTGCCTATATAAAGTGTTCTGTGTTGCACTACAGCCTTTAGAAACCAGAGGTTTTAACATCAAAGAAGGTATGTGGGTTTTTTTTTCTCCTCAAAGGCACGTGGGTCTTTTAGGATCCCAGATATAGAAGCCCAAGACTCCTGGGTTCATTTTCTCCTTTCTTAAAGGAGCGCATGTCTTCTAGACGTGAAGATAGCAACAAAAGAAACATCACCACACTCTCTTTTCACAGATCTATTTCTGAATCCGTGGCACTGAGCTATTACTATATACACAAAACATATCTGTCTATCATCAGATGAAGAGGGAGAACAAATTATAAGAAATAACACTGATATATCAGGAATTGTCTCTGATTGCAAGAGTGAGACACTGAATAGATTGCCTTAAAACATTAAGTAAATCACATCCTTGTCCTATCATGGATATGTCTACTACCAGAAAGCCAGGGACATTGCTCTGCTGGCCATATGCAAGAGTGGCTAGCTTACTTCTGGTAGGCCCTCTTTCCGTTTGGTTCTCTGTATTTTCTAGGCCACAAAGAAAAATAAATCTGTAATCTCTCATCTACACTGAAGTTCAAGTGTTACCTGACCTTTACAGCTTACACATATCAACTGTATGTTGCATTCGTTAATACTGTCACTACAGTGACAAGGCAAGTGACATGCAACAGCTACAAGTATACATGTCTTAAGGGGGAACAGCAGCAAGAGTTTCATGGAGTTGTGAAGCTGGTGACTGACTGTTCAAGAGCCCACTGGTAAAAACCAGTAAATGATTCAGCAGTAACAGGACAAGGTGCTGAGCCCCTACATGAGATTAGTAAAAGAAATAGAGGCATAAACACTTCTGCTGCTTAGAAACACCACAGGGGATCTAGAAAACAACAAGGAGGGAGGAAAAAAAGGGAAATAATAGGGATTAGATCAAGAAAGGAATCTGGTTTAAATACAGAAGGAAGTTTGATATGCTTGAAACCAACACACCAGACAATACCAGAGAGCAGTCTGATTGCCATCTTGATCTACACTCTCAAAGCCTCAATTGTTGATGAAGGTCAAAATGAAGCCTTGTCCCTAATATTACTTACTGTGTATAAATATCTCAACACAGGTGGCAAGTCTTCCAAAATATTCAGCCAACCATTGTAGAGACACAGGTGAACGGGCAAATTACTCTAGGTCTCTCAGTTAGAAATTGATTGTCCATATATTCTTTTTCTGTAAGAACTATCACACCTAAGTAATACTCAACAGACACAACAGTCAGACTCCCCTTGTCATTCCAGTATGGCTTACATACCTCATCCATGCCAGAAGCTGTGAAGAAAATACCAATCTCCTCTGCATACTTCTTTAGCTCTCTATATTGGTCATGACTGAACTCCAAGTGGCGCTTGTGCTCCCCATAAGTTTTTCCCCAGGAGTGTTTAGAGGTGTAGGGCCTTTCTAAGGCCTTCTTGTTGAATTTGTACTCCAGTTCACTCTTCTGGAACTTAGCACAGTCTGCTCCACAGTCCTGCAAAACAAGCTGGTGCACACTGAGTGGAAATGCAAGTGAACCTGCACTCACTTAACTCTGAATGCAAGGAGTGAGTAACTGATGTGCTCATCTGTTGTGGAGTTTTCACATTATCAACACAGCAATCACAGAAACGGTAATGAACACAGAGTGTGTGAGTGACAGTGAACCTACACACACACATGAACCCTTTTATTTCAAAGTCCCGATACACTTTGTAGAGCAGCAGTTCAGAGAAATCATATTAAACCTACAAAACTACTTAGCTATGCATGATGCTTATTTGAAGAGTTGACTTCTGTAGTGTTTTTCCCAGATTAGCTGTCACTGATAATTTTACATTAAAAAAGGACACAGGATTCTGTGGAACAAGAAGTATGTATCTGAAATTCATAGAATCATCAAGGCTGGAAGAAACTTTTAAGGTCATCCAGTCCAACTATCCACCTGGCATCACCACAGTTACCTCTAGATCACATCACCAGCACCAGACACCTCTTGAACACCTCCTGGAATAATTCATTTAAAGTCACACAGTGAAGACATATCCTCATTAAAGCAGTCTCCACTTACACAGAACTGAATACACCATGCCCCGAGCAGTGATGATGTGTGATTTTCTATTTAATGGATATAACATCAAATTTGAAAGTAGTTTGGCTGTCTTACTGGATGACACAAGCTTTACTGCAATAAAGCCCTGATGCCAACCAAGTAAAACGGGAGGTTCATTAGAGACGGTTCAGCAGCCGCCTGACTTCCTAAATTCCCGGTAAGCCCATGCCCCAGCTGCGGGGCTGCAGCCATGACACAAGATCACACAATGAATTTGTTAGAAAAGACCTCTGAGATCATCGAGTCCTTGAGGTGACTGAACACCACCTTGTCAAACACAGCATGGCACCAAGTGCCACGTCCAGTCTTTCCTTAAACACCTCCACGGATAGGGACTCCACCACCTCTCTGGGCAGCCCATT
>VXBC01007696.1:32543-43479 GCA_013399945.1 Ploceus nigricollis
AGTGAGAGAGCCAACTCACACTGAGGATTTGATGGATGTATTTACAGACAATAATGAGAAGCATACAGAAAATACAATGGAATACGTCCAGCTGGAAGGGACCTACAATGATNAGAGACTTGGTTCAGACAAAACTTTCCATGATACATGGAAATAAGTGGTAAAATGTGAAGCAATTGTTAAGGCCACTTCTGAGATTATTTTACTCCAAAATCCTTCTCTGACTGACATGCAGATACATTTGTGACATTCTGGGCCTATCTGTGAGGTTTTTAATGAAATTGAAAATCGGTAATTTCAATTGTTACGACTTTATGGTACATGTCTGGTGGTTTTTTGTTTGTTTGTTTTATCTGGTTTGTTTTGTTTTGGTGAGTGATACGGAGTTGAGTCTCATTGACACACACTTTTAGTACCACAGTTACAGTACAGTAATTATTTTTGCTGGTATTGACTGTTCCCCAAGGAAAACTGCATCCTTCTGACAGACTGCAGTGACTGCTTGAAAACAACCACCAGACTCCAAGCTGTGTAGTATTACATGAGAGACAGCCTAAGAAATTGCCTCAATTTAAAATCAGAAATTGCCTTGATGAGTGATATACTGCAATATACCAGTGGCTTTTCATATGAATATGAAGAGGATGTTGTCTTTTACAAAGGATTGAATTTTATAAATTATGATGAGAACACCATATAAACAGAATTTTTTCTCTTTGTATGACCAAGAATTGCAGACCATATAAACATATAAAATGTTTGTATCTGTATAAAACCAGCCAGTTCTCTGGAAACAGGTCAGTTCCCTGAGGCTGTCTCATATACGAGAAAGTTTCCTGACAACAGAGCTCCTACTGATCATTTCTACTGGTCAATTACATTGACTACAGTCACAGGTGGATACAAATGCAGGCATAGCTTTTTTAGGGGTGCTGAATGACTGTAACAGAAAGACATTTGAGTAAAATACAGTCCCTATAAAAAAGGTTGCATGTATGCAATGGGTAATATACATACTTAATGTTTTTATGAAAATTTTCCAGAGAAAATATAGAAAGTTAAAACTATACTGCAGGTATTAGTGATGTACCCCATATGGGCTAAAACAGTATAATTTCAGGAATTAAATAGAGTTGAAAGCCATACTGTAGTCTGTTGAACTTTAGGATACTAAGAATTAACGATTTATGAAAATACCTGATACTCAATATTAGCTATGCAAAACAATTTGTGAATGTAACCTTAATACTGCTTGCATGCAAACACTGAGAATAATTATAATGAAGTTTACCCCAAAAGTTTGCTGATTGAAAAAGCCGCTCCTTAAGTGTTTCTTAATTGTAGTATCTGAAGCAAGCCTCTAATGTGCTACATTTCACTGAATTGTAGTTTACACTGTAATATACCACCTACCCCATGAGACATTTCTCCAACTAAACTACATGGCTTGAGGCCAAAAGCCCAGTTTGTTCTTGTAGTTCCTTAGGTGCTCTAGGTTCTTCCTGCACAAACATTTTACCACCAGCTCCACAGAACAGACACACCCTTCTTTCCTGGGGCAATTCCTTGTTCAGTCGTCAGGTAAAGAAGCAGAAAAAAAATGCCTCCAGAACACAAGTAATTAACTTCTGGAATAATTTTGCAATGACATAATAACATTTTGTGTATTATCGCCTAAAAATGACAGAAGATTGAGCCCCTATGCTTTTAATTATTCAGTATTAAAGCAGTAGAATGGAAGGTAAGATGACANTAGTGCAATTGCTTGACCATTTCATGGTTTGTCAGTGTGATGGTTGTCACACTGATAGTTATCACACTAGGCAAACTGAATTTACATGTAGTAATGCTTTATTCAGGAATTACAGAGCTTGAGACAACAAGTGCATGTAGTTTATGTGCTCAGACACAGACTTCTATAAAGCCCTAAAACTTGACTGGCATGATAAAAGATATTTGAAGAGCCTTGGTCCTTGAAACAGATGATGTGCTTGCAGCTTTGATATAGTTTTTAGGAAGAAAATTCCATGATAATCCAGTGATGACAACCATTTGCCAGCAGCAATTCCTTTCAAATATCAAGATCTAGTACATTTCTAAAAAGCTTGACTTTGACAGGGAATTTTAATTCTCTGGTCTCCTTTCCTTGGATGATATACTCTGCCATTCTGGGGGTGTTAACTTCCCATGGCCACATAATCTATCCGTCTTATTCATAAACAGTGTATAAACTACATGTTTGATTGCTTCCTCGTCCTCCTTGTTATGTCTAAAGAAGTGTTTTCAGCACTTAAAATTATAATCGTCAATAACCAGAAGCAGACTGCCAGTGAGATGTTTATAGTCTTGTGGCCTCTGTTTTTAGCCTGTGCACATATTTTCAAGGTCTCTGGTATTATCCCACACTTAAACTCTACATCATAACAAAGGACACCTGGTAACCAATTTCAGTTTGCACTGAGTAAATTCACTCAAACTAATAACAAACCTAACAGCCCACCAGTTCTTGTGGCCTTGTAATGCTAGCATTAGTTTTCTTACTAGCAATGACAGTATAATTTTTTTATTGGGCCATCCAGGCCATAGGTGACAGACTACATCTCCTTGTGGCGACAGCAAGAATTTGATTTTTGCCGATTCTCTTTATTTCAGCCCGACATTTGAATTTTTGTTTCCACACAAGTTCTGACAAGCTAAGACCAGCATGTTTCCCTTTTGCTCTGACCAACTTTCTCATGCAACTTTGAGAACAAGACTGTGTACTGTGAATGCGTCAAGAGGTGCTAATAGTTCAGTAAATTACAGTAATGGATTGACTTGTCCTTTCACCAGATCTTGTGGAGTTTAAGTAACTTTAAACAGCTTCCACAGGAAAAAGTGAGAGATGGAGATTGCATACAATATTTGAGAGGGACAGCTGGGATGATGTGAATGAGACAACTCTTACTGACAAACAGTGATTAAGGGTTACAGAGGCAGGAAGGGATTCAGAAGGGAAAAGATATAAGGAGAAACTAGGGAAGAATGACAGAATAAAGTGATACTGGCTGATAGCAGGGCCTGTAAATTGCAGAGAATGCTGTGAAGCCCAAAGATATGAGAAGCATAAGAATCTGGACTGAAAGTTGGGAGACAGGGGAGCTTGAAGGGTACTGTTTGCATGAGAAATGCTGCTGGAAGTGGCAGCTGGGGGGACTGAGCTCATGAAAATCAGAACCTTTCCCTAGTGCTATGAGTAATATGAGACAACTGAGGCTATAAATAAGGGGTCTGCATGAGAAGAAGGCAGATGATGTTAAACATAATCTTTTTTCCCCCCTAAAAAATCACAAGCAAAGGACTATGATCCATTAGAACATATTCAAAATTGGTAAAGATTTAGAATTTAGCTGGAGGCCTACCTAGAGTATATTTTCTCCTTCCTTCTGCACAACTGTTTTCTCTCCTTCAGTTATTTCCTGAGCTGAAGGAACAGATATCTCTATGTTCCAACCCTGTGTGTATCACTGGGGTGCACTGGCTTGCAATTTTTGATTTGACAAGACACATGATCAGGGCTATGACACAAAGTACATGTTTAGGGCTATACAACCCTCAAATGATAGAGGCTGCTAGTTTTAAGATTTTTCAGTCATCATTTTTGCCTCTTTCAGCATACTTAGTGAACAGTCAGTAAAATACCCTCCTCGAGAGCAATCTTACCCCAGACTGTACCAGATGTACTGGAGGTGACTGTCCTAGTCTGTATAGCCTGTGTTTTACAAGACAGCAGGGAAACAGTGACCAAAGCTTTAGGGAAGAGAAAGCTGGTCCCTAAATGAGCCAGTTCTGTGTCACTGTTTTTGCTATCAAATTGCTGGATGATAACTGGGCTGATCGCTAAAATAAGCTTTTCATATCTAATTGTCAAACTGAATTCTTATAGCTGGCTTATTCAAGACATTATTGTTTAGTTTACAGATCTGTTGAATTCTTACAGCTACAAATCAGTATGAGAAATGTGCTGAACTAACACAATACCTATATAAAATACCTGGTCTTTGGTATCTCTGAATTGACATTTGGAATAAGTAGACACCACCCAGTCTAATCTGGTTGTACTTCAGTTCTACTCTGTAGGAGCAGAGGAGGGAGGAGGGCACACTGTACATTGAGGGCAGAGATGGAGAGGACTAATACTCTCACTTTTCTGAGAGGTGTGTAAATGTAAATTATTACTTTCAGAAGCTTCCACACGATTGTAAAAGGCGTAAGGACAGAAATATACATCTGTTGTCAGAGGAACAGTTGAAAAGTGTGTGATGCGGAAACCCGTGACACACAAAACAATGAGAATAAACAGAATGTTTGTTTGTCAGCTTAGCTCGGGGCTGTCAGTCCTGACTCAGTGGTGCTGTAAGAGTGCCAGTCTACATCTCAGCCTCCTGGCCTGCCTGAATGACACTGCTCATCATTGACCTGCTCATCACTACAATCTGGGGGTTGAGGTCATAGTCAAACCCATTCTCAGCTGGTTTGTACATGTTAGTCACAAGTTCCCACTGCAAGAGACACATCTTGCATCTGGATCCAGTTGCTTTCCTCTAGCAGATCAGAGCCCAGGTGTACTGTTGCAAGGAAATAGATCACTAACACTTCCAAGTATTAGAAAGAAAACTGAACTCTGACTGGAAAAATAAGCATTCACATAGATGCTACTGCCTTGATTACGCAGGGAAAAAAAGTCAAGTTAATGTATTTTGTGATACGGCAGCTGAATGGGTGCTTTCTATGTGTTCAGAATGTAGATTACTTTGACACTTAAATAGGGGAAAGTAGTGCAATACCTCACCTTCTGTATGGAATTCAGTCATAAACCTGTTGCTGTTTTAGGAGGGAAATTAGAAGATTTTGGCAGATCCAAGAGCTTCAAAAGAGCTTCAAAAGCTTTTGACTACCCAGTTTTCCATATAGTCAAACTACCTTTCAAAGTTCTTCTAAAAATTAATTTAAAAAGGTAAAAAAACCCTCTGTCAATAAAGAATGGCTTTTCTCTTCTACCAGAGCCTTCTTAACTTCCGTACCTTGTAACAGTCTGCAGTAAATTGTGATTTCTACTCAATATGTGCTTCAACAATCCCTGTATTTTAAGTGGCTGTTATTTATTTAAGGTTCAATTAAACTATTAAAAACAAACAAACAAACAAAACAAAAAAAAACCCCACACTTTGAAAAGCAGTTTACAGCAGAAATAGAATTAAAGAGTTACTTTTATTTATACTTCTTTGTGTGAATTGTTTTTATGCAGTCAGGTTCTGCTCAACTTTTTGTGACCTCTGTTGGGTTTGGGCAAGTTAAAATATTTATTCTGCACCTCATGGAATGCTTTTGTGTCTGTAAATCAAATCCAGAAAAGGCCACTGCTTCATTGTTTCTAAGGAAGCCGACAGAACTGTAATACACCTACAAGTGGTAGATTATTTGCTACTATTTCAATTAGTTTTACTACTTTAGGAGTTGCAGAAGTTCCACATTCAGAAATGCTACTAAAATACTAAGACAATATATAATGAAGTAGCCTTGGGAATCCAAACTCTAGAACAAAAATGTAATACAGATTTTCCAGAAAACTTGACAGGAAGCTAATTTACTGAATACATTTTCAAATATACTACCGAAGTAAAATTTTTCACTAAATACTTCTGATGGTGTTGGGGGAATTTACAATTTATGCTGTAAATTAAATAGGTCTCTTTAGTTATGTCAGAGAAAATGAGGGTGAGATTATAGGACAGAAAGATTCTTATTACCTACACAGTTGCAATCAGTTGTCAGACAGGCTGGGAAGTTATCATCTGTGGAAAACAAATTTTTCTCTCAGGACAGTTCTGTCAGGCAGGCTGACAAGTCTTCCTTTGGATGTAAGAACTTCACATGCAGCACATTCTACAACAACAAGAAACTGTGAAGTCAAACATACATGTTATTGCTTTGTGGAATTGGAAATTCTGTTTAATCCTTCACTAGTGAGGAATCCAAAATGTTTTTCTGTGAACTTGTTCTTTAAGGTATGAATGGTAATTGCACTTATTCAGGCTTCAGGAACCCTCCTAACTGGCATTTCAAAGATGATTGAGTGGCCTCGCAATGACATCAATCATCTTCCTTGTTGGCATGGATGCCAGACAAGAGTAGATTAAACAAATTTAATAAGGCAGGAATTTGAGGCTTCTTGCAGGCTTCAGCAGTTCTACATGGTAACAGGGTTTTTTTTTTTTTGCTTTTGGTAATAAGCCTTTATCCTGAAAAGGAGAATCAATGACCTGGCTTGAAAATATGTTCCAGAAATACCTGCAAATAGGTACTTTTTTATTCTGCCCCTACATAGGACTTTTTGTTCCTGATAATTAATGAGTTTTTTACCAAGAACTAAAATGGACCCTTCAAGCACATTCTCCCTTATTATTTCATACACCTCTCAGAACACCACAAAAATGTTGACGTCACTATCTTTATGGAAATGCAACATGCTGTAAGAGTTTTTCCTGTGCATTTCCTCTGACTCCTTTTAGCAAAGCCGATGCTCTTAAGAAAACAAATGGTAAGGCATCAAAAATCTAGTTCTAGTTTTTCTTTTGTTTCTGGGGACGTAATGATCCATGGGGAGCCACATACTACTGTTTCACCTATCAGAAAGACACCTATCTCTACACTGGATTGGTATGCACCTAAATCAAACTCTCAACCTTGGATTATGAGTAAATTTGGAGCACCTTATTAGGTCTGTTGAAATAAAACAATCCTAACCTTCAATAATCTCAAGGCGCCGCAACCAAATAGGCTGAACCTATTGAGAAATTGTCTGGAGGAAAGAAACTTTCCCTGGGTGGAGAAGGACCAGTTTAAGGGGCACATAAACAAATAGGCCTTACATACTCTGCCAATGACAAAACTGACTGATGTCTTTGGGAGTCCACCCTTGATGGTCTTTGAAAGGCCATGGCAACTGATATTGTCCTGCAAGACTGGAAGAGAGCAAGTGTCACACCTATCTTCCAGAAAGTCAAAAAAGAACATCAGCAGAGCAACAGGCCAACCAGCTTCAGGTGAGCCCCTGGGAAGATGACGGAGCAACTAATCCTGGATACCATTTCCAATCTCTGGAAGGACAAAAAGTCATCAGAAATAGCCACCGTGCACTTACGGAAGGAAAGTCATGCTTAACCAACTTGATAACCTTCCACAGTGAGTTGCCTTGCCTGCTGCAAGAATAGAGAACATTGAGACATTGTTTACCTTGGCTGTAATAAGGTTTTAATGCTGTCTTTCACAATGTTCTAACAAGGCAAGCTGACAAAGTATGGGATAAATAAATGGATACTGAGGTGAATTGAAGATTATGTGAACAATCAGGTCCAGAGGTTGTGATATGTGGCACAAAATCAAGCTGGAAGCAAGTTCACTAGCATTATACTTCAGGGAATGACAGTGGGGCCAGTACTGTTGAGGTTCTTCATTAACAACCTGGATAGTGGAGCAGAGTCCTGCTACAGCAAGTTCACATACTATACAAAAACAGGAGGAGTGACTATTACATGAGAGGGTTGTGCTACCACTGAGAGGGACCTTGGTAGGCTGGAGAATTGGGCAGAGGGGAATCTCATAGAGCTCAACAATGGGAAACGTGAAGTCTTACACTGGGATAAGAATAATTCCAGCCATCAGTACATTCTGGGGTCTGGAGAATAGCTTGGCAGGGAAGGGCCTTGGGTCTTTGGGAGCAAGAAGCTTATCATCTACCAGCGATATGCCCTTACGATGAAAAAGGCTAACAGCATCCTGGGTTGCACTAGGAAGACCACTGCCAGCATGTGAAAGAAAGTGATCCTTCCTCTGCATTCAGCATATCTGCAATGCTGAATCCAGTTTTGGGCCCACAGAACAAGAAAGACATGGACATACTGGAGTGAGTCCAGGGCAAGACAACAAAGATTACTAAAGGACTGAAGTACTTTTGTGTTAAGGAGAGGCCCACTATATCCATACAAAGTGTTGGCAAGACTTTACCTTCACGGTATTGCTTACTCTGTAATTCATATTCATATAATTTCAAGTATCTTGACCCTGTATATGCAAACTTGCGTCTTTATACTATTCTTGTCATATTACTTATTACTGTTCTGCTCTATCAGTCTAACCCCCCACTCTGTTCATCTCTGTGCAGCTCTGTGCCTCCCTTAGGTAGGGGACAATGTCTATTCTCTGCTTACTCAGATTCTGCTTGAATGACATGCACAGCTGTGATGATTAGATACAGCTGTCAGAGCAACAAAAAAGCAGCACAGCACCACATGTTTATTAGTTGTAGGTATGTTCCTTATTTTACTGACTACTGGCTGTTCCTTGGAAAGCAGCTGCGCCTCTTATCTTGGGATGTTTGTGTTTAAAAGTGTGGATACTACCAGCAGCGTCTCTTCATGCCCCCATCTAATTAAATTCTCATGGTAGCAAATCATGCCATGTTTGTCATGACATGTTTGTCGATATACATGTGAGGTAAGGGTGGGCCACGTCAAACCCTCCTGCGTTGCAGGTGACTTGATGCACCAAAGAGCCTCTCTCATAAAAAAACTGCCTTTCTTCTGGGGATGAGAACTACATATTTTTAAAGACTGGCTTCTCTTGCATGTTGTAGCAATAAGCATGTCTCCAGTTAGATTGTCTGAATAGGAGAATTGCTCTTTGGTCTTCCTAGGTAGTCAGAGCAGGCAGATGGCTTATTTAAGCTGCTACTGTCAATATGAGTTATAGACCCTGGCTTGGCTTAAATCCGACCCTGTCAAAACAAGGGTTTTGATGAACAGCTGCAGCATGACTCTGTAGTGCAGATGGGCTTGATCTGAATGGCAGTGACGTGTACAAATGTTTTCTTTGTGGACTTTAGTCTTCATAAACCCATTTAGTAGAACTGTTAATTGTAGCTGTAAGTGCCCAAGTCAGTGTATGTGCAGTGACCTTTAAAAATCTGCTTTGAGGGAGCTTCCAGATTGATGTGATGTGCAGGGTAGCTGTTGTGGAGCAGACTGCTGCTGGTAGCTTTATGTGCCTCTCAAACCAGTTCCTTTTGGCTTTTGTACCTTGCAAAGAAGTGGCAATCTGACCCCAGGTAGGCACCATCTTTCTAATACAGGAGTCCAGCTATAAAATACTAGGTTCTCATAAGTGAAAAGCTGGGAGGTTTTTCTAACTTCTGTCTATAGCTTGAAAGTCACTAGCCATCAGCAGTCTGAGGAAACCTCTTAACTGGTTTCAATGGAACTGGACCAAGTCCTAGTCATTGTGTGCTCTCACCTTTGACTTGCCACCAACTGTGGGCTCTTGTGCAGGGAGCTTCTAGTTAGAGAGATTTCCTGAAAAGTGATTCATGTCCAGATGTCAGCTGTGCAATGCCTTTCTCATTTGCATACTTACAGAGAGTTGTAAGGGCTTGAATTTCTTTTTTTTTTCTCTAGAAACATCTGTTCTACTAATTATTTAATTTCTTAAGTCAAAAACATTGTGAAAGAGTCAGAGAAATCCCACTACCCTCTTGCAATGACTTTCTTAATGTTGGAAGTGCAGAGTTGCAAACCCATATTTTCATAAATGCTCAAAAACATATTTTTAAATTACGTCTGAACCATATCTCAGTACATATAGAAACTGGAATTAAATTTTATCATCTTTTAAAGAATGGAGAGAAACAGAACAATCCTGACACTCCTTTGTAGTCTGTGTGCCTTTTCATATTTCCATAAGGGTTTATTCTGTAATATTTCTGTAATAAACTCTTCTCCTCAGTGTGACACATCAACAAACCACTATGGATGAATAACAAAGGGTATGCTACTCTTATGTTTTGTTCTACTCTCTAGGGAGTAACACCTGCATTTAGAAAGGGAGATGACTTCTTATACAGGGTAAGAAAGCAGGAAAGTAATAATAGCTTTGTCAGTGCAAGAACACTTCATAGTGCATCTGAATGATAGATAACATAAAAATTTTTGAATTCATCATCAAAACAGATCTAATGGCTCAGTTTATTTTCCTTTGCATCTAAAGCAATAACATTCAGTTACTCATTCTGAGAGAACACAGAAAATAATTTTCTCGGGCCATTTGAAAAATTGCAATTCTGCCTATATTTCATATTCCTTAATCCCTGTTCTGCAATTTTTAGACAAGCAAGCAACCGGATTTGCTTTTCATTTTAAATCACAATGTCCTACTTGTGTTTGTGCCATCAGAAATCCCCCAGAGGGCTAAGAGGAAAAGGTAACACAAAAAAGGAAAGAGCTAGACAGTCATCCAAAATTCACTCATCATAGTTAAAGGGAAGCAGTGCAATATTCCTTTATTTACATATAAGGAAAGAAGAGTAATAAAAATGAAAGAAGAACTTGTGGAACAAAGTCAGCAAGTTTCTGTGAGAGCGTGGCATACACTTCATGATGACATTTCATTTTTATCGTCTCCTGTTGTGAGTTATGGGCCTGATTACTGCTATTGTTTTTAATTCTTTAGCTTTCCCATGGCAGCTGGAGATTATTTAAAATAAATAACCTTGCTGTTTTTCTATGAGAGACTAAATACAGGAAAGTCTAGCCTCCTGCCATAACAGATTCTGAGTTTTCACTGGAAAAACTAGGCACATGTTGTATTTGACTAAATGAGGTGAAGGGAGCTCTCTGTCATACTACAGGAGTTTACTTGTGCTTTTTTCCTCTAGCAAATGATATTGACAGGGGAAAAAGTGTAACTGAGCATGTGATTTATCTCACCCATTAAATTCACATGGGAAACAACTCTCTTTCAGAGTTAAATTTTTTTCTGAATTTGGCCTCCTTCTGAAATATGTCTGAACCCTTGTTTGGGACTGTAACATAAGCCTGGATGGCATTACCTCTAATATTTCATG